>JAVJAQ010004863.1:0-323540 GCA_032362365.1 Zygogramma bicolorata | reverse complement strand
ATCTCATCAACCTTATTTGATAGGCATTGGATATTAACGTGAAAAACACTCACCACTTGATTTTTCACATAGTCCGATATTTTTATTTTTCCGGTTTGGTAACTGGTCTGCGATGAAAAAACTAATCAATCCATGTTCCTATTGCCCATATGTTTGGATCCATTGCTTTCTTCACATTACTTTCCAGTTTGGAAACTTTGAAAGACGCGTGGAGATCAGGATACATTGAATTCAGTTTTGTTTTTTTTTTTTCAGGAAACACTGAACTCAAGAATGAGGAAACATCTTCACTGGTAGTTTCTGGGTGCATTTTATAAGCATGCAGAGCAACCATCTTTGGATTACATTTAATTCTAGAGTCACTTGAAAGAACCATCTGACCCACAATTGCCGGGTTTTTTCGTGGTCTTCTATTTTTCTGTGTGACCACAGTGAATCCATCATTATTATTTTTGCTGTTGTCCAGATTTATGATCTCTTCACATTTGTTTTGTGTGAGAACTTGATTGATTGCGAGTGCAACCTGTTCGTTACCAATTTTGTTTTGATCGTTAGTTTTAGGTTTGTTTCTCCTTTGTCGGTTTGTTGATTTTTGGAGTGCGACCTCATTCTCCACGGACGCAGTTAGCGTCCCCCTAGTTTGCATCATTGAAGACTCTCCTACAGTCAGTGAATTCTTAGCGGAGGAGGGTCCTGCTATTACTAGTTCGCTATTATCATTCTGCTTCTCAAAATGAGATGTCGCTAACCCTGTCGATTTATTATGGTTTGAATTATTTTTAATATTGATAGCCTTCAATAAATCAATTTGTTCATGTAATGCTTTGATAGCGATCACTTGATTTTCAATCACCAGATCTTTCTAGGCCAGACCAGCCAGACGTGTGACAGAGTAGAATACGGACATTCAACTTGCTCTCCGAAAATCAGACCCATACTTCAGCCCTACACGCAACATCGTCGATGAGACAGGACACAATATGAACTTTGCGAACACTTAAGACCATCGCAGCAGCAACAACACTACAAGCTCGTATAATCCGCGAGGCCATCCAAATCGAGAAGCGACCGTCCTCCTTGAATAAACGTCTGACGACGGCCAAGAGACTTCCAACTGCATGGAAACCCCTAATTTCCAGATGCCCAGTCCCACCAAGACATCCGACGGTCCTTTAGTAGCACCCGCTGCTATAAATCCTACCCAACATCCCTCGATACCTCAGTTCGATCTAAGGAGTAGGCAGATTGAGACCTTAGAAAGAACTCGTGACGAGACCTGGGGAGTAGGCAGATTGAGGCCCCGGCGTCAAGTCACAAACCCTTGCCCCCTGTGACAACACCTGAGGAGTAGGCAGATTGAGACCTCAGCGTGAAGTCACATTCACCTCTCGAAAATGGCTCCAAAATCGGAGCCGAAACGTCAGAACAAAACTCCAGACGCGGTTCAACCCGAACTCAACAACAACATATATATATATATATATATATATATATATATATATATATATATATATATATATATATATATATATATATATATATATATATATATATATATATATATATATATATATATATTGTCTACTTTAAAAACAGCAAATGATCTTCAAGATGAACATTGGGCAAAGGTTTGAAGAAAACTCTTCGTCATTTGGTCAAGCTTTCGGAAATGTTTATTTCCTTTATCAAGACAATCTAAAAGGTGTGGAAAAAACAATTTTGAGACGAAACGATATTTTAAAAGTCGTGAGTACTTACAACTTGAGATTTTGCAAAAATGTCAGCAACCATATATCACACATGGAGAGCAATTCTTCATCGAACGTCAATTATGATGAATTGGAAACACTTTGAAAGTGTTCATGAACATTTTTCAGTTTTATCATAATGTTTTTTTAAATATTGTTTCGTCTCGAAATAAAATTGTTTTTCCATACTTTTCAGGTTGCCTTGATAAAGGAAATAAACATTTCCGAAAGCTCGACCAAATGATAAAGAGCTTTCTTTAAACCTTTGCCCAATGTTCATGTATTGACTGCATCTTCAAGATCATTCGCTCTTATATACCGGGTGTCAACGAATCTATTAGACAAGTCATAACTTCTAGACTATTAGGTGTATCAAAATGAGATTTGGTGTAGGTAAATCGTTTATGAAAAGGAGAGTTTTCACATATTTTTCACTATCCGGTCACTTCTGGTTTCACTGGAAATGGCACCGGTTCAACATTTTTAAAAGGAACACCCTATATATGGTCACATTTTTGGATTTCTGAGACAATTCTGAATCGATATGTGACATTTCCAAAAAAATCAAGCCTACTTGAATTTTTCAGAGTCACTTTAGAAACTGCATCTAGGTGGCCATGATCGGACGTAAACTAATCTAAGGGCCTCAGGTGATACTTATAGGAAAATTACTATCGCAGAGTTTTTGTGGCAAGACATATCACAATCAACCATTATTTTCCAAATGGCGACCATTTTCTGACAGGCACTTTCCAAAATTAGGATTTTTCGACGAATCTAACGATACTAATTTATTTGTGAGTGGATCAACAAATTTAACAAAAATCAGCTAATAATTTGAGCGATACACTTATATTTATTGCAATATCCCAATTTCTCAAGAATTCCACTGGAGACACATTTCAGCTCGTTCAATTGTTTCTCTCAACACGTTTCGTAACATTTGAGGCGTTATACTTCTGAATGCCTGTAGAATCCTTCCTTCTAAGATTTAGAGAGTCGCTGGGGCTGTTGCATAGTAGGCACGTTCTTCAACACATCCCCAAATGGAGAAATCTAGCACAGTCAGATCTGGTGAGCGGGCAGGCCACTGTACTGGACCATTGGTTGCTATAACTCGATTATCAAAATGCTCTATTAAGTAATCGAGAACGTCTCTGGTATTATGAGGGGGTGCTACATCTTGTTGGAAGTAAATTTGCCGTAAAACATCTGAAGGTAGATTATTAAGATGATCCTCGATTTTATTTTGAAGAAAACCTAAGTACCTAACCCCTGTTAACTGACCTTGACACAATATTGGCCCAATTATTCTATTTCCAACGATACCAGCCAGATATTGACGCCAAAACCTTCCATGAAAATTGCCCTCTCTCATAGCATGTTGATTTTGTTGGGCCCAGTACCGAGTATTTTGCTTATTGAACAGGCCATTATTTTTTGTAAACCGTGATTCGTCGGAAAATAGAATGAAGTTGAAATTTGGGTTAACTATATTATTCTGAAGCAACCAATCACAAAACACTACTCGTCTATAGCCATTATCAGCAAACAAATGTTGATGTAATTGATATTTGAATGCTCGATATTTGTGCTTTTTCAGTATTTTTCTTGCTGATTCGTGACTTATCTGCATTTCTCGACTAATTTCTCTTAAAGAAACCGTTTTGTCAACCTCAACCATAGCAAGAACGTTAATCTCAGTTTCCTCATTTATGATGAACCTCGGTTCTGCCTCTCGATTTCCCTCTTGCCTAAAACGATTCTCAACATACGGAAAATACTGATGGAATGGATGTTGCCGATTGGGATATTTCTGAGCATACAACTTAGCAGCATTCCTTGAATTTCTGTGGCATTCTCCAAACAATAACAACATATCCACTTCTTCACTTCGAGTATACATTATTTCAACAGAAAATTAAACTGAAATTCAACGAAAGTTGAAACACTTTTATCTTCTACTCAAAAAGCTTATGTCACTGTCATTACCTAAGTGAGTGTTTTGTTCTCCAAAGAAGACTTGATGGAAATAACTGTAAAATATTATCCATGGCACACTACACAAAAGTAAATGAATTATTATGGAGTTTTTTCCTCAGTGATATTTAATTTATGTTCTTATTTGTAATCCAATCGATAATAACTTAGTATCGTTAGATTCGCCGAAAAATCCTTATTTCGGAAAGTGCTTGTCAAAAAATGGTCGCCATTTGAAAAATAATAGATAGACACGAAAATTTAATTTTGCCAACTTGTCTTACTCATATCTAACATACACTAAAACTCCGCGATAGTTATTTGCCTATATTACCTGAGGCCCTTAGATTAGTTTACATCCGATCATGGCCACCTAGATGCAATTTGTAAAGTGACCCTGAAAAAATCAAGTAGGCGTAAAAACTTTTGAAAATGTCACATTCTGATTCGGAATACAGGATACACCCTATAGTCTAGAAGTTATGACTTGTCAAATAGATTCGTTGGCACCCGGTATAGAACAATTTTTTGTATGAAGTGAAATATCACTTTTTCATTTTCACTAACAGAATACTGGTAATTTATGCAACACTTTCTATAGAAACTATGCATGTGTTCAAAGTGTTACAGTCACATCTTTGTTATGATTGTATAAAACGACTATTTGAATGTCATTACTTTCTGATGGATGGATTCTTTCTTCGTAGTTTTTTGGATACTCAGCCTACAGCAATCTGAAAAATTTAAAAATAATATTGGAATCTATGCAAGTGTAGAAGGGCAGATTTTTGATATACTCCGATATGTTACTGCGTTGATTGAAAAAGATTCCAATATTGATTCTTATTTCTTCAGATTATTGTTTTGAAATTAGTCTCTTTCATTGGTGGTATCTCGAAATGTTATGGTATGGAATTACACTTTCTATTAGAAGTATTTGATTTTCCAAAGTGAAAATGCTGGTGTATAAAATGGTCGACCGGAAGTGAAATGTTCGTCTTTCATAATAAAAGTGAAAGTTGAAGTGGAAATCATTGTTGCATCTCTGAATAATATACTGATAAGGATGTGCTGAGCATGTACTTTTTTGAATGATTTTCAATGCATTATAAGCACACGTCTCAACGCATATTTCAAGCACAAAATGATGCTTGTCCAGGATATATGTGTTTTGTGGTATCGATTCGGACTTTCATTGTCTATGAAATCAATCCTATAGAAACCTCTTGCGAAGACAGAACCAAAAAAACTTATCAGAGATTCAAATTGATGTTATTTGTGAAACTATAAGTGACGATTCATCGTCTGTTATATGGTACTTTCTACTTTGTAGCATAATTTATTGATATGAAAATGTTCAGTCCCAAGACGATGTCCTATTGCATTTTTATTGAAGAGTGATATTTGATAAAATAAAACATTCATCGAACGAATATTCTGAAATGAGTAGTTCAATGAACTCCTCAGGCGATTGACTAATAATCATTTGCAAATTGCCTGAGATCAGCTGTGCTGGAGCTCGGTGAACCCTAGAGGTTTCATTACTGTCTATTCCCAGCGATATCAGAATTGAATCTCATCAGATCTGCTTCGAACAGTGTCGAATCAGCCATTAGAGACTAGAGAGCGGGAATAAAGTTAATTTCACCCCGCTCAGGGCCGTCTCTAGAAATTATTTTTGGAGAGGCTGAAGATACAAATTTTTCAAAATGATACTTTATTCAACACCAAAGGATAAAAGTCATGATGTCTATTCCAAGGCGAAAAGTTTGTAGCCCTACCGCAGAGGAAAATATTTTTTGTATATTTTCATCTGGTACCAACTATAGAAAGCTTTGAAGATTTCCATTGACAATGAGTAATAACAAATGAAAGATGAAGCAAAATGAAGCAAAAGCTGCTGATCCTGAAAACATTATGTGGAGTTTGTTCAAGTCTGAAGTATTATTCATAATTTTTGTATCAGAGACAATTATAAACTATCGAGAAAACATAATTTCGACGTGAGGTTTTCAAGTACCTCTCATCACCTGAATAATAATTTGAAGAGGAAAGTACCCAGGATACTTTAGCAATAAATTTCAGCAATATTTTTATTAAGAAATCTGCCACCTTGAAATTTGGACAAATCGTTCGTTATGGAAAATAAAACAATACTCCATTGACAGATTAATTTTTCCGATGGGCTGGACCCCTCCAGGGACGGTCAAGCCCCGGCAATATTTCTATTAAGGACTCTGCCACCTTGAAATCTGGACAAATCGTTCGTTATGGAAAATAAAACAATACTCCACTGACAGATTCATTTTTCTGATGGGCTGGACCGCTCCAGGGACGGGCAAGCCCCGGCAATATTTTTATTAAAGAATTTGATCATACTGGTTTCTCATGGAGAATAAAGAAATTCTCCATCGACAAATTCATTCACCCGGAGGGGACGGACAAGCTCCAACTATCGAAATTTGAATTTGACCTGCGAAAGATGTAACCCAGGTCTGAAAAACATTTACCATGTTTTTATGTCCCCCTATCTTTCCCCCTTTGAGGGTTAAAAAAGGATATTTTTCATGTTTATTTTTTTTCTCGTAATGTAGAACTCGAAAAATATCGAAAAAAATCACGTAGGTATATTGTAAGACATTGCCTATTCTTAAAAAAATCAACGGACAAAAAATGTTTTAATTCAATTATCCGTAGAATACACACATATTCAGTCATATTATTCTTGATAGTTGAGTTATTGCACAAGTTGAAAGGTTTTCACTTAGATATTTTTGACATTGAATATAGCCAATAACTTTTCTTTAGCAATTTTCATATAGAACTGATACACACACACACACACACACATACACACACACACGGGAGCGTACCCTGAGGTAGTGCTCTACGGCATATGGTTTCATCTTCAGGAATAATTCGAAATTGAATATCAATTTCAATATCAATCGATAATTTGAACATATTGAATGAGAAAAATTGTTATATTTGATGTGAAAAATGTCTCAGTGAAAATTTTAAAACTTTTATAATAACTCAACTTTTCATAATGAGTCAATTGAATATGAGTGTATTATAGGAAAAATTGCAATTCAAACATTTTTTGTACCTCGGAATTTCTCTTCAATATTAATGGGAGAAAAGGTACGGGCAAAAATAACAAAGATTCGTGTTTGTGACTGATGACGGAATGAACATCACTAATAACAAGTAATGTTCATTTCACTCAGTCATTTCATTATTCATTGTTCATCAGCCTTGTTATAATGATGAAATGATATCACCTGAAATAAATAAAAATTGGAGGCCTTTACTATTCCGAAAACCAAACTGTCTTCTATATATGTGAAATTTTGAATATGTGACCAGTCTTTGATTTCGAGAAAAAAATGAAACGTTAAAAATATCAGTTTTCCAGCATAGAGGAGGGAAAGAAAACAAACTATAATGAATGTTCTTCAGACCTGGTTAACATCATTCGCAGGTCAAATCGAAATTTTCCGATTGAGATCATTTCGACCATCTTAACCCAGAATACTCTGTTGATGAGCGTTAAATCGCTATATTTAAAATATTGTAGATCTTGAGGTGACTCTTTAAAATTCAAACTAGTTATACTAAATTTGAATGCATTGGAGAAATCGTTTCCTAATAGTGGCGGTCCTTCATTTTCAATTATATGATTTTTCGATTTTTTCCTGTTTTGATGAGTAATATAACACTCAATTGACCCTAATGATTCAATTCAGTCTCCATCGTAAAGGGTGGTGAAGCTTCATGCTCATCAAGAATACGCTTATGTGAAAAATAATTCTCATAATATGATGCTGTGTTCGAATAGGATGTGACATTATGCTTGTCAATTTTAACTCTAACTTGAAATGGATTATTTTTTCTTCGATACAAAATAATGAAAATTCCCCACTATCCAGCTAATTATTTGAATTATATTCGGTGTTTTTACTATCGTGATTACCTGAATACCTTCTATGTGGACAAAGATGAGCCGAGTGCCTATTTAGTTGTCGAAAAATAAATAATCACGATAGGAAAACTTATTGGTTGAATGATTCCTCAACCCGCGAATTGCACATTTTGAAAATGAACCACCGGGTGAGTTTCTCTGCCTACTCGATTCTCATAATTTGTAGTAGTATTATCATTGTTTATAGGGATATAGTTAGTCAATGCCTGTGTAGAAAGGATTTGAAGCGTTTTTCAAGAGTTAAATTATTTCATATTATGCCATTCTTTCGTCGAATGAAACTCTTTGAATAACAATTTTGGAATTCTTTTTTATTTCTGTAATATCACATATAGAATTTTTCATCAAGTTCCATTATCTTCTGAGCGAATATAGTATATTTTTGTTAGATCCCCCCAAAAACCTGCGCCTGTCAATGGTACACTTCAATAGTGGATATGACTCTGTATCCGTTTTGTTAATGATTCTGGATAATCGTGCAAGTCATGTGGCATGCAATAATGTATAATGAGGTAGGTAGTTATTAGTTCTTCGGAGAATTTTGAAGATTTTTTTTTTCATTACATTATCTACAGGCTTTTAATTCATGCACAAAAAGAAATAATAAAGGATCTATCCATAATACAATAATTACTTTCCTGCCTATATAGCTTGGCAGTCGATGAATCAATTATTATTAAATTTTTCTTAAGAACAGAGGGTATACAATATGGAGAATAATTAATGGATTGATCGACTTACCTGTAAGGATGATCGATCCAAATTATTCTAGCTGTTGTCCGTAATGATTATTTTGGTACACTTGGTAGTATGCATTTATTTATGCCAACCAGCACAATACAAAGAAAGTCACGAAAAAACTGATAAGGGTCCGGCGCTATCTGCTCGCAGTCCAATACTCATTGCTAAAATTTGTTAATTAGATCGCTGGGTGAGTACAGAGGGATGGGTGGGTTATAATCATTACGAACAACAGCTAGAATAATTTGGATCGATCATCCTTACAGGTAAGTCGATCAATCCATTAATTATTCTTCGCTGTTGTCCTCCATGATTATTTTGGTACACTTGGTAGGATATACAAAGAGAAAAAAAAATGCGATCTAATTAGGTTGATATTCTATTTTTGAAAATGAATTTTGAATATCTCGCTTCCATCTATAAGTTAAACAACACTTAAACAAATAATTCCACCACCATTTATATCCGTATATAATTGGAAAAAATAATGATAATAATAATATACTTAGATAACACAACAATATGAATTGAAAAAATTACAGAACAATATCTTTACAAGCAATAAAGAATAGCAAGGGAAAATTTGCCATTATTCATTGTTACCTGTTCTCTTAGACAATATCGCGTTCGCAAAGTCATCGTTTTGATTGAGTATAGGTTTATTATAAAATTTTGCGAAAACATTGGATCTCCGACTCCATCCAGCTGTATTTCTGATCACATCCACATTGACTCCGGCTCTTAATGCAGCTGACGTACTAGCATGTCTAGTACTATGTGCTGAAAATCTTGAAATATCAACACCACTAAGTTCTAGAGTTTTCTTAACCCACCGACTCAATGTTGAAGAAGATGCACTATGATGTGGCATTTTCCAGGTTAGAAATAACTTATCTTCGCTGTCTTTTCTGAGTGTTTTGGTTACTTGAATATAATATTTCAAGGTTTTCACAACACACAGACTAGGTTTTTCCGTGAATTCTGGAAAATTTAGTATGGGTTGGAATTTTCTTGGTCCAGATGTTTTGAGTTTATCTGGAATACGTATAATCATATCACCATGTTCTGTCACGGAAATGTTTGATATAGCGATTTTTGATATAGTCTGTATTCGATGGGCGGAGATCAGCGCTATAAGTGTGACCAGCTTGTAACTCAGTTTTTCTAGTGTTAAGCTTTCTAGAGGATATAATGTTTCAAGATATTGCAAAACAATATTCGGGTCCCAAGTAGACTCGTATTTCGGTTGAGAAGGGTTGAGGTTGTGTTAATATTCAGAATAAGAGATAGTGCGGCTCTATAGGTATTCAGTGATGAAAATGATAATTTGAATTTCTGAATTGTTGAGTAAAAATTCAGAACTCTCATCAACTGGTATTCAAAAGGATTGTGATCATTCTGTGAACAAAATGACCACCATCTTTGCAAACACTGACTATATTGTTTTATCGAACTTTCGGGTAGGGAGGCTAACATTACTGGAATGACATCCTCGGGGGTCCCTCTGCTCAAAAACGAGCTCCGAATAATTTCCCTACCATCAGGGACGTATGATGATAGATTGTTGTCTTTCTGGAATGGAAAAAATTAGGATGACTAGCATGAAAAATCAATGGATCGTCAATGAGAAGTCTTTGGAATAAAGGATACCATGCCTGACTAGGCCAATTTGGTACCACCACTATTCCAAATGCTTTGTCATTAATAATCTTTTCGAGAACCCGGCTTACTAAAGAAAACGGTGGAAACGCATAAAAATATTCTTGGTCCCATCTTGAAGTGAAGGCATCGACATTAGTCGACTCGGGGTCCGGATGTCGCGAAACAAATCTAGAACATTTTTTATTTTGATATGAGGCAAAAAGATCCAATGTAGGTAAACCAAATTTTTCCAGAATTAATTTAAATTTACGATCTGGTAGCTCAAATTCGATATCCTTATGTTTCATACGGGAGTGTTCATCGGCAATCTTATTATTGGAGGAACTAATATAGGAGGCATGTACAAAAATATTCCTGAATTCACACCAATCCCATAGCATCTTCGAAATTTTGTTCAGTGTCTTATAACGAACGCTTCCCATCTTGTTTATGCTAGCAACAGCAGTGATGTTGTCAATCTGTAGTAATATATTAATATTTTTATCATATTTCACAAAAGATTGTAACGCATAAAAAGCCGCCAAGATTTCCAAAGAATTGATATGATATTTAATCTCAATTGCATTCCAGAGCCGGTTAGCGGTACTTTTCCCACAATGAGCTCCCCAGCCCGTTGTCGAGGCGTCAGAAAAAATGTCCAGGCTGAAAAACATTTTTCGGATATCTTGTTGGCTATCACCTATGATTTCAAACCACCAGTCGATTTCAGTTTTAATATGGCCAGGAATTTTCATTCGTGAATTATAATTCTGTTGATTTGATGACAAGGCAATTTATTTTTCGTGTTCCATACTTTTCAAGCGTAACCAACCATATTTTACTGCAGGTTTTGTTGCAACGAGCATGCCTAAGAGTCTAGAAAATTCTCGAATAGTGCAAATTCTTTTCCTTCGAAAATATATTAACTTGTCTGAAATCTTTTCTTTTCTGTCGTTTGGTAACCTTAGCGTCATGGTTGAACTATCTATTTCAAACCCCAAATAAATAATACGTTGGGTAGGAGTTAATTCACTTTTATCTAAGTTCAGATGAAATCCTAATTGATAAAGCAAATTTATTGTAGTAACGGTATTCTGTAAACACTCTTGAATTGTTGTTCCTACTATCAAAAAATCATCTCTAAGTATGCCGAGCATATAATGCCTCTCTCTCGTAAATATCTTAGAATAGGTCTAATGATTTTCGTGAAGATATAAGGCCCTATATTGAGTCCAAACGGAGGACAATTGAATTCATACAATGACCCTTCAAAATTGAGGCGCAAATATTTCCTATACTCAGGTTTAACTGACAGGGAAAAATATGCGTCTTTTAAATCAATACTAGTGAAAACACAATTTTCAGTAACTAATTTGAGCACGGTCCTGTAATCTTCAATTTTGAAGTGTGGTGCTGAAATGGAATTATTCAATTGTTTCAAATTCAGAATAAATCTAGATTTTCCGTTTGGTTTGTTAATTAGAAAATATGACGACAAAAATTGACCATGTTCTGGACTACATTCAGAGATAGCACCCACATCAATTAGTGATTTGATTGCGTGCTTATAAAAAAACACTTTTCAGACTGATCAACCTTGACTTGAGGACTATAGGACTGATGAGGTATGGAATCAAAATTCAACGAAATTCCGTTGATCCAATCTAAAACATCGTTATTGTCCGTGAGCTTTTTCCGCTCGGCTAAAAATGCTTTCAGCGAACCAGCATAGTTTACCTTATTGATCAGTATTTCCGGAATCTCGATGATCTTCTGATTTGTACTATCTCTTGATTTCTGGGTGCAGCATATTTCTTGAAACTTTGATTTCGAAAGTATTCCCGCGAGCTTCTTTTTCTTGCTGGGGCCTGAGGGCGGGAGTAGTTTGAATATCTCGAGTTTGTGTTGAAGCTAGGCATACCAGAAGGTCCTGGTTGGTCTGCAGATGGTCTGTTGAGTGTTTTCCGGATGTAGGTGAAAAATGGATTAACCTTCAATTCCTTTCCTGCCTTCCTCACAGCATCATTCGATTCTATGGATTCTTGTAAGGATTTACCAAATAGGAATTCATCAATGGGACTTGTTTCGAGGACAGTTTTACAGTCATATTTGATGAAAGGTTTTGCCATGTATCGCCGATGGGTGGATAAATTATGGTGCACATCACAAAATATTTGTCCACTGTCTGCCAAGATTGACAATAATTGCTCTATTCCTACCTTATCTGGTGTGTTAATTATGCCCAACATGACGGAGCCCAACGCAGAAAGTCCGCATGCTAACTTGTTCTGAACATTTGCGAAGAAGTGATCCTGTGTACGCACATCCCTTGGCAGACAAACATTCACCTCCCCGTTCAACTTGGGTGCTTGCAAAGACGTGCAATTGGCAGGTATAGGGTATTTCTGAATCAGGTTTTCGGTAATGTCCTTCGCCAAACCTTGCGTTAAATAGCTTTTCCACCGTATGTGAACCTCTTCATGAAGGTCTTCACCGAGGGTATTTGTTGCAGTAGGATTTGCGCCCATAGCTTGCGCTATTTGTGTTTCTCGTAAAAAATCCTCGGTCTTGTGCTGGGTGGTGACGGAGCGGTCTGGAAGGGGGAGAAAAAAAATGTACATTTAATATGTTCAGTCCTTTGAGCATGAATTAGAAATTCATATCAATTCAACATTGTGGTTTCCAATAAGAGAGCGGTTACTACTGAAAAACGTGCCATGGGCCCGGTAAGACGTCCGGCAATTACCGAAAAAACAATCATCAGTAAGACATTCGTCAATTACCGAAACATCAATCAGTAAGACATTCGTCGATTACTGAGACAGGCCATAGTTCAGGGCATTCGTTGGCTATCCATGAGTGATTCAACATTTCGTTTTCCTGTGAGACATTCGTCAATCACCGAAAACATACCCTTGGCCCGGTAAGACATACGTCGATTACCGAAAATATCAATCAGCAAGACATTCGTCAATTACTGAGATAGGCCATTCATCAATAATCTGTAGTAACTCATCTACGACCAGCACCATATAAAACCTACAAAAGACTAAAAAGATCAGTTTCAATGTTCACTCATCTCTCCTATTTTCAGATTCAATTGCTGCTACATCTTTCTCAGTATCATATGTATTTCGTATCTCTGATTCCAGGTCTCGGATTTTCATCATCAGATTTTCGTAATTCAATTTTTCTGGGTTTGAGGACGATTGTTGTGCCACAGAAAAACTACTAGTTTGGTGTACTTCGTCTGTATCGCTGGAACTAGTAGACAAAATCCGTTTTCTCTTTCCACGAGCGGTACTCATTTCTAGAAATTTGTTGAGCAAATTTTGCAATAGGTACGTCTGGCATAAATAAATGCATACTACCAAGTGTACCAAAATAATCATGGAGGACAACAGCGAAGAATAATTATCGGTCCATGCAAAATGAATGCAGTATGAACGAGGAACAGTCGACCAGGTTACAATGAGAGGATTTGGTCGCGACGAAATATCAACTATTCCATTGAACCATCGTGCACTTTTTACCGCTAGAACTGATACGAAGTGAACCTGCGAGCTCGAATGAATGTAAATTTACTACTTTGATCGTATAGTTCAATAAAATCTATAACTACATTGAAATTGATATGAACCGTCGAATATTTTTCCCATCTTCATAATATGCATAATTGTTTATGCTGTTGATATTAAAGTAAGCAAGACATTTTTGATTAATTTTTTTTCACCAAGTTACATAAAACAAAACTTTTATATGAGAGGTAACAACAAAAATTTAGCGACCAATGTCCGTTGATGTGTGAATCATTCAGAGACGTTTGGTGTATTTAGTGAGAGAGTTTAATAATTTATTCAATATATGCCCAGTAAAGAGCTCAATTGATATATTTCTCTGAGCGAAACAAGCTTGTCTGATTTTGAGAATTTTGTTAACCTGAAGAACGATTTTTTTACAAACTACTATTTGTGCAAAAATATTCTCAAATATTTGATTCAGTTTTTGACTGATCGAGCACAAAAATAGCATATTGCACATCAAGTAAGAAAATCAAAATACCTCTCGAACAGCACAGAATTTTAAGGCGAGTGCCAGAAATCAAGCGAGGGAGAAACATGTCATTTTCTTACTCGTACATTTCAGATACTTTCTATGGATGCGTTGTTTTCAAGAGTTCGAAAGTAAAATATATAATGAATACTTGTATGTCATTGACGCATTTTTATATTCTATATTTTTCTCTTGATGTGCTTGTAAGCAAGTTATTAAAAATATGTAATGCTTTCTGAACAATATCTGGTGGTGTATTTTCGAACTCTATCTTCGTATTCCATAATGATATATTTAAAATAATGTGAACTGTTTATTATATTGAAATCAACAAAAAAATATTTCCGCTTGGCAAGTTGACAGCAATAATTGTGCAGTGCTTGCGTTGTCCACATGAAAAACGTACCGTAAAAATCTGATATGTACCTAACATTCATGGCTGATTTGGGTTATTGTTAGAACACTGTGCAATTCTTTCGTTTTGAGCTCATGGAAGCATTGAGAGAAGTGACACATCGCATAGCATCAGCAGAAAAGTTATTACAATGTGATCCAGCGCCCCTGTTGCGTCATATAGGCAGGAGAGTACCTGTTTTAGATGGACTATCCTCCTTTTTGTGAATGATTCGACCGTTCACATATCAACAAAGTGTGTTCGATGATATTTGATCTCAGTTATTTTGTAGAAGTTTTTTTTTTCTTTTGCATCGACTTGGAGAAGGTTGAGCCAAAAATCACTTCTCCAAAACTTCTCTCTCTCCACAAAAATGTTCCTTCATTTTGAGAACTCATAACGACGATCAGAAACATTTGACGACAACACATCAATTGAGAGAGTTACCACGGGTCAAACAACACCTTGCATA
Source organism: Zygogramma bicolorata (assembly GCA_032362365.1). Taxonomy (NCBI): domain Eukaryota; kingdom Metazoa; phylum Arthropoda; class Insecta; order Coleoptera; family Chrysomelidae; genus Zygogramma; species Zygogramma bicolorata. The sequence continues at coordinate 308,526 of JAVJAQ010004863.1, read as the reverse complement.
ATTTGAGTTGTATAATACAACCCCTACATTACGATAGGAATTCTAAGAGCTCAATAAATTTAATATGGCCATTTAAATGTAACATTTTCAAAGCCTAAGCGTGCGTTTCTCAGAGGACGCAATTTTATTTCCTTGAAGTGTGGGAGGGGAGGGGGGTAAGAGTTAGCCTAGATCCAAGTTTTTGAGGTTACAACCCTTGCTGCCATCTTGAGGAAGGGGTGCGAATGGTTTTCGCGCTTCATCTGCCAAACTATCTATCCTACAGAAAATTCACAGGGACAGTTTTAAATTTGAATTCTCTACAACTTTATATCCACTACTTTTTATCGTCGAATAAAAAAGTTATGAACGAGAATAGACGAAAATTTTGAAACAGAATTTCGGAGAAATATTTTACATACATTTATATTTCACAATAAAATGACTCCCGAAAATTTTCACAGAGGGTGTTTTGACTAACAATTTTCACTATAGATTTTTATTATTTCGTTCATTCATTAGTTTTCAGCGTCCAAAGTTGACCGTTTTCTCAGATATTCCTTAGGTTAGATATGTTTTCAAACAGTTTTCGCGCTTTATCTATTTGAATTAAGTGTTGTGATTTCGATTAAATAATGGATTGAATGGAAAGGTAATAGAAAATTAACCGTAATTATTAATTTTTGAATGTATCCTAAGGATTGTTTGAGAATACGGCCAACTTCGGAGCGCTGTAAAACTCTAATGAATGAACAGAATAATAAAAATTTGAAGTGATAATTATACTTTGAAAACCTCTCTGAAATAAGTTCTGCAGTCATTTCATTGTAAAATGACTAGGGAAGAAATATTCAGCCGAAAGAAAAATTTGATCCACAATTTTCAATTTTTGTCATTTTAGAGTTCTGTTGAATATCTTTGCAACAAACAAGAAGTTGACGGTCACCTAAAAAACTAAAAATCCATGTAAATTATACAAATTCACTTCAATTTGATAAGAAATACTCCAAACCGATTTGATTCCCAAATAGCACAAGTACGTCCAGTGGACGTACTGCATATGTACGGTGAGGATGTATTGTACGTATTTAGGACGTACTTTTGTCTCCGACAGACGTACATAAGACCTCCCTGCGACTTACCGTTTCCGCATAGTCGGTAATCCCAGGTACGTACTTTTCTAGTCCACACAGGACCTGAAATGTACAGAAAGGGGAACTGTTTGGGACATTCCGAAAACGTACATTTTCCATTCTGTATGCGCTATCCCAAGTAGAACAAACATATTTGACCAATATTGGTTCAATATTACGGGAATATTAACCTTATATTGTAGATGATATCAATAGTGGCCACAAAAAAAATGTGAACATTCGGCGATATTAGATCAATATTCGAAAACAACGTAATGATATATCATTTTATATCACTTAATGAATCTAAGTTTTCATATTCGGGATTATTCATTTCTTTTTTACCAAATAGTCAAGTTGGAAATTTTACTCATTCAAGTGTACTAACCATCTAACCGAATACTTACTTGGAAAAAGACCTGGCTGCTGCGGGGCTTGAACTCTCGACCTTTTCTATGGAGATATTATTGTCGACCACTGTAACGCTCTACGGCACGGAGATACTTGTTTTTAAGAAGGAGTTGGGTGCTATAGATGTGATGACTTCAAGTTAGTTTTGTTCGAGATAATATTAAAATTTTAGAAAGTTCAGTAACAATGAAAATATATTCGAAAAAAGACTAAAGGATCACTGTCTCATGTGATGGCGGTTTTGGAATATCAAACTTGCTGTGCAAAAAATTCTGTATGTAATTTTCTGGTATTTAAATTCACCACATGTCGATGTTTCAATTTTTCCAATTTTTTTTAGAAATAATCCATTATGAATATTGCATTACCAATATTGATATATGTTTGAATACACTAAGTGACCACTCTCAAAATCCCAATACCCCTGGAACCGAAAGGGACCCAATACGTACGTACTCGGGAGGTCCAAACAGTATGTACATACTAACAGAAATGTAGAAAATGAAAGGAACCCAATCCGTACGTACTTGGGAGGTCCAAACAGTATGTACAAAAAAGTACGTCAACGAGACGTCCAGATAGTATGTACATACGATTTCCAAAAATGTACGTCATTACTATGTCCCGCAAACGTTTCGAAAGATACGTATCTGAAAGGGACTCAATATGTACGCACCTGGAAGGTCCAAATAGTACGAACATAGTTCTTCCAAACATGTACGTAAATGATACGTCTGAGCAGTACGTACATGGGATTCACAAAAAAACACGTCATTGGTATGTCCCTAATTCATTCCGAAAAGTACGTACCTGAAGAGGAGTTAATGTAAACGTATCAGGGACACTCAATAAAGTACGTACATAGTACTTCCAAGCATGTACGTTTTTATTACATTCCGATTGGAACGGGAATAAGTATGTACCTACATGGGACGTCTAACCAGTACATACATGGTACATCCGGTAATGTACGTTCTTCGAATGTCTCCTATACGCCCCGGGACGTATCGACGTAACTGGGACATAAATGGTTCGTCTTCAGGACGTCGTGTGCTATTTGGGTTGTAGCTACTTCAAATACATATTGAATCAAAATAGTAAAAATATGTATCATACGGGGGTAATTCAAAATTTACCAAAAGAAAAAAAAATTCGAATAGCAGGCCATGACTTCGTATCTGAACATAACTTTTAATTCTAAGCAACTTTTCTCCTCAACATATTTCTATATTTTCTAAAATGAGGCTACTTTACTCTTGAACGACATTTATATTTTTTGGCCTATCCTGTATGGTGATTGTCATAAAGCCATTTCAGGTACACTTGGTATAGTTTTGGAAGATGCACCAACTTTTGTCAAGAATAAAATTTTCTTAGAAATCGATAATAAAAAAGTTTCCCATTTGTTGCAGACTTAGTGGACCACACTGTATATAAAAAAATATTAAGTCTTCTTGAAAAAGCAACCCCTAACGTAACTTTTCAATGGACTAAATATTTTTTTATGTGTTTCTATGCCTCCAGAAATTGGCAAGGCCTTCTTTGACTGGATCATATTTTTCAACGTTTGTTGATAGGTAAGGGACCGGATTCGGCTAACCTCTGCTTTAGTAGTCGATCCCCTATATCTTCAACATGGCTATTCAGATGCTACAATTGACTATAGACACTGGGGGGTGCCACTAAGCAGGAGATTCAGATCACTGAAGTTATGGTTCGTTTTACGTAGCTATGGACTCTCAGGACTGCAAAAATATATTAGAAACCACATCAGGCTAGCACATAGGTTCGAAGAACTCGTTTTGAAAGATAATAGATTCGAAATTTGTAATGAAGTGAAGGTGAGTGATACCCAGTTAATCAGTCAAAATAAAGCACAGATTCAATATAGATAATCGCATTATCATTATCATCTATCAAAAATCTATCCCATTGCAGTTAGCACTTGTCTGCTTTCGGTTGAAAGGCACCGACAAATTGAATGAAAAACTTCTCAGCAATATTAATGCTTCTGGTAAATTACATATGGTTCCATCGAATGTCAATGATAGATATGTCATACGATTTTGTGTGGTGGCAGCTAATGCTGATGAAGCAGATGTTGGTGAGGAATAATGTACATTCAGAGACGATTGACCAGTAAAAGAAGAATGTTTTACAGATCATGCCTGGGAAGTGATAAGAGAATTCGCAGATGAATTATTGGAGGCACAGATCTCCGAAAAAGAACAGGTGAGAGCCATTTGAAATTACTATTATGATTTATTTCATCGCTTTCATGAGATAATTTTTAGAAAACCGACTGTTTTTCTCATTTGCCCTTCTTGCAAGCAGCACCCACGAAACAATACCGATTTATAATCACTTTCTGGTACATTGAATTGTGAAAATCAACTTTCAAATTTCATAACAACTAATATTTCCTCAAAAATTTTATAATTTATAGCTATTCAATAATTAACCTCAACATAATTCATGTCTCAACATTGACAACGTTCGGAAAAACATATAACTGCAGATAGCATATTCATATTCAGATCGAAATCATACTTATGGATAATTCAACTGCATTCTTATATTTTCTGCGTGAAGCTCATGTCGGTATTATGACCACTGTTTTTAATAACCAATCAATTGAACATAACTTCACAATTATAAAAGCAGAGCAATATGGGCATAACATTTTCTTTTAGAGATGGCGATAGCTCTGATTGAAATGAGTCAACTAATTGGTATTTGTCTATCAGGCTCAGAGACAGCCTAAAGTAATTGTTTTTGACTTGACTCTAGCCTGAACCAGCACTGAGGACCGTATACCGACTACAATACAACCAGTTCAAATCACATGACTCACCAACTGACAACCCACTTTGTGCTCAACAGAGGGTTGAGCTTTTCGAACAATGAGGAAGTATAAACTGTATGACCATCGCTCCGAGACCAGATGGAAAAATGTAGGGAATATAGGTTGTCTTTGAGCATTTCATGGCATCCGACAAGAAATGGCTTGCCGTGAAATTCAATGTTTGGTTGAGAATGAAATTCCAACCTAACCTAATTCAGTCCACATCTTCTGGAGTCCTCAGTTATATCAAAAATTGTAGGTAGATTGTTTTCACTTGTTTTCTGGAAAGAGAATCGAAGGAATCCCAATACTACATGAAATATTATGAATGAAGTCATGAAGTTGAAGACCGGACTCCTTCAGAGACATAATTTCTCGTTAAGGACCTTCGTATACTTTTGTGATTTGATTTGTGAATATCATTGGAGGATTCGCCCATTCTTTCAAGGTTATACCTTGATGGGAAAATTTTCTAGATAAGTTGCTACTGGGATTATTCTTCAACCATGTAAGCTACTCTATATTCAATTCTGATGGTATTCCATTTGATTTTATTCATTGTATGACTTGATAGTCCACGATAAAGAGGAGAAGGCTATGCCCTACTCCTCCTTATGGATGTTATTTTCATCATTTTCATTGATTTTGTTTGTGGTCGGTGCAAGGGTTGATATCTGAACAACTCACATTGAATAATTGCTTACTCATTAGATCTGTACTCGGAAATCTCTACCATAAACTCGAAAACGTATTTCTTTTGTCCAGATATTTGAACTGGTATGTTGATTGAAAAACTATAATTATTGAAAACACAATCATCATAATTTTCGAATTGCAATGTTGCTTCGGCAACTTGGTTAAAATTTTCTTTGAGGAGTATTTCATTAACCCTCAAAAATATTTCCAGGAATTTGGAAAATAATATATGAACATGCGCCCACCTTTTTTGAACATTTCAAAAAAAATTAACACAACGCACAAGGCGTTAGTGGATAGGGAGTATCAAATTTTCAGAGTATCATGAGTTTGGAGGTATCTCAGATGTGTTCGTATATAGTTTTTAAAACATCCCAGTCGCTGAAAGAATATTCTGTTTACAAGGTTTAGCGTTCATTTATTCCCGGAAAATACAAAAAAAATCCATAACAGGTTCACACGGTTTTTTTATATCAATGTGATATCATCATTTCTCTAATCTCAATCGATCGAAGTCAAACATTTTTTGCAACATTGAAAAACTTTCCACAGAAATAATAAACTCTCAACAATGAATGCTGAAGAAATTACCGAATGTGATAAACAATGAAGTCATCAGATTTCATTCTTTATAAAAATAATTCATAATAATTAGTCTGTGAGATCACATACACCGAAGAACTTGAGTGAAACCCTTTTTTTAATGTCGGAAAAATGACATGGATTATTGCAGAGTAAGCAGTATGCCACCTTTCTCATATATCTTGTTGCAATATCTGAACCAGTTTTCATCGACTCAAGGGATTTATTTTGGGATGTGATTAGTCAGGATCAGGTACGGATGTGAGTGGCGAAAGAATTAGAAAATGACCTGGAGTCAAGACCGTAAGATCGTTAGGGTCATAACTCAATAAAAAATTGACTCAATTTGAGTAAAAAGGGTGTAGAACTCCTCATAAGTTAGGATCTGATCACCAACGGTTCTAAAGAGATGCGATTGAATAGAATATCCCCATATATATTTATCGAAATATCTCGAAATATTCGTGATAATTTTTCACTATATATATATATATATATACTTGAGTGTGAAAAATGATGTGGAAGAATGAGAAAATATTTCAGAAAGAAAGTCAACAAAAAACAAGTGAGAACAAAAGGATCGCGATCGGAGATTAGCAGAGCGCTGTTTATCGAATTTATATGTGATTTCCTGTAGGAAGTACAGTTTTTGTTTTGGAGTAACACTCGACCGTTTTCGTTAGTTGGCTTCGAAAGTATGTATTTTTCAACTACTCGGGTCTTCGCGTAGACGCTGCGCTGTCCCAAAATCTGATTCGTTACGCGCAGGGAGTATATAGGTAGGTACAGGGAAAATTGAATTACCTCAAGTAGAGTGATTATTCTCAATAGAATAAAACGAATGAGTAAATTCATGCAATAGAATATTGAAACAATAAACTCTGAAAAACTAAATGCTAATTATAACGCTGGGCGTTAACAATTTCAAAATTGTTATTTGGTCATTTGGCTAGGAATGCAAATAAAATGTGAGAGTGGTAAAAGACGAGAACAGTCAGCTACGAAAGTGGTATTATTTCTCTAATAATGCAGTCCAAAGCATAACACCTCCATATCCGCAGTACAAGTTATCGAATATAGGTTTCCACAAGAAAGTAATTCCGGATAATAGCAAGAAAAATCTCGCTTGAATTCCAAACCAAGTATTTCGATATTTGTCTGCAACCAACAATTCGAAATCCGTTAATTTTCTATAAATGAATGTTTCCTTCAAGTGTTTTGTTAGTAGAATAAGCCAATATCACGCCATCTACCCGTAGGCGAGGCAACCAGAAGCAAATCCGAATACGCCCATTTCTTTCTAAATGGTGTGTGAGCATCCTGCAATGGCTCCTGTCAGATATAATTCAATGCCCTCTGTTGTATTAGCCAATAGAGTACTTTTCTGACAGTTGATGAGTTCATATCCAGTCTTCACGTGAGCTCACCTACTATTTACGTGAGAATATTTCAATTTTCCATATGGATTGATTATGTAGAAATGAATACTACATAAACATGTTTCTAAAGACATTTTCTATGCTCTGATATTCTTTCCAGAAGGAAAGGAATTTCATTCTGGTTCTAAATGATCGAATGTAGAAAAATGTACAAACCTTTCTATTTTCGAGAACACATATTCTTACGTCTGTCTGAGAAAAGTGAGCGCTCTCAACTTCTTTTGAATAAATTGGCAAAATGGATACCACTAATATTGGGAAATTGGAGAAGTATGAGGTATTCAGATGTTGGTTATTTTGCTAACGATGAAACTTATGATGCCGATACCCACATACACAATATTGCATTCGGAATACGCTTCTGTAGATGAAGCAATATGCGTTTTCCCAACTCAGTGATTAAAAAAATATTGCAGGTATAATATCGTTCGAAATCCATTTTTTGAGGTGGTAGTTTTTCATGTTTATATCCTACCACAACCTGAACTCGTTTCTGGATAGATTGGAAGTCTGCACTTTCATACTTGTATGGGTTTCGAATTGATTGTTTGATTTTTCAGATTGTGATAAGTAACAAAACCAAAAAAAATATTTTTCGATGTACAACTTAAATATATCACATATTTTTAGACCTTGATGTGAAAATATACACTTTAATTATTTACTTTAACGAAGGATTCAATTATTAATAATGAAAAAAGCAATTTTGACAATTTTTATTACCGTTTTCATGAAATAGGTATGCTAATGATTGATGACTACATTTCCTTAGAAAAGCGAACTGTTGTTCACTTGATGATATCATCATTCTCCAGAAAGTGTTATATAGGAGAAATATATATTGGTGTTAATGTATACTAATATTCTGACATCATCATTGACAAATTGGGTGTTGGAGTTTTGACAGAAACGAATTAACTTTAATGCTAGAGGTATAAATCAATTTGTGCCTATCGATTATTAAAGCGATAGTTCATTGAATAACAAACAGATCTTCACGTCCCACATCAGTATATCGATGAAAATAAGCGAAAAACAAATTTATTTTCAGGAATTGCACGATAAGGTCTTCGAATTACTGGAAAGGAAGAAAAAAGAAACTTTGGCGCATAAACGCAGTTTTTTCGTTCGAATGGTTAGCGATCCTAAAATTTACAATCCATCGATTGCCAAATCCATGCCGTCCACTAGAAGACATCTCACCGAACAGGCTGACTCGCCTAGTTCACCTGATGGAAATATTACAGTTCAACCTCCATTGTAAGATATTCATTTTCATCCTACTTAATTTTTATGATACCCAAATCTTTTCGGTTTAATTTGATATTGGTGAAGTGATTTATATTTATTTTCGTAATTGAAAACTCTCATTAATTTATTTCATGTACTCACAAGATTAGCGACTGATATAAGGATCACCGCCTTTAGTTTCTTGAAAGTGGGTATTTCCAAGATATTGTTTCGATAAATTAGCAAGTTATTCAGAAATGAAACCGTATAAGGGAGTATGAAAGAGTATATCACGAGACAACTTAAGTAATTACCGATCATCAACATGGTTTTCGAGCAACGTTTTCAACTTCAACAGCCTTGGAATCTTTCTATAATGAAGTTCTGAATCTTGTCAACCGGGGAGAGAGTCCGATTGGGATATTTTGTGACCTCAGTCGAGCTTTTGACTGTGTCCAGCATGGTATTTTGAAAGATAAGCTCTACAAATATGGTATAAGGGGGAAAGCATTTGAATGGTTATCCCTATACCTAGATAACAGGTTACAAACTGTCAAAATTGTCAATAAAGGGAATACATATATGTCTGATCGTATGTTGATTTCACAAGGAGTTCCACAGGGATCCATACTTGGACCTCTGTTGTTTATCCTATATATCAATGAGTTACCTTCATTTATACCAGAGTCATTTACCACTCTTTATGCAGATGAATCAACACTTCTATTCAGTGATGAAGACCCAAACATTTCAAAAGATAAAATTACGAATGCCCTTCTGAAATTTTCTGCCTGGTCTAGCGATCAGTCCTTGCTATTCAATACAACAAAAACGAATTGTATCTCTTTTCATCCTCGCCAAAAAACTTCTTCCACTGACTTTGATATATTGATTTACAACTCTATCATAACAAAAACAGACAATTTGAAATTTTTAGGAGTATTTTTTTATTCAGATTTGTCCTTCAAGACTCACTGTTTGAATTTATCAAAGATGTTAAATTCTAAATGTTTTCGAATTAGAAATTTAAGAAAAACACTTAATGTAAATCACATTCGTTTAATTTATTTTAGTGAAATACAGTCAAGGATTAGTTATGGAATTTGCACATGGGGTAGTGTTCTCATGCTAAAAATGTTTTTTTGTCACAGAAAAGAATACGGAGGGGTATTTCAAACATCTCATTTGTAGACTCTTGTCGGCCTGTTTTTATCCACTTGAGAATTTTAACTATGTATGGTCTTTATATACATTATTTACTCACATCAGTTCATAGAAACAAGGATTACTATCTGCGAAATAGTGATATTCATGCACATGATACAAGATATAAATCACATTTTTCTGTACCTTACCAGTGTATAGAAATCTTAAGAAATCACCTGTAGCAATGGGAATTAAACTTTATTATAGACTTCCACAATATTTTAAAGATATTGCCTTATTACATAAATTTAAAGAGGAAACTAAAAACTTCCTCATTGACATGTGTCCATATTCAGTTGAGGAATACTTCGAAAATACTCGTTGAACTGTGTCCAAACTGCAACATATACTTTGATTTTGAATGTACCTGTTTATAGTGTGGGTAGTAATGTTGTCTGTGTTTTTTCTGTTCGATACTGTGTTTGTAAAGGAAGCTTTAATATCTTGAGTAAGATGTTCTAGTTTCTAGCTGAACCTTTTAATTTGTTTATATCTGACCTGTCTTATATCATTATTTGATATTATGAGATCAATAAATTCTATTTTATTCTATATTATATTCATGGTGATAACCATTCTAATTTGATAGAAAAAAAATATAAACTTTAATTACTTTTAATTAAATTTCAGTCGCAAATCGTCATACACTTTCGATATTTCAAAATAAACTTTTTTTTTTCAACCGCCTCTTATATTCACTTATTTCGTCAAAAAAAGCTCATTCAGGATATTGCTCAGATGTCATGGTTATTATACTGGAATGTGCAAAATTCGACCAAGTACAAAAAATGAAATCACTATACAACCACTGAAGAAAAATAACTGCTCATCGGCCATTTTCTGTATCTGTAATGACTCTTTCTTATAAGTCAGTCCATATATAAACAGTCCATCAACACTATCTGGAAATTCTTACTATTGAATTAAACGCTGGTGATCTGTCACAAAAGTTTCATATCATGAGAATTTGAATTGAGGTTCATTTTTTCAATGAGTATTGATCACAACTGAAGTCCTGTAGCAGAATATTCAAAATATGAGCTTGATTGGCGATATCAATTTTAGATCCCCAAATACCAGAGAATCGGCAAATGATACTAGCATAAAACTGCTAATGGCTTGTTTTCAGTGTGAAATTAATTTTTCAACAAAACTAAAAATTAGCGGTTGAAGAAAAACTGTTCGGCCATCTATTGCGCCAACTACCTAAAATGTTTCAAATAATTCAACAGATCATAGATCACTCATCAAAGAATCAAGAAATCAACTTGAGGTGAATCGAAATCCATTTTGAAATATTCTGATGCACCTGATGCCAAAATTAAGATACGCTCTTATAATATCGTACCTCACATATATTTTGGCTTTCTTCTTCGCCGCATCAAAAAATATAAAGTACAACTTCTATGAAAGATAGATTGAAAAAATTACAAATACTTTCCGTTGACAGAAATAACTCCTTGATATTTATCCTCTCCATAAAAATAATCAAGTTCCTAATAACATCACAATATTTTCACATCCAGAACCGAATTGCTCAGAGTAATTTCTATAATTATCAGAGGTATTGTGTGGAATATGGAAGTGAAAATCATTCAGTCGTGAATTATGTGTTGAGAAGAGCAATCAACAATCAAAACAGTGGAAAACAATATTTGGGAGAATTCCTCAATAGCTGATTCATGATTGTCCTCGAATTATTTCTCACCTAGCTAGGTTTAGGTATTGCGAAAACGAATTCAACCATGAATGCCACAGTTCATTCATTTAATTTCATTTTGAATTAAACAAATCATTGAATGTTTGATGAAAAACTCATTCGAAGACATGCAAATCTCAATCTTTTGACTTGAATAATGAATCGTTTCACATGTGTTTTTGGTGAAAGTTCGTCAACTTCAATGGTGAGTTCAAGAAGCTGAAACGATCAGACATCTATATACAATCACGTATACGGTTTTTCAAGTTGAAAAATATTTTTCAACAGTTACAACGAAATGTTTCACTGTGACAGAACCATGATTTCTGAAAGTTCAATATCTGAAAAAGACCCAACGGAAAATACCAAGTAAAATCATGAAAAGGAATTCCCATGACATTGCAATTTGGTATTTTCAGATTTGCATGATGATTGCGTACTTTCTAAATTAATTAATGTTATTATTTTTATTACATGGATATCTTCAATCGTAGCCAGTACATTATTCAGGATTTCAATTTAATAAACAAACAAAAGTTAATTACCTTTTCGAGTATTCAGCCATATTGCTGTTAATCATTCACAGTATGTTGTTTGGAAATTTCTGTTCCCTTTTAACACTTACTAATTATTGGCATAAAATAGTTGCGTTGTTTCTATGGCTTTCAAAAAAATGAAAATGTGTCTATGAACAATTCTTTGAACATGCCATTGAACTGTAATTCACGGTGAGCCAAATATTTAGGATTGTGTTTTTGATATGAATGATGTATGATTTCAGAGTATTAATATTATTTGAAGTTCGAGCCTTTTTCTCACATATCGTTTCTCGCAGGAACTAGGAATAGTTTTTATTTGAATTTATGTATTCGAAGTCGCTTCAACATTCGATGTTATATGCATCCGAAAAATGATTCCTTATGATTTTGATGCTGTGCATCAAGTTGACAAAAATTGTACCTCAGTGAATCCTATATATTTCAGAATAGATACATTTCTGAGATAACTGATATTGAATCACAGATTTCACAGATATATACCGGTCGAGATCCTCTCCTATAGGCGTCACAACTAATGGACTGGCCCTGAAAGAGAATACTGCGGAATGAGCAAAATAGAATACTTTGAGTATTATCAGAAACTTGGGTATTTTTATGGAGAGAATAATGTTTGAAGAATTATTCTTTGGCAATTTTTTCTCCGAATCAAAAAACAGAAATTACAACTTCTATGAGAGAATAATAGATTTGAATAATTCTACCCAGTTCGGTAGGTGAACTCAGGCATTTCTATATGATCATTATTTTCTTTCAGAATGAGTTATTTATGGTAATTAGGATATGGAGCTGTGGAAGCATAGGGTCGGATTTATTGTTGTACTACGAGTATATCATGATGAAGAAGCTATTTTATAGTGAAATAAAGCTGGATAAAGCGGTATTCAATTAAGTTCTGATTGTTGTGCGGGATTGATTATCTATTTTTAGAAAATTGTATTATTTTCAGCCTTCCAAATTCCATAAACATTATTGAAGAATATTGAGTGTTTTCCGGGATGTATTAAAAATTATGATAATTTTTTTTCCTATAAATCTATAGATGCTCGAAAAAATTTTCAAAGAAGAAATAATTGACACAAGAAATATAGAGACTTCAGAGAAGTTTAGTTTGCTTTTGAAGCATGTAGTATTCGAAAACACTGTTATAAACCTGGAGCAAGTTGTGAGCAATTCATCTAGTGACTAGCAAGTAACAAAAATGTTACAATGCAGATGTGATGCTACATATATTATGAGCTACATCGACCTGAAAACTGTATGACAATGCTAAAAATATACTCATTAACGTCATCAACATAGGTGATAAGGAGAAGTCAATGGGAGAAAACATGCTTTATGTTTATATTTTGAGCTCAAACATTGCAAGAGGTAAATGAATCCTGGCTGATACTTAATGAAAATCATTAAAAACAAAAAATATACCACAATTTCCAGTACCAATCACACTGACAATTGGTTTATGAAACCACGACACGTGTTTCGCTAAACAATGGCTTCCTAAAGCAGAATTCATTTTCACAGTATATCTAGAGGCTGATTTCCAAATAGTGGAAAAAATCCTGTTGGGAAGATTTTTTCTGATTTCATGAACTGAAGGCTTAGGTTGAAAAATATTCTCTATGATTTCACATCGAGTTGGCTCCACAAAAACATTTTCTAAATTAGCTGAAAAAGTAAACTAAGCCCAGCTCCAAGTGGAACCGAGGGTGGAGCAAGTTGTAGGTTCGTTCAGCTTATCCAATCCATCTTTGAACAAACTCAGATACTTTTCCAATTGCACACTGGTAGTGTAGACAATGACAAAAAACACCTTTCAGGAATAAATTTCAACACAGTGAACACATATAATATATGTTTTTCATCTTAGTATACTTCACAGAGATTGCTGAGCATATACGTTGTTAGTTCTGTACCGAGATGGATTGGATAAGCTGTACAGAAAACTATTATTCACCATTCAAATAGTAATGTTTCGGAATGTCAGGAGAAGTCCAGAAAATGTATTTTGCTATTTTCAATACTCCGATTCATTCGAAATCATTTTGAGGGTTTCCAATGTAATCATCCATTGAACATTATGTATTCTTCAGTGAAATTTTTAGTCTCGTTTCATGATGAACTGGATGGGTATAGAACACAAAAAATAGTTCAAAACATATCCACATTCATTTAAACCATGAAGATGGTTCATTGTACCGAAATCAAAGCAGTTTTCTACCTTTATGTCCATTTTATATCGACAAATATCTCCGAACAATTCCAGTTCAGTAGGAATATTTGAAATATCGTTAACGTCGTGACAATACATGATGATTTCACACCTCAAAATCACCATTTGAGACAGAAAATCATTGAAAATGATATGGCTTTCACAAAAAGCAAGAAAAAATACAATAATTTTTTTACATTCAAATGGTGTCATTGCTCAAAATTTGAAATTTCATGAGTGACCTTATTTATTGTGTAATAATAACTACAAATGTAACACAATGAAGTTTGTGTTAATAAAAAAAGGGAATGAAATTGGGGTCAGCCAATAGCAGATAAAGCAGTTTTGTGTTATAGCCGTAGGGAAAATTTGAAACAAGTCACCTAACTGGGAATATTTTGATAGGGAATCCCCAGTAGTTTTCTCGATCGACTAAGTGAACCAAAAAAAATTTAATTTCCTTTCTGCTCCGCCAAATCAATAGCACAAGGCGATTTACTAATTTGAAGAAACGACCAATGGGAAATGAATATGATGGAACATTTTGTGCGACCTTATTTTTGAAATAATCTGAGATACTGAAGACAATGACAAAAGTGTGATTGTTCAATCGTTCCATTAATTATTTGAAAGAAAATTTTGGAAGATAACACAGTATGACACGATGCATTATAATATTTGTTTACTTGATGATTTTCAGCTCTCACATGAAAGTGAAAGGTCATTCTTTACGGAGGTAAAATAGTTTTGGGTGTATGATTACAAAGTTAAAATAGCCTCGAATTATTCAGTGTTGTAATGCATTTTATGTTATACTAGTTCATTATTGTGTTTTCATTGCCCAGCATCCAACTAGAAAAAAATGTACTTGTGGTTGTGTGGTCACAAAGGTCTTTGCGTGCGAAAAGTTTACTGTAAAGCCCGCATGAGCGTGGGCTGTAAAATGGTACGCACCGCACCGGACTAAAGGACACAACATTTTCATGGTGTACCAAAATATTGTTTTTTGACGCTCCTTTATGAGCGTTATTCCTTAAACTTAGGTAAGCTAAGGATCAACATGTGAAAATATCGTTTCATATAAAATGAAAATATTGTTCAATTCAAATTGAATTTTTGGATTTTCCAAATACCCATAAGAAGATGCCATAATGAACTAGAATGATGTGAAAGTTTGTATGCTACATAGGTACCGATAGATATAGTTGAGCTCGGCTTTATAAGTTCGTCGCCCTTTAGGGCAAAGACAAATCTACTCAGCAGCCATATCACATGTATACAAGTATTGTTGAAAATGTCATGAAATGGAAGTGTTCGGAATTGCTCATAACAATTGCATCAATCGCAATGAAAGCTAGTGAATAGTTACTGAGGAAACTGAAATGATAAGCAACTTGCATCTTTTGAAAACCTGATACCCACTATGTCTGAAGTAAATAGAAAACTAGATTGGTTTTATTCCAAATTTATTTTAGTTCCTGTATACTCAAAAGGTATAGCTTTGTATTTGAATCGAAATTTCAGATTTGAAAATCATAATTATTTCACATATTATTTTCAGAAAAACATGAACTTTTTCAATTGGCTAGTTTATTTTGAATGTTTTGGCATTACGATATTTTTTCTAATTTATCAGTTTTATCTTTCAGGAGCGCTTCATGGATCAGTTGGCCTTTGGCATTTTTGTTTCAAGGTATAACCGACGACGGATCTTCTGGAGATTTACCAATACGGTGAGAACCTCAAAACTATTCATTAATTTTGAATAGTAATAATGATAACGTCTTCATTGAGTTCAAGAATACTTCAGTACATCAAATGCATTGGGAGCAAAAGTGTTTTGTGCCGAGAGAAATGATCGACAAATGAATAGTACAGAAAAGTAGCCTATTTTTGCAAATCAAATGTATTAGACCTTCATGTCTTGAACTAATAATTCTTCTAGATCCTAAGGGCACCAAGAAGTACTTGGTGTCTGATAGAGGAACTAGATTGAAAGAATAAACTTCAAAGAATATGAATAAAACAGTTCTCAATAGGATAAAAATCTTCAAGCTAGACAACGAGCTCTAACAACCAAAGAGCATCACAATAGATCTGAAAAGGTCGCAGTGAATCAGGCCATGGGCCAGCTTTCCGATAATCTAATCTAAAAATTGGGCTTCCAATTTCGAAGAGAGTACCTCCAAACAATTAATCTATACTTCACGATAGTTCGAAAAAAACTCTGACATTTCAGTTCATTTGGTATTGACAAAATAAATTTTCTAGAAAAAAAAAAATAATTTTAACACATTTTTCAAACAGTTAGTTAGGTTGTGACGTTCGGTATTTTATGACAAGCGTTGTTCTGATCTAAGTTAGGCATGTATCCGTTTTATTTTCTTGCATGGGGAGGACTCTTTCTCTACTTGAGTTTCGACAGAATAAATAAATATTCTATTCTGATTACCTGTTGAATTTGATGTTACTGCACACTTTTTTTCTCAGCTCAAAAATTCAGAAATACGATGATTCTTTTCTTATGTTTTCGAAACTTGAATAACACTAACCTACTCTGAGAAAAGTATAGTAAGATTTCTTATTTTATATCCCTTGTCTTCACGGTATATACCCATAGGACCTATCTCATGAAAAACAAACGATAATTTTTTAGGAAGCATATGCACGAATTCACCCAATAGAAGAGTGTACTTCAATATAATAAATCTCTTTTGCTTTGGCAAATATACCAGATCATCGTATCGTATGTATGTCAATAGAGAAAGGCTTTATATTTCTAAGATAGTGTTGCGCAGTGAAGCCTAAGTGATGGTACAGCACAATTCAATAAATCTATTATTTCGTCCGTTAGGTTCCGTCATCTAGATACAAAAGTTCGACTGAAAACAACCGGAAAAGGAGCCAATGGTGGTTCTCCGTCTGCATCTCCTGATACAGAAAACAGTCGTTCACCCAAAAGATCACCGGCATCATCAAGACGATCATCTCCTAACAGTGATCAACAGAAATGAATCATAAAATGAATTTTGAAATTTGTGGAAGCTTATATTCGAACAGAAATTTTGTTTTCGCTTCCAGTTATAAAAATAATAATTATTGTACCTATGGTGATTACTTTATTTAAAAATTCTTTGTCCGGAGAAGTTTGATGAATTAAAGTATCGATGAAATGATAAATTGAATATTTCCTTTGCCAAAACATCCTTTCTCAACATTGCTCAATTTTTTCCCTTATAGAACACTCTCACGAGTACGTAATGAGAAGAGAGATAGCTTCTGGGTATTTGAAATTAATACTTTACGAATACTATTTTAAATTAATATAGTTTCTCTTGTCGACGTTTCGGAAGTTAATCTGTCTTTTTAAGGATTTTTGGTTATAAATATGAATTTCAGGAAATATCTACATCCTCATAAAACATCCAAACAATATTTTTCATCTTCATTTGCTCTGATCGATATTGCATTTTTCAAATTTGTGAGAATATGCTCGAAAGAAAATTCTCCTAGGTTGATAGAACACTCACCTAATCCGTTCAAAGATGGAATGAGGTTTCAGTTAGGCCGTGTTCCGTTTTCCTGTCTGTTTAACCAGACTGGTAACTCAAGTTGGTGGTCACTCTAGTAACCAGTATAACGGAACGGCTATTGGTAAAAATATTTGGAAACGGAATGCGGCCTTTGTTGGGACACAATCACTATTTTTCGGTGGAAGTACGTAGAGAGCTAGATATGTCTCCAGGTATTGGACAAGAATGTCATCAGATTCATAATGGCTTTCAATGCTGAACATCAACTTACAAGCAACATACATACAAAAAAAATAATGATCTTCAAAAGGCAGAGAAAGCTCGAGTTCACACCTGACGGAGGGCGGAACAAGTATTCCACTCAACCGTGAATTGAGAATTCGTGAGGTAATCCGACGAATTATTACCTTCTCGCTTGAGCAGCGTGAGAAAGAGCTTCCCGAAGAGATTCCGTAAATGTACAGAACAAGGTAAAAACACTTTGAAAATGTATCATGTGTATGATTATTGTAGGTGCTTTCATTTCATATAAAAAATGCTACACATGTGGTTATTTTCTTGATTTTTTCATGAACATTTTGAAAAAAGCAAATATTGAAAAAACGCCTAGGGAGCTCCAGATTGGTAATGTCATGTAGAATGCAAAGAAAAACTAATACACAGGGTATTTCATTTGAGAAAAACGCATAAACTTGAAGTTGACGAATATCAATGAGGCATTTGAAGTAACCTTTATAGATATAAATGTTTCTCAGACCATTACTTGCTATTTCGGTGTTCTCGGAGCCACCCACCGATTAACTTTCAGATCTTCCATAAAAAACTCATTGAGAGCTGGCTCATTCAGAGCCGGCTTCACTTCCAAATGTTATTCACCTTGGCCACATTGTGACAAACAAAAATCGAGTGCTGAGATGGGACCATTGTATTGGCAGAAAAAAATGGTTGTTCCATTCGGACAAATTACATTATTTGCTATCACGGAAAATACAACACCCTATACATCTGAAACCAATTCCAAAATCATTATATCATATAAATTTTTTTCTTATCTTCTTAGATTAAACATATATCGAGCAGCTCCTTCTGGCTAGCAACTTTGAAGATCAGTAACATTCGATATCGATGTTTCACCAACATCGCAGTTGGCATTTCCAAGAATGTTACTGCTCCTTCTGGCTAGTATTCAGATATATAATTGAAAGAATGGATAATAAGAAGTAATAAGAATAAGAAATTCGAATATCATGCTTTCACCATTTCAACACTCACTTATTTCGTCATAACCACAATCCATTTTTACCAATGCCAGTCTATTATGTTATTGAAATCGGATCCATTTCATGAAATATGTACCACCTGAATTGAAAAAAATTGAACTGAAAACTGACCAATTATAATATGATATATATGAATTCGCCCATGGTGAACATGAAAATGTATTATTGTTGTATGCCTGGTGTATCACGGACATTTCGTGAGAAATAACTCAATAAAAGGTACCGGTTCCACCTACCTGACTATGCAAATTTATAGTTCCACTTACGATGAGTATTGACGCAAGTGAAACAATAATTTTTCTCGTGAACCAATGATTGTTTGGATTTCGTGACTGTTTCAAATCGATCTAGCTATTCAAGATTTGTTTGAATCCGCACAGCATTACTCACTTCATTTTACGGATAAATAGAGCTTTAGGAATGAATATTTCATTATGAATTACATTTTTCATTCCTTCAGACCAGCCCTGGACTATAACTTAACCTGGACTATATTGTTCACTATAAATAAATATGCTGATTCCTTTTTAAATCTAAACTTTATCTTAAAAATTATGGCAATGATTTATTTCCGAGAGTTATCTCTCAATATTTGTTGACACCTATTTTCTTCCGTAAAAAATCAGTGCTTACTCTTATTTTATTCCAATCTTTATATTTGTTGATATGTATTTTATTTCGAAGTTTATCTTCTTGTTTAAATTCTATTTTACTATAAATTCTGTGGATTGTTGACAGAAGTTCAGTTCAATCACAGGGTTGTTACCTGCTGTTTATTCAATGAAACAAGACATAGTAAGATCGATTATCTTTATTTGTGGCTGCTATGAGTATACAAGAGTAATTCAACGTAACTGTTCTCACCGAACGAAGAGGCTTTAACGGACCACATAACTGCTTGGAGCCTAACGTAACTGGCGCATTCAGTAGGATTTCCAACACAACCGTTGGGAAGACAAGAAAACAAGAAGGTTTCCAACAGCTGTAGAGAACGCGACGATTCCAGCTTCAGCGTTGGGCCCCCTGACGGTATCTTCACCTTGACGTGGTAGTGGGGCTTGGGTGTCTTTATGATCCCGAGAGCCATGCCGGCGGTAGCGTAGCTACTGGTAGGGTTTCCCTTGCCGGACGGGTCGAGGGGGAAAGGCCGGACAAAGAGAGATACCAACAGAAGGGAGTAAACCCTTTCAAAAATCCGCAACCCAAGGTGTCATGCGACCCGTGCCGAGGGGTGAATGGCCAGGCGATACACGGTCTCGAACGGAGCCACCGGGAAATTGGCGACCTCCCGGTGAAGCCAGCCTTATCCCTGCAAGCGGGGCTCTGCAGGGGTGGACAGATCCTTCCCTAGCGTCTCGTGGGAACAAAATGGATACAAATAATATTTTCAAAAAAGGAGAAATGGAGAAGGTAGCCTTCTCAAGAAGCAAAAAGACGGTAAGATCCCCAAATATGAGCGTGGGAGGATCTCAAAAGGAGGGTAAAGAAAGAGATATGGAAACAGTAGAGTCGGAAACACCATTCGACGTGCCGCCGCCGACCCCTTTCTGTACACCCCGGAAAGAGAGAGAAACAAAGGAACAGACCCAGGAGGAGGCCGCAGGTGGGGATAGCACACAAACCCCTTTCTACACTCCAAGAAGGACGCTCGACTTCGATACCAGCGCAGACGAGGACGGAGATGGAAAACAGAGGAAGAAGAAAAAAAAGGAAAGAATGGATAGGGAACTTCTAGAAAGAGAACTACTAAGGAAACAAAATGAAGAGCGATCACAAAAATCTCTGGAAATTAAGATCACAGAAGAAGACAAGGATATCGGGGAACAGGAGATTTCGGAGGAAGAGATGCTGGAAGGTAATACAGAGGAGGGAGTTCCCGAAAGGTCCAACCTCTTCGACGTCTTTGGACTGTCACCATCAGAGGACGAGAGACAAAGTACTGCCTCAAAAACAGAGAAAACGAAGAGGAAGAGATCGAAGGACAGTCCAAAGGAGGCAAAAAGGACAAAAGGCGTGGACGAGCTTCTGCAATTACGCACAGCGATACGCAGGTTAGAGCGGAAAACTAAGGTCCTCATAGATACGGTTAGGGAAACTCAAGGTGAGAAGGCTAAACTCGCCGAGACAGCCTGGGGTATAAGAGCCATAGTAGATACAATATCGGAGGAATATGAGAGCTACGAGAAAAGCATGCAGCAAAAAAAGGCAAGCACACAGAAAGATGGAACGACACAAACGGAAAATGAGGAAGTAGCAGAAGAAGATCTCGTTAACAGAGAAAGCTTGCTTAGGGTTCTTGATAAGGACTGGCCCGAGGAACTGTATACGAGGACGCAATTACAAATGGGAGGACTACTGAAGGCCAGTGACAAAGGGGACATCGCAGTTATAGGAGGGAAGCAATCCATAACTGACAAATACCTGAAAGGCCTAAAGGAAAGATACCCGGACATTGTGGAAATAATGGAAACAGCAACAGAAGGAAGCATAGAATATATAAAAAACTCGACCAGGACAACGACGAGCAGGGGAAATGGAATAGATCAAACTAAGTACATATTTGTCGCCACGCATGAGATGGATGGAACGGACGATGCAAACGACATGGGAGCACTGTACGACGTCGTGGACAAATTGACGGAAGTAGCCCGGAAGGAGAGCAGGAATAAACTGCAGATGGTGATCCCCGAGGGCCTAAGTCAAGACCAGACGAGGAAAGTTCTGGAGAGTACCGCAAGGAAGTGGGACATAGATATCACCATACTAACCGCTAGCGACCCACGAAAAGGAACAGGCAGAAATAAGCAAACTTCAGAGGAGAACTGTGCCATCACTATAAAGGGAGGGAGTAAGACATACGCGGATCTAGTAAAAACAGTGAAGGATGGTATCGCGGGAGAGGAAACAGGGATCAGAATTACGAGGATGAGAAAAACCATGGCTGGACACATGATTTTGAACGTTGACGGAGGCGAAGCGCGGGCAAGGAACCTGAAAGATATAATTCAGGAAAAAGCGAGAGAACTACAGGTGAGCGTAGTTACAAATAAGGCCACCGTGATAATAACCGGCATGGAAGTCAACACTACGGAGGAGGAAATGGCTGAAGCGATAGCGAATGAAACGGGATCAGATATAAGTTCAATTGACATTAAGAACGTAAAAAAAGGAAGATACGATGAACTTACAGCCATTGTGGAAATGCCGAGGGACACCGTCGGCAACATACTGAAGAAGGGAACAATACGCATAGGACTTCCAGAATGCAAGATAGTAGAAAGGATCATGATGTCAAGGTGCTTTAAATGCCTTAACTTCGGCCATAAGACCAGCGAATGTAGAGGAGAAGACAGAAGGGACCGGTGCGTTAAATGCGGACAGGAGGGCCACAAGGCAAAAGATTGCATAGAAGAATCTTTCTGCTGGAACTGCAAGAAAAAAGGGCACAGGGCAGACCAAATGAGATGTCCAACATATAGGAGGGTAGTGGAGGCACGTCGCAGGACTCGCCTTGCTAAGATGTAGGTAAAAACAGGACTCTCTGCAACAAAAATGCAATTAAAAGTTCTTCAAATCAATGCAGACAGAAGAAGAAATGCACACCACCTCATACAGCGAGTTGCATCAGAGGAGAATGTGGACATTGTCCTGGTGCAGGAGCCGAATAAAACGATAGTAAGTAAGGATCCAAAATGGATAATCGGAAACAATAAAAACACGGCAATATGGTGCAGGAACAAGGCCTGTGGCATAATAGGGCACGAAACCGGAAACGGGTTCGTTATCCTCAATTTTAGAGACTGGTCTATCTACAATTGTTATATCTCCCCAAATGTCGAACCGAGGATATACGAGGAATGCGTTGACAGAGTAATGCAACACGCCAGACAAAGTGGGAAGGAGGCCATATTTGCTGGAGACTTCAATGCAAAGTCAGCACTATGGAATTCGACCACCACGGATAGGAGGGGCGAATACCTGGCGGAATGGATACTATCGATGAACCTCACAGTAGAGAACAATGGTAACACCCCTACTTTCGTCAGAGGAGAACAAAACTCCATCATCGACATTACTCTGTCAACGCAAAAGATGGCGGGTAAGGTTAAAGACTGGAGGGTCTCTACGGAGGAGAGCATGAGCCTCCATAGGCACATCTTCTTCAAGGTAGAAACAACAGGCAAAAGAAGGAGGAAAGAAGGCTTCGTTAAAATTAAAATCGACAAAGAATTACTGACTGACACTTTCCGGATAATGGGAGACAATATCAGCACCTTGCAGGAACTGAACACCGTCCTACACGATGCCCAAAAGACAGCGACGAGCTCTGGGGCGAGCGAAGGAGGGAGGGAGGAACCTATCTGGTGGAACGACACCATAGCTAGCCTCAGGGCAAGATGCAACTCAGCCAGGAGGGTGCTAATACGGGCGAGGAAAAGACGGACAGATCTAAGACAAATAGCGGATATGGAGGAACGGTATAAAAATGCTAGACGCGAGTTGAGAAGGGAGATAAATCGCTCGCAGCGAGAGTCCTGGAAGAAATTATGCGACACACTGGAGGAAGACCCCTGGGGACAGGGATATAAAATAGTTACCAGTGGGATGAAACAGCACAGAGCCCCATACGATGCAACCCATGAACAGAAAATCGAAGTCCTTAATGAACTTTTTCCGCAATGCGCAGCAGTCGTGTACGATCTTGAGCAACCGGAGGAGATGCCCCAGCCGGTCACACTGGAAGAGATACATAGAGCGAGCGACAGGATGAAACCAAAAAAGTCCCCAGGTCCAGACGGCATATTACCTGAGGTCGTCAAGATGGCGGCACAAACAATACCGGAGACGATCAGACAAATCATCAATAAGGTGCTGATGGAAGGAATATTCCCCGAACAATGGAAGACAGCTAAAGTAGTCCTCATCCCGAAGAGCTGTACAGAGGAGGGTGTTACCAAATATAGGCCTATATGCCTAATAGACACGATGGGCAAACTATACGAACACATCCTGAAGAGTAGATTGGAAAGCGAACTGGAACAAAAGCAAGGACTCTCAGGAACACAGTTTGGTTTCAGGGCTGGAAGGTCTACGACAACAGCTATAACGCATATACTGAGAAAGGTCAGAGCGGGTACCACGAAGTGGGCGGCAGTCGTATTGATAGACGTTAAAAACGCTTTCAATACGGCTAAATGGCACCTGATAGTGAACAGATTGGAGGAACTGGAAATAAGCAGGTACCTAGTGAACCTGGTAGCCAAGTACCTATCCGAAAGGAAAATACAAACGAGCAAACAGCTGCTTGAAATCTCACAGGGAGTTCCACAGGGATCGGTCCTTGGACCCACCTTGTGGAACATACTGTACGACGGAGTTTTGAGACTTCCTCTACCACGAAACTGTCACACTATAGCGTATGCCGATGACCTGGCATTAGTGGTCAAGGCAGACAAGAAGGAAGGACTAGTTTCAAACGGGAACCAGGCTATAGAACAGATAATAGCATGGATGCAAGAAAATGGGTTAGAAATAGCGCCCCAAAAAACGGAAGTGATCATCCTCAGGGGTCCTAGAATTAGGGAAGGTATCGCATTCCAGATAAGGGGAGTAACGATAGCCCCCAAAAAGTTTGTCAGGTACCTTGGTGTTTGGCTAGACGACAAACAAATTTGGAACGAGCACATAAGACAGGTATGTGCAAAAGCCGACAGGCAAACCGCAGCTCTAACGAAATTGCTACCAAACATCAGGGGACCTGGCAACCAAAAAAGGCGACTGCTTTACTCAGTAGTACAGTCAACGATCCTATATGCAGCCCCGGTGTGGGAACAAGTTATGAGGGTAGTAAAATATAAAAACATGGTCCTAGCAACGCAGAGGAGGATGCTCCTGAGAGTGGCTGCGGCCTATAGGACGGTCTCTAAGGAGGCAATCTGTGTCCTAACCAGTACGCCCCCCATAAATCTTCTAGTAGGAGAGAGATCACGACTGGATAACTGGGTTGAAGTGAACCCCGAGGTTAAAAACTCCGAGAGGGAGGAGACCATTAGGCTATGGCAGAGGGCATGGAATGAAACCACGTCCAAGGCTCAGTGGACCAAGAGGTTGATCCCGGACCTGGTACCCTGGCTCAACTGCCCGTTCAAAAACACTGATTACTATATAATTCAGGCCCTTAGCGGACATGGTAGCTTCCGAAGTTATACGTACAGGATTAAAAAAACTAGAGACGAAAATTGTATATACTGTGCGCTAAGAGATGATCCAGAGCACACAATTTTCTCCTGTAATAGATGGGTAATAGCTCGCACGAATTTAGAAACAGAATGGAATACACAAATAACACCAGAAAACCTCATAGCAAACATGTTATCAAGCAGAGGAAAATGGGACAGGGGAGCAAATTTCCTAAGGCAAGTCATGAAAAAGAAAGAGGAGGAGGAAAGGGAAAATCAGAGAGGAGATAATCAAAACTGATAGCATGAACTAACGGAAACAAGGAACTCTGAAAGATGCCGCTCATACCTGACGTACACCCTTCTGGGTAGTTCCGGGTATGAGAGAGGGCAAGGGGGTGGTTTTAGTGCGGTGCAACTCCCACACTACCAGGGAGGGGCGGAACCAGTACCTGGTGTCCAGCGATTTCCACCCCGCCAAAAAAAAAAAAAAAAAAAAAGCTTCAGCGTTGGGAACAACAGAGTTCTGCTACCAGAAGAATCCTAGGTGACCATCGACTTGTCACATTTTGATTCAAAGGCAGAAGAACACAAGACAACCAGAGGAGAAGAAGACAGGAGGCAGAGGCGAAGAAAAGAAGACAGAAGAAAGAAAACTGTGTCTGTTGGATAGACACAAACACAAAGACAGCACTTCAATCATATCACTGGTGGATACCAACTGGTATACACATAGAGTGAGTCCTTTAATTTTATCCATATCCTATATTTTATTCCTTATTTTGATTACATATATTCATACTATTTTTATTATATTGGTGAACTTTTAGATGCTTTTCTCTGATGAGATAGTAACTGGAGTTCTATGTTTCGTAATTTACATAGTTTAAAACAAACAAATAGTGAACTACGTCAACAAATTAGACAAGCGTTTCTTGAATTACCATCTCTTTCTGAAATCATTCCTGTAAGCATTGACTCAGAGGTAGATACCTCAACTCAAAATTTATAAACATTGAATATTTCTCATACAAATCCACAAAACGAAACAATGGTCGATACAAATTATCAACAGCTTAGATTATTTTTGGACATTTCACCCAGCTTCGAAGGAAATCCATGTGAATTAGATAATTTCATTGCATTTTGTGATGAAACATTTCAGCATTATATAAATGAACCTCAACCTATCAAAAATTTGATTTTACGAGCAGTAATTGGTAAACTGAAAGAAAAAGCGCTCACATTGGTTTCTAGTAGAACTGAATTGAATACATGGAATGATATTGAAGATTTATTAAGACTTTCCTTTGCCGATCAAAGATCTTTTGCTTGTTAACTTCAAGAATCGCACAATTTAAAACCATTGGCAAAAATAAATTCATACAATTTTGGTTTTAGATGTCAGTATACCAGAAGTTTGATATTTTCATCCATCAATAATGATCCATTGTTGAACCAGCAAGCAAAAATTGCTCAAATTAGCAATATTGAAAAACTAATTTTGGTCTCATTTTTGAAACACTTACCACCACTGATTCAAATGGGAGTTCGCCTTAAAAATCCAACTTGTTTGGAAGATGCCTTGAAATATGTTATTGAAGAAGAAAATTTCATGACATTAGTAAATGATGGCGAGAAAAATAATCCACAACAGCTACCTAACCCAAATTTTAAATCACCTATGGTACAAAAATCGAATTATTCGCAATCCTTCATTCCGAATAATACTCCAAAAAATCAAAAATATTTCCAACGTCCAGATCCACAATATTTTCAACCACAGAACCAACAATTTCCACAGTACAACAGTCAATCATTTTCACCCCAACCAAGAAGTTTTCCAAGCCAACCAATTCAATTTAACCGAAGACAAGTACCACAATAAACGAGTATTTGGTACTCCCCAACCTGGCAATACTAATGTTTGGAAACCAAAAAATCAATTACCATCATATAAGCCAACACCTATGTCAACAGTGACCAGAAATGTCCCTCAAAAATATAATTTTCAATCCCAATCAAGACCAACGTTCAAGTCGGAAGAACTTCATTTAATTGAACCGAATCCAATTGACAATGAAGAAAATGAATATAATTATGAATTCGTTCATGATGATCAAGAAATATTTCCAGAAACAGATAATGAAGAAACAAATGATATTTTTGAACCACAGCCTCTGGAAAGGAAATTACTTATGTGCATGTATTACTAATGTTATTGAAACCTCATGTGGACAACAGTTAGCGAAATATGAAGCTCATATTCCAGCTTTTGCGGAATTTCAAAATAATGAAAAAATAATTTTCACACTATTCGATTTTCATCCTTTTTTTGACGGTTTAATAAGCTTTCGAGATATAAAAAATATGGGTTTTAACTGGAATTTACAAGATGGTTATTTGATCAGAGATGACGTACATATTCCTGTTAAACAGTGTTCTCCGTCAGAATATAGTGTATATAGTATCAGTTTAAATGTAAACGAAATTTTAAGAACTAAATTAGCAACAGATGCAACGGTTGATGGAACTTATTACATTCCATTCAAAGAAATAAATGAACAATGTTTCATACCAGAAAGCATAACAACAGTTGAGAATGGCTATGCAATTGTTAAAATTCAAAATGACATCACCTTTGCACATATATCCATTAGAAGATTGTGAACTTTTTCAAAGTGAAATAAAAAATGTATATCCATATCCTGATGCAGAAGAAATAGAGAATTTATTGAGACTTGATCATCTCAATGATGAAGAAAAGTATAAACTACTCAAATTATGTAAACAATTTCACACCATTTTTCAATATCCTGATCAACCCCTTTCTGCAACTACTCAAACAACTCATTCAATTCAAACCACAGATGAAGAACCAGTTTATACAGAGTCATATAGATTTCCTGAAATTTATAAGAAAGAAGTACAAAATCAAATTCAAAAAATATTAGAAGATGGAATAATTCAAAATAGTTCCAGTCCTTGGTCAAGTCCTATATGGATTGTTTCAAAGAAGCCAGATGCTTCTGGAAAATCCAAGTGGCGTGTAGTAGTTGATTATAGAAAACTCAACTCAAAAACAATTCACGATAGATTTCCTATCCCGAATATTAATGATCTTTTGGAACAATTGAGTAGAGCCCAATATCTCGCAACACTAGATTCAGCTAGTGGATTTCATCAAATTAGAATGAACCCTGACAGTATTTCGAAAACAGCATTCTCAACAGAAGCAGGTCATTTCGAATTCCTAAGGATGCCCTTTGGATTAAAAAATGCACCCTCAACCTTTCAAAGAATGATAAATGAAATTCTCAAAAATCAGATGAATAGAATTTGTTTAGTCTATATGGATGATGTGATCATTTTTTCCTCAAGCTAAGATGAACATTTCAAAGATATAAAAGAAGTCTTCAAACAATTTGAAGACTATAACTTGAAAGTCCAGCTAGACAAAAGCGAGTTTTTGAAAAAAGAAGCAGAATTTTTAGGACATATC
Source organism: Zygogramma bicolorata (assembly GCA_032362365.1). Lineage (NCBI taxonomy): Eukaryota > Metazoa > Arthropoda > Insecta > Coleoptera > Chrysomelidae > Zygogramma > Zygogramma bicolorata. The sequence continues at coordinate 280,043 of JAVJAQ010004863.1, read as the reverse complement.
ATTACACCCGATGGAATAAAACCCAATCCAAGAAAAATTGAAGCTATCACTAAACTAACTCTCCCCAAAACTCACAAAGAAATCAAAAGTTTTCTAGGAATGATTGGTATTTACAGAAAATTTATAAACAACTTAGCAAAAATAACAAAACCTTTAACGAATTGTCTTAAAAAAGGTAAAAAGGTAGAACATATGCCTGAATTCGTTGATTCTTTCAAAACTTGTAAAAAAACTCTTATGCAATGACCCGATATTGATTTATCCTGATTTTACCGAAGAATTCACATTGACTACGGATGCAAGCAAATATGCAATTGGAGCATTTTTGAGTCAAGAAGGTAAACCAATTTGTTTTGCTAGCCGTACTTTGAACCCAAATGAAATAAATTATTCAGTTTTTGAAAAAGAAATGTATCTATGGGCAGTGAAATATTTTCGTCCATATATTTTTGGCCGACATTTCAACATTGAAACCGATCATAAGCCCCTGAAATGGTTAGACAGTTTGAAAGAACCAAAATCAAAATTAGTTCGTTGGAAACTACAATTATCAGAGTATGATTATGAAATCGATTATATCAAAGGAAAAGAAAACGTAGTTGCCGATGCATTATCAAGAAACCCCTTCAGAAAATGAATCAACAATAAATGAACCAGGAGACATAAACGAAACTATTCAAAATTTTATAGAAGAAGTAGAAAATTATACCTCTACAATACATTCTGCTGAAGAAATGCCCATACTTACTTTTCCATATACAGACAAACCCTTGAATTATTTCAAACATCAAATGAGTATAAAACTATCAGACTCCTCACCTGTACCCTTATGTATTCGAGAGAAGATTTTCGATAATCAAAGATACTTTATCAATATCAGGAAACGATATATTGAGGAGGATCTAGAAACTTTCATTAACAATTTGGTAAACAACACCACATACCATTTATACTTTCCAAATAAAAACGATGAACAATATTTTCTGAAATTGATACAAGAAAAATGAATGAGAATCAATTCCAAATTGATAATTTGTCCTAGTAGAGTCAATGATGTTGCATTGGAAAGAGATCAGTTAGAAAAAATGAACTATCATCATGTCTACAAAACTGGACATAGAGGAATAGAAACAACGGTGAATTCAATAAAAAAGAATTATTATTGGCAAAATATGGACAAAGATATTGCAAATTATATTAATAATTGTAATATTTGCCAAAAATCGAAGTATGAAAGACAACCAAATAAATTTGAATTCCAACCTATTCCAATAGGCACTAAACCATTCGAAAGAATTCATATTGACGTATTGTCAATCTCCATAGAAAAATTTCTTACCCTAATAGACACATCCTCTAAATTTGCCCAAGCTCATCCGATTATGGGAGCAAATGCAATAAAAATATTAGATGGATTTTTGACTTTCATATCACACTATAATAATAATAATAATATAATTTTTTTTGATTCCTGTAAAATACATAAAATAAATGTACACTTCACAACTCAACATGTAAGAACTCAAACCAGACAAAATCCAGCGGAATCATTGAATAATCTAGTCAGATATTCATCATTACAGTATAACAATTCGATACATTCAACAACTGAACATCCCCCCTTTGAAATTGTCACAGGACAGTTCAACACGAAAGATCCTTCAGACATTACAGAAAAAGATGTCATATCAAAATATGTTCAAGATCATAAAGAAAATCTCTAAAAAACGTATGAAAGTATTAATTCAACATTGAAGGCGAAAAAGAATATCAAAATGGAGAAAATAATTACCAAACGAGTGGAACCAATGATTGTTTCTGAAAACGATCAAATATATCATAAAGAGCAAACAAGAGATAAATTAGCTTCAAAGTTTTTCCGAAATAAATCCTATTGCTCAAACAACAAATGAAGTCAAAACTGAAAATTCTAAGTATTCAAAACATAATTTGAAAAAACGTAAAAAGTATTGATCAGCATTTAATTCTTACAGGATGATTCGATTTGTTGTACTCTCATTCATCCTATTTTCCTTCCCTAGTGAAGGAGCTATACAAAAGTTACATAATCCCATATTGCCTATCAATCCAGATGCAACAAGAATAATTGTAAGTGAACATACTTTCGTTAGCCACATAAATGTTACAGAACTTTTAAGTATGAAACAGAATTTGGATATTCAACTGAGTTTCATTATAGAAAACCAAAATACTAGTACTCAAACGAACTTGCTCATTCAACAAGCAACTACGATATCTACTCAAATTGATCATCAATTGCAAGTTATCAATCCACATGTTTTATCTAAACGCGGGTTAATCAATCTTGGCGGAAAAATATCAAAATGGTTAATTGGTACCCTCGATAATGATGATGAGGAAAGGATTAATATAATTTTAAACCATTTGAATTAAAATAATGATATGCTATGCTATGAGTATACAAGAGTAATTCAACGTAACCTGTTCTCACCAAACGGAGAGGCTTCAACGGACCACACAACTGCTTGGGGCCTAACGTAACTTATGCGTGGAATCGCTCGAGCAGTTTCTTCACATCTTCAGCAGATATGAACCGCCATCCGTTCAGGGCCATCCTATAGTTGGACTCACTAGAAAATTATGCTCGTTTATCCTTTCTCTTGAGCAGGGTATCCCAATGTCTATGGGTCCTGATCCACTAGTGGGTCTTGAGCGAATTTTTATTGTGCCTTGTATGTACAACGACACACCAACCGACCGAGCCAAGACGAAAATTGTATTTCAACTTTGTATTTCGTTTGAAAAATCCTTCCATTCATGAAGCACGACGCGCAGTGAATCGGATGAGCACGGTCGGATCGGAACAGAACAATCGGAACGGAAGCGAAGACCGCGCACCGATTCGGAACATACGGATATTTTCATTCTCGTATCAAGCATCTTATGTTTTTATCTAAATTATTCAAGATTGACAATTGCTGCAGAAATTTGAAATTTCTATCATCAGGAATGAGATTGATTTTGTGCAATAATAATAAAAATTTTAGATCTCTGAAACAATTGTCTGTTTTGAAAAATTTAGATAAGTATTATAAAACCGATGAGGGAAATTTTCAATTTCGGAAACAATTATTGATTTTGAATAATAAATTCAAGTATTATTCTCAATATATTGAAATTTTTCATTTCGTTTTGAGATTTCACTCAGTAGTTAACAACTTATAAACAAAAATAAATTCATTTCTTACCGGAGAGACCTGTTTTTATGGAATATCTCTTTGGGATTTTTGTCGTGATAGTATCTGGTTCGTCCCCATTAGGTATATAAGTGTTGTTTTGTCTTTATCATTTTGTTCATTATTATTATCATTTGATTTATTACATTTACTTGCATTCACAACTATCGGGCTCAATAGTTTTCATTTTTGGCTCAATCAGTTCCCTTTACTTCATAATATTCCTGTTCATTACTTTCCCCACACCCTATATATCCCAAGTGCTACATACTGATGTGTATCGACGGAATATATGCAAGTCCAGAGAGCAAGAGAGAATTAGGCATCCCTAGGTAAACTTTATATATTGTACAGTCCACTCCCAACCTATCATTGGGGATCGATCATTTGGTTCCTTCGGCCGAATCTCTGGATTTGTGATAAAAAAGACTTTTCACGGTTTCAATAGTTTTGGGTGCAAGTTATGTGAAAATTTTCCCTTGAAAATTTATATTACTGTTTACTCTTAAATTCTCAAGAATTTGTTTTCTCAAGGAAATTTCCCTTGAAATTTCATTGAATTTGCATTTTTCTATTGGAATATTCTGATCCACAGAGTTCAGTCGCTTGTTTTCAACTTTTTATCATTCTCTAAGGTGATGAAGTTGAATATATTGGTAATTCTTGTGCACATCATAAGTGAAATTTGAATTCGGAATCTCGATTCAGATTGTCAATTCGGTGGCAGGCTGAACGGGTACCTGAACCATCGTCCATAGATATTCTAATAAGTCTGGTAACTCCTTTGATGTGGTTAAAATATGCCGCTTTTTTTGCGAGCGGTCGTAAATCATGCGGGCTACAAGCAGAAATACGTTATACGAGGGTCAGTCAGCAGCGCGAACAATATGTTTACTCGAAAGTGTGTCTACGAGGGTCAGGCGTCAAGTGTTGATCATATTCATTATATATTATTTATGTTTTTGTATGATCTTTCATTGAGATGATTATATTATATGAGATTCTAATAACAATAAATTGGGGAATATTTCGTTGTAATAACTGGCATGAATCACCTGATTTCTTAAATTATGGGCAGGTAAAAAGGTGAGATACTTATAAAGGGACTTCACAATAAAGAAAAAATGAAGATGAATAATCTTTATTTACATATTAAATAATTGAATGGTGATTTGTTGTTTTCTTGAGTATACCCTAATAGTATAATTATAATCTATTCAGTACTTTGGCATATATATTTAGACACATTTCAAATATTTAGCTGGGGGTTGGTTGGAGTTAGGTCGAATAAATGAAACTACTATTATTTCTTTGCCGACGTTTCGACTTGTATAAAGTCATCGTCAAGGTACTACAAAGTTACAGTAAATCAGATATACATACACACAAGGTAAAAAATTATTGAAATTTGCGACAAGAATCACTTCTGCGAATGAGAGGTCAAGATTGAGTACATTAGTTTGGTACAATTCAATTGACAGTAAAAATGTAAAAATAGACATAAACAAAAATTAAAAACTGTAGGAAACGGTTGAACTCACATAAATTTCTGGTTTTCTTGTCTATTGAAATAAAAATTGAAGGACATTTACATAAAAATAAAAATTCCCAGTTTTCGATACTGAAATATATATTTTGTTTATATAATATATATATATATATATATATATATATATATATATATATATATATATATATATATATATATATATATATATATATATATATATATATATATATATAAATCAAAACTCTGTTTGAGTGCAGGAAGTAAGTGAGTTCCTAATTTTATTTTCAACGGTCGCTAACACAGTGGACTTTTCGTCGGTCAGAAATATACTTCTGTATATTTCAGTATCAAAAACTGGGAATTTTTATGTAAATGTCCTTTTATTTTTATTCTAATAGACAAGAAACCAGAGATTGGGTTCTACCGTTTCCTACATTTTTGAAATTGTTGTTCATGTCTCTTTTTACATTTTTACTGTCAATTGAATTGTACCAAATTTACTCAATCTTGACCTCTCGTTCGCAGAAGTGATTCTAGTCGCAAATTTCAATAATTTTTCACCTGTATGTGTGTATTTATATCTGATTCACTGCAACTTTGTAATGCCCTGAGGATGACTTTATAAAAGTCGAAACGTCGGCAACGATATTAGTGGTTTCAGTTCAGTTGTTCATTTAAACATTGAGATCTTATTTGCCTGTTTGCAAATTTGATTGTGTAATAGATTCGAACTCTTGTAAACAATGAAAGTAAATAGTCTTTGGGAAAATTGCTACATGGATGGCTGAATTCTACATTAATAATAATAATAATAATAATAATAAATAGTTTATTGTCTGCCATACATACAAATTGCAAAGAAAAGTCCTGCATAGTAAATATCGGCATACAAAAGGAGTAGTGTTAGGTCTATTGACCAACTCTGCCACACTCTCCTGGCATTGGAATATTCTTTCAGAAATATGTTTCCTGCACCATCATGTATGCAGTAATAATCATTAAAATCATCAATCATTAAAATTCGAAACAAAAATATTTTCTAATTGTATTAAATACTTACAAAAATCATTGGGAGGGACTGTTAAGCCACCAAATATATTTTTACTACCTTTGTAAGCTTTGAGCTCACAAAATGAAGTAGACTCGTCTCTTTCGGATGATGAACAATATTCCAAACAAATATGACAAGAATGTTTAAAGAGACATCTACGTAAAAAATATCCACCAACATAGACCAGTGCATTTCCCTCCTCTGATATCAAATTCCTATAATCGGTTGATTCTATTTTTATAATTGGAGAAATATTTTCTTAATTTTTTTCCTGAAAACTTTCAATATTTTTCAATGACTCCGATGTTATATTAAGCAAAATATCGCTACTGTCTTCCATAAAATTGCTGCCTTCTGTCTCGTGCAAATATCCTATAGCAAAAAGTTTTTTAAATGCTCTGGTAAACTGAATGGCAGTTGGATTTCTAGCGTTTCCACAAGCATTTCTGATTTGACCACAGTAATTCTCGAGACAATCCTAATTGAGATTACGCGTCAATAAAAAGGACCCCGCACTAATCTTATGGAAAACCGGTTTCGGTGAAAATCGCTGAAATTTCAATATGATGTCGCCCATGCCATCCTGAATAAAAGTTATCATTGCGCCAACTCTCTGAATGCCCGCGTTTGGATTCTACAGGGGGTCAAAGTTCGATATTTTGACGATTTTTCAAAAAATCCGGAATTTCATTTTCATTGTATCGATCTGAATTTTTATAATGGAATAGTCCACAATATGTGCATCAAAAAGTTCAAATGACAAAAGTTTCTAGAATCAAAACTGGCGGGTATACAGAGGGTTGAACTTTGTTTTTGGTAATTTTTATCGAACTTTTTTTGAGAAAATATTCGTTTTCCTGCAGATCCATGTGCAATTGATGTTACTTACAGTACATAAGAGGGCGATCATATTTTGCATTTGAACTAACCATCCAACTTTAAATATTTGAAAGGTACGGGGCGATCAAAAATATATTTTCAATTTCGGAAAAATGTATCCCTTTGTATAGTCAGCTTTCACCAATATATTCAGCTGATTTTTTGAAACTATGTAGCTAACATACATACAAATGTGTCAACGTCTGTGCTCATTAATCTGAATCCAAATAAAGTTGCGGCGATGGTCCAAAAAATATGGAGAAGGGATGTTTCGGAATAATTTAGAAATGATTTCTAAAATCGTCCGTGAATTTCTTTTATTTTCTGATATAATGTAGATGAGTTATTATTGATCAAAAAGTTCTACAGTGCCTACCACGCGAATGCCACGGTTTGAATTATACAGGGTTTTGAAGTATAGTATTTCCTTGATTTCTGGAATAATCAATAATTTCTTTGTAACGGAAAATAATATTGTTTACTAGACAAACTTCGAAACATTTCAATGACCAAATTATCTGAAATGAGAATTTATGAATATACAAAGGTTGGTCCAAAAAAATTTTTTTTTCAAAAATATAAGTATCCGTTTACTATTCATATTTTTTATATATTCAGAAACTCTATTAGGACCAGGACCACCTTGTCTCCACCCGATGTTTTAGGAAAATCCAGTATGAAAACAATATATTCTCGAGAAAGATCGTGTGCGGAAGAACAAGTAGAGAGAAATGAGATGATTTGGTTTATATTCAGGTCTTCGCAACTGCCATTGTCTTCAAAAAATTGTGACCGCAACTGACAGATATATGAAATATGAATTAAAGTAAGTACATAACATGAATTCAGCACGATTCCAAGCATATGGGCTGATTCAGAGAAAACAGAAATGATGATAGTACTACAACAGCTACTGAACTGAGTCGAATCAATTCAGCAAGTACATTTTTTCCATGAAGACAGCCTTTCGGACGATTCATATTTCGTTTTCCGAAACGAGTTATACCGGTTTCGGGGTTTTGCCCCTCATCAGTGTAGGGTAGGTCTTATATAGATATCACTGAATAGAGCATGCGACATTCTGAAATAATTGGAAAAATCTTCCATTACAATGATTGAATCTGCAGTTAATTCAATTGCAATGAAGAATGAGGATGCAAGTGATTTCTATCGCAATAAAGAATTAGACTTCAGACGAAATGTCATGCATCCAAATTGACCACCTACATACCGGTCTTGGGTTTTTTGAGATGTTATTCAAATAAATTGTGAGGAGTTTATTCACCGGCATGACTGTCATCGTTTCACTACCCAACTATTTCAAGCGCACCATCAGGAACCATTTGTTGTGGTCTATTTGCCGCGTCCATTACTGAGTTTAGTAGGGAACTTGAGGGGTATCGACTGTTGGGGTCATGTCGAGCATGACCAAGATACCATAGAACACTGGCAACATGCGCACATGTTCCTAAAGTTCTGGCGCCGGTTTTACAAGTACAAAAATATCCTAATATGGGCTCGTTTGGTTCATCAGGTTCTTCTCCATCATTATATTTGATCCACAGTTGATATTTTGTGGCATTTCTGAACCTCGAAAAAACCCTGACTCTCATGAATCCAGGTTCCTCTTCGAAAATATCGACCTGAAACTCTTCATTTTCTTCCCTTTGCAATTTATCCTGTATATACGAAGGTGAAAGTTTAACTTGGTATATACCTACGGTCAAATCTCTTAGATATTCTATCGTAAGGCGAGGAAAGTTTGGAATCAGGTTTCCATTCATACGGACCCATTGACCATTTCTCAGATGAAGATTGTCCACTTCCACTCGAGCCTGGACGACATTTACCTCCTGTGATTTTCGTAACAATTCTTGTGCCAGCTGAGCATTGGCACCTCTCATTGAGACTGGGGGGTGGAAGCTGTTGATGAGTGCACCAGCGATTTGATATAGATCGCTAAGATTGTGTACGTGTGGCATTTCGATCGTTTTATCAAAAAACTTAAACATGCTTTTCAAATGTCCATTTCTTGCTTCAACTATCCATCTAGTTTTCGTCACTAATCGAGATTTATTTGCTTCCTCGGTGGAAAGCTGTTGTTGCCCTCGTGGAACAATCGCGGGCATTTCATATTGTATGCCAAGATTATTCAGTAAGGGTATGGCATCTCGATAACCCCGATCCACAACAAAAATGTCACCTTCATTAAACCATCCCCTCATGTCTTCTAAGTTTCTTTCAAACTGATTCTCCAAAATTCTTGCGTCATTGTTGCGAGCGTCTGAGAAATAAGGTCCTTGAATACTCAGTATATATCCATCCGGGGCCACAATCAAAACTGGTTTCACCAGATGATGTCCCTTGTACCGGCAGAAAGATTGGCGCAATATCCTGAAATTACAACTTTTATTTATGGCGGCGTATGATCCGTCGATGTAAACGATGGCCTTCGGGTTGGCTGGGGTCGGGTTATATAAAATATTGGAAAACTCACTCACATGCCTTCTAATATACACATTCCTATCGATGGCTGCAAATCCGATATTCGATGGAACGAATCTTTGCATCAAAGACTGTCTTACTTTAGAAATTGCTAAGCTGGTGGCTTGCCTAGAGGGATAATGGAATATTACCTTCAAGAAATCATCCGACAGACCCTGACGCAATTTACAGAGGAATGTCATAAGGTCTTTTTTCGTTATATATCTATAACCATGTTCCTGCGGAACCATATCACAGAACATAAAAAGACTACGAAATTGTTCTTTGGTTATAGGAGATATTGCCTGAAACTCATCCTCACTGAAATTGTTCTCATCTTCATAGCTGGAGTGTTCAATAGCCACAAAACGAAGCCCTTGAAGGAAAATGGATAGTTGCTGTCCCTTTATCAGATAAGGTCTATTTACGAACTGGATTCCTGGTAATAGAAATGGCAAAATGAAACCGTTATCATCGAGATGATGTCTGCACGCCTTCACGTTATCCGGGATGAATATATTTCGATGAACAAAAATATTGGCCCTGCATTTATTGGATAGAGTTTGCTGATCATCGGCGGCATTGCAGATGAAGCATGTATGGCTCGATGTTTGTGTCAAAACATTAAGTCTTATACAAGTTGGATCAATCGTCAAGTCCCTTATTTCATTCATAATAGATCGATTACAGTTTAAACATATTCTTGTTTCTTCTCCTATGATGAGAGGGGGACCACCTCGTGCATCCCGCCTAGAAATAGCTATTTGACACTTTTCCAAATGTTCTTCTCCATGAAGAAGATGTGACATTCGAGCTGGTCTTGATCGGGTATCGCATACAAAGCAATTTACTTGATTTTGATAGGCCATGATGACCTGGGAATATTCAAATATGAGATACAATTGAATATAATGATTATTTTTTTTTTTTTTTTTTTTTTTTTTTTTTTTTTTTTTTTTTTTTTTTTTTTTTTTTTTTTTTTCCTCACCTTATTTAACTTCGAAGAGCAGAAAATAAAAGAAAACAGGTAATTGATGACCAAAACATCAACCGATTCTCTAATTATTAGAAAATACTAACATTTCATCTACGTTCAACACATCAAAATATGTTTGCTATCAAAAACATCCATAACTCTGACAGCAATCGAATGACATTCCAAGGACTGCTCTATTTTGGATATGGAATAATACAGTTACTTGCACAGAAAAGTAGTAGGTACAAGTCTTGGAAACGAAAATGTTGTTATTTTAGTACAGTAAATTGTGTTAATCTGATCTTTTAAAATTGTCTTTGGCTTTTTAAAAACGTTAAAGAGGCACAAAAGAAATATCATTTCTAAATTATTCCGAAACATCCCTTCTCCATATTTTTTGGACCATCGCCGCAACTTTATTTGGATTCAGATTAATGAGCATAGACGTTGACACATTTGTATGTATGTTAGCTACATAGTTTCAAAAAATCAGCTGAATATATTGGTGAAAGCTGACTATACAAAGGGATACATTTTTCCGAAATTGAAAATATATTTTTGATCGCCCCGTACCTTTCAAATATTTAAAGTTGGATGGTTAGTTCAAAAGCAAAATATGATCGCCCTCTTATGTACTGTAAGTAACATCAATTGCACATGGATCTGCAGGAAAACGAATATTTTCTCAAAAAAAGTTCGATAAAAATTACCAAAAACAAAGTTCAACCCTCTGTATACCCGCCAGTTTTGATTCTAGAAACTTTTGTCATTTGAACTTTTTGATGCACATATTGTGGACTATTCCATTATAAAAATTCAGATCGATACAATGAAAATGAAATTCCGGATTTTTTGAAAAATCGTCAAAATATCGAACTTTGACCCCCTGTAGAATCCAAACGCGGGCATTCAGAGAGTTGGCGCAATGATAACTTTTATTCAGGATGGCATGGGCGACATCATATTGAAATTTCAGCGATTTTCACCGAAACCGGTTTTCCATAAGATTAGTGCGGGGTCCTTTATAATTTTCAATTTTCATTATTTTCCATAAATTCAAAACGGAGGAGATAGTAAGCCTCCAACCAAAAATAAATTCCAGAGAATTCGTAACTTTCTTTCCTCATCAAAAAATGTTCAAATAACTACAAGAATAAAAGTTCAAATAGAATGTTCATTTCGCGCACTCAGTTTAACCGGCCGGAACGACGCGAACTGTTCAATCGGAGACACTCTGTTAAACTGGCTCCCCCGTCAGACGGGCACTGACGACCGACCGGCCAGGCAAGGGGCGCGCGAGGACGGACGGTGATGATTTGGGTCGCTGCTGAGAGTGAGCGGACTTATTAGAATATCTATGGACGATGCCTGTAGCAATAAAAAACGCGTACACTGATAAACACTTTTTTTAGGACAATAAATACTCGTATACTTGATCATTTGCTGCATTTTTTTGTTTTCATTTTTTTATTACAGTATGTCATCAACTCCAGATAAAATTTTAAAGGCTAAAGCATTGCGTCATAGACGAAGCAGTTCTCGCAAAAACTGACCCTTCTCATCACAATGCTTTCAAAGTAAAATACAGGAGTATGTCAAAAATGAAAAAAGATTTTGAGAAACACCATAATAATATATTGGCTTTAGTTGCTGATGACAACACTCTGTTGAAGGTTGAAGAAAAATTTAGTCTTGATTTTTGTAAAAGATGTGATGAAGTGTCTACGATATTTTATGAACTTTTTGAGCTTCCTTTGGAGGATTCTAATATTCTGAATACAACTATACCCGGACTGAGTACTGTACCAACCAGCCTAGGCCAATCAGATTACAACATGTTACCCAAGATAAAGTTACCAATATTTTCTGGAGATTTTAAACATTTTCAAACCTTCTTACAAACATATAATTCAGTAGTTCACACCAATAAACATATTAGTAATGTTGAAAAGTTCAATTATTTAGTCACATCATTATCTGGATCTGCCCTGGATTTGATTTCTGATATACCTATATTACATGAAAATTATGCCAATGCATATCAGACATTGGTCGATACATTTACGAATCAGTGGGATTTTATTTTGGGACATATGCTTTTAGAAAGGCTAGATTCGATTACAAGGAAGGTCTTTGAACAACATTACAGTTCGAATGAAATTCCTTCTTTTGGCAGAATCAAAGATTTTGTATCGAGCCATTGTGTTGCGTTACAGCAAATCTCCGAAAGTCATTCTGTTTTCAAAAAGAAAACAATTTTGAACAATAGTTTACACAACAAGAACAGAACGATGAGTAATAGAGCCGCTCTCCTTACCAACTCAAAGTCTTCCTCAATCAAAATTCAAAATGCTGGTGTTTGTTTCTTATGTAAAGAGGCGCATATAATCTATAGGTGCCCTTCCTTCAATGCTAAAACACCAGAACAACGTTTCGATATAATAAAACAACACAAAGCTTGTTTCAATTGTTTAGCTACTGCGCATACTCTACCTCAATGTTCCTCTGAAAAAAGATGTCGACATTGTGATGAAACCCATCACACTCTTCTGTATTTTTTTCCTAAAAATTCTTCACAAACACAAATTTTATGTAACACTGTAGAGGGCCAGCTTACCTTACCCATTCAATCAAGTTCTAGTTCTGTAACTGAATCTACTAAAAATACTATTACTGGTATGTCTTTGAGTGAAAAAGAAATACTACTTTGCACAGTTTCGGTGAAAATTAAAGATAATTTCGACAATTGGCATATTGCTCGTGCCATTTGTGATAGTGGAGCACAGTCTTCATTCATAACAAAGGCTTATGCAGATAAATTGGGTCTCACTAAATTTAACATTGCCATGTCATTACAAGGACTAGATCGAATGACCACCTCTGCAAAATCTGGAATCAATTGTACGATTTCATCTCTGCTTGACAATACATTTACACATAAATTTGATGCAATAATTTTAGATAGAATTTGCGATAATTTGCCAAGCACCTCATTTTCAATAGAAAATTTACCATTTGTCTCAAATCTCAAACTTGCGGATCCTAATTTCAACAAGTGTGATAAAATCGATTTATTATTAGGTAATGATGTCTTTCCCTACATTATGAGAGACGGTCGATTATCAAACGGTGTTGACTTTCCAGTTTGTATTAATACAGTTTTTGGCTGGTCCCTTTTTGGTAATGCCAAAATTTCACCTAAAGTACCAATAAATTTAAAAACTTTTTTTGTTAATTGTTCCTCGTCAAATCTAGATCAAACTATCAAAAGATTTTGGTCCATTGAGGAAGTACCAGAAGTTGAATGCATTTCTCCAGAAGACGAATATTGTGAGAAATATTTTCTCGAAAATACAAAGAGAGAATCAAATGGTAGATACATAGTTTCTTTGCCTTTCAAAGTTATTTCACCAAATTTCGGAGATACCAGATCTATAGCGTTACGTAGATTTTTGTGCCTAGAAAAACGTTTATTGCAAAATAAAGATTTCCATACTACATACTCTCAAGTTCTACGAGAATATTTACAAGAATCACACATGTATCCTGTTTCGGCACCATTGCCAACAGATAATTCAAGTTATTTTTATATTGCTCACTATGCGGTGTACAAGAAGGACTCAACTAGCACACCTGTAAGAGTTGTTTTTGATGCTAGTAGCCATGCCCCAAATAAGTTATCCCTTAATAATGCTGTTCATACTGGACCTAAGTTGCAAAGAGAGTTAATGAAAATTCTCTTGAATTTTCGAATACATAAATTTGTATTTACTTGCGATATACGTCAAGCATATCGAATGATCTTAATCAATCCAGATCAAACTCGATACCAAAGAATTCTCTGGCGTTTCTCACCAGAAGATCCTATACAAGATTACGAAATCAACAGAGTATTATTTGGCGTTTCCTGTAGCCCCTATTTATGCATAAGAACACTTTTACAACTTGCTAGAGATTATACTGATTTGCCACTTGCCTCACATGTCCTCGAGAAGTCAGTTTTTGTAGATGATGTGATCACAGGTGGTGACAGATTCGAAGAAGTTGTAGAGATAAAGAATCAAGTAATCGAGCTTTTGCGCAGAGGAGGTTTTGAATTGCACAAATGGGCCAGTAATTGTCCCAAATTACTGGAAAATTTACCTGAATCTCATGTGCAATCGAGACCTCTCTCCCTTGATTTAGAAGATAGAGATATTACCTTGAAAATACTGGGGTTAAAGTGGAATCCCTCAACTGATCATTTTTTCTACTCCTTTGATAATTCTACAAAAAAATGCACTAAACGTACTGTACTATCAGATCTAGCTAGGATATTTGATCCCTTAGGATTTTTGACCCCAATTATTTTGCTGCCCAAATTAATTGTACAATACTTATGGTCTGAGGGGTTGGATTGGGATGATCAGCCTCCAGATGGAATAATTGCTAAATGGGAGAAGTTTAAGTCGGATTTAAAATTTTTACTCCATTTTGGAATTCCACGACTAATCAATATTTCTAATTCAGTTGAATGCCAACTCATCGGATTTTCCGATTCATCTGAGAAGGCTTACTGCTCAGTGGTGTATTTTCGAGTTTTTCATCCTCAACAAGGAATCAAAATATTTTTTGTATGCAGCAAATCTAGAGTATCACCCTTGAAGAGAATAACTCTAGCTCGTCTCGAATTATTGGGTGCAGTTCTTCTCTCAAAGTTAATGTTTTTTGTTCTCGATACATTTTCTGATAAAATAAAATTTGAAAAAATATTCGCTTTTACTGATAGTACAGTTACACTCTCCTGGATCAAGAGCTCTCCACACAAATGGAAAACTTTTGTTTCGAATAGAGTTTCCTATATTCAGGAAAAAATAAGTCCAGAATGTTGGTTTTTTGTACCAGGTCATTTGAACCCTGCCGATTGTGGGACAAGAGAATTTTCTTGCTCTAATGTAGATAAGCTTTCTCTCTGGATCAAGGGCCCATCATTCTTGGAAGAAAAAACTGATCAGTGGGAGTTTACAAATCAATTCAATAAAAATTGTAACACTATAGAGGAGCAACGTAAAACTACCATCACGACTACAACTACTGTATCTACCAATTTGCTTACAGAGCTCTTAGAAAAGCATAGTTCTCTCTCAAAAATTGAAAGAATTGTTGCTTATGTCTTGCGGTTCTTGAAAAGGTTGAAGAATCCGACGTTGAAATGTGCAAATTACATTACTATACCAGAAAACCATAAGTCTTTGTTTATCATTGCGAAATGTGAGCAGTTCACGTATTTCGATAAAGAAATTTCCTTGATTAAGAATAAAGAACAATTACCGAAACAACTGCTTAGATTGAAACCTTTTTTGGATCAGGACGGTATACTACGTGTTGGCGGACGATTGCTTCATTCGGATTTACCCATAGAAAAAAAAATCCCGTCCTCCTACATGCTAATTCAAAGTTGACAACTTTACTTATCATTAGAATACATGAATCTTATTTACATTGTGGAATCCAAACCACTACATTTCTACTTCTACAAAACTTTTGGTTGATATCTGCGAAAAAATTGGTTAGAAAGGTATTGTCAAAATGTCATACTTGCTGGAAGACTAACCCAAAGTCGTACCAACCGCCAATGGGCAACTTACCGAAATTTCGTGTTTCTGAGGCAAAGGTTTTCTCTAATGTCGGCATTGATTTCTGCGGCCCTTTTCCAATAAAAATGGGTAAGATCCGTAGTGCTAAGGTTACTAAATCGTACGTGTGTTTATTTATATGTTGCGCAGTTAAAGCAGTACATCTTGAATTAGTATCTGATATGTCTGCCGAAGCATTTCTTGCAGCCCTTCGCAGATTTATCGCTCGACGAGGTTTATGCTTGAATATTTATTCAGACTGTGGAACTAATTTCGTTGCATCGAATAAATACTTACGTAGTATATTTTCAGAAAACGTAAAACGAGAAGGAATCATTTGGCATTTCAACCCTCCTGCTAGTCCTCATATGGGAGGCATTTGGGAATCTAATATACGTTCTATGAAAACTCACTTACATCGTGTGGTTGGAACCCAAATTCTTTCTTACGAAGAATTGAATACTATACTTGTTCAAGTTGAAGCTGTACTCAACTCTCGACCTCTGTGTGCGATAAGTACGGATCCCTCTGATTTAGCGGTATTAACGCCAGGACATTTCCTGACTTTACAACCTCTTACTACAATCCCTGATCCAGACTACACATCTATGAATATAAACAGATTGTCCAGATGGCAGTTGTTGCAGCGGATGCACCGTGATTTTTGGAATCGTTGGCATCGTGAGTATTTGCACACGCTGCAGCAACGAGCCAAATGGCATAAACCGATTCCGCCTGTCGAACCGGGGACCATGGTCCTAATAAAGGATGAAAATATTAAACCTTTGAATTGGATTTTAGGCCGAATTCAAAATGTTACATACGGATCCGATGATGTGCCGAGAGTTGCCAGTGTAAAAACTGCTCAGGGGTTAATAAAACGGCCCCTAGTCAAACTCTGTCCTTTACCTAATAATTAGCTGAAATACCCTAGGTATTTCAGGGGGGTGAGAAATGGTTCGTCCCCATTAGGTATATAAGTGTTGTTTTGTCTTTATCATTTTGTTCATTATTATTATTATTTGATTCATTACATTTACTTGCATTCACAGCTATCGGGCTCAATAGTTTTCACTTTTGACTCATTCAGTTCCCTTTACTTCATAATATTCCTGTTCATTACTTTCTCCACACCCTATATATCCCAAGTGCTACATACTGATGTGTATCGACGGAATATATGAGCGGATTTCGAACGAGAATAAAAAAAACCCGAGACCGATAGCTGAAAAACACATTCTTCGTGTGCTACCTACGATACGAACGGCAGAAACAAATTTATCCTGTGAAATCCAACCTTTTTTCATGACTGGTGAGTTATTTGATATTTGGATAATTATAAATTATTGCAAATACGTTACTACAACTGGTGAAAGGTATTTTAATTGCAAGTCCAGAGAGCAAGAGAGAATTAGGCATCCCTAGGTAAACTTTATATATTGTATAGTCCACTCCCAACCTATCATTGGGGATTGATCAGTATCTGTCTTGTGGATCGTACAAGACATATTCCCTCACTACCTCGTTTAAAATCTCGTCACACATCTCTCAAATACTGAAAATATATTAACAAAACACACATATACCTTCGGAACGTTCGGAAGTTTTTGCTCCTTCTAGCATTCTGTTCCGATACGACTGATCTGAACGTTCCAATCCGATTCAGTGTGCGTCCTGCTTTATATTGGTAACGGTTAAACTTTGTAGAGGTCCCGAGTTTGATAATTTGTTTAAGATGGGTCAAAGTCCAGACAACTTTGGGAACCACTGCTCTAGAGTGAATAGTCCGACCACCAGGGTTGGGTTTCGTATACTTTCCGAGGTCCCCTCGGAAACTTGTTGTTATTTCATGATTTTTGGGTTTCAAGCCAACACTTAGCAGTCAGTTAATTTGTTATTGACAATTTTTTTGCAAAATTGCTTCGTTTTCACTTTTTCTACCAATTCCCATCAAGATAGGCCAAATCTGGTCACACCAATCGATTCTATGTGAATTAATACCTAAACAAATGGTATATCTCTGTACCTCGGAAGGATAGAACACCATGTCCATTTTTTTCAAAAATGACATCTTTCACACTTCAAATCAGCTCTTCTCATATTTTCTAGAGGGATAGAACACTATATCCAAACCCATTTAATAACGGAAATAGCTTCTTTCAAAAGAACGCCAAGTCCACTATTACTTAGAGGGATATAACACCATGTGGACTTGATGTCTTATCCCTCTACAGCAAGTGACTTATTAATGGACATAGTGTTGTATTATACCTCTATGCAGTCTGGTGTTAAACTGGTGTTTGTGTATTGTTATAATTTGTTGCAAAGTAAAAAGGGCAAAGTTGTTCCCGCTAGAATTATGAAACCTCCTTGTTCATGTAGAATGAAGTGTTTCGAAACAATATCAGAGTGTGACAGACAAGAAATATTCAAGTCATACTGGAGTGAAGACAAAAAAGTAGATA
Source organism: Zygogramma bicolorata (assembly GCA_032362365.1). NCBI lineage: Eukaryota > Metazoa > Arthropoda > Insecta > Coleoptera > Chrysomelidae > Zygogramma > Zygogramma bicolorata. The sequence continues at coordinate 261,845 of JAVJAQ010004863.1, read as the reverse complement.
CAAAAAGACAATTCATTTTGTCATGTGTGGAGAAACATAGGATTGCCCGTTCTAGAAAAAGAGACCCTGGCTCTAATAAGTCAAAAGAAACTACTCTGCATTATTATTTTACGGTGAATGGCACACGAACTAAGGTTTGTAAACTAATGTTTTTGAACACACTATTTCAAACACGGTATCGTTAATGTTTTGAAGAATGTTGAGCCAGGTGGAATTGTTAAAACTGATCAGAGGGGCAAGCAACCACCAGTCAATAAAACTCATGATGAGACTATTGAAAGTGTGATGAGCCACATTTCTTCTTTCCCACGTTATTTCAGTCACTACTCCAGGGAGAAGAGTGAAATGAACTATTTGGGTACGGAGCTTAATATAGAGAAAATGTATCAATTGTATATACAAGACTGTGATACAAAAAATGTCGACCCTATGTTAAGAGCTAAAAAATGGCTCTACTATGACATATTTAACAAAAAATTCAAATTGTCTTTCAAACCCCCAGAAATTGACACATGTGATACATGTGACAGTTTTCATGCGAGACTCAGAAACAATTTAACTCCAGATGAAAAACAAACAGTTGAGGCAGATCATACTGCACATCTCAATGAAGCCAAATTCAGATATGACTTGAAGAGCATGGACACCACAATGGCGAAGAATACAAATACCCTTAAGGTATTAACTGGTGATTTGCAAAAATGCTTGCCATCACCTCTCACTACTAATTGTATAAGCTTTTACAAGGGAAAACTTTGGACACTGAATTATACATTGTATGATTCATGTGATTCATCAGTACACTGTATGATGTGGGATGAATCTAAAGGAGCACGTGGCGGAAATGAAATCGCATCCTCATTTCTAAAATGGACAGATACTGTTATTCCTGGCAGTAAGATTGAACGAATTGTTCTTTGATCTGACAATTGTTACGGCCAAAATAAAAATCTGAGTATTATTATGTGTTTTTTTTTTGGATACTTAATAAGTATCCCCAAATTAAAACCATTACTCAGAAATTTCTAATAAAGGGTCACACACATATGGAGGCAGACACTGTCCATGCACTAATAGAGCGAAAAAGGAAAAAAAACAGGAATATGTCTATCTTAACACCCTGGGACTGGCAGCAGTTAGTCAGACAAACCTCAACAAAATATACTGTACATAACATGGAACTTGAAGATTTTGAAAATTTCAAGTCTTTGTACGATATCCAATTTTCCAAAGAGCCACCTTTCATAAGTGGAAAAAAAGACATAAACAAGCAACAAGTTCTACTGTCAAGCTGTGTTCAACTGCAAGTAAAACAAACCAACATAGGAACTCTGTTTCTCAAGAGTAATTTCAATGATGAAGACCAAGAGGTTAATCTTATTAGATTTCGAAGGCGACACCTTACAATGCCTAATGATTTGCTGCTGGTATAAAAAGTTGCAATACCTATATCACAAAAAAAGTATAATGATCTATTGGCCCTACTACCATATGTCCCTACAGTTTGTCATGATTTTCACAAAAACTTGAAGCATAGTAATACCACTAGTGACTATCCAGAAGAAGATTATCCTGAGGATGACTGAGATATATTATTATTTTATTTGTAACTGTTAATTTTTACGTAGAATTAAACTTCTCGAGTCAAATATTATTGTGTTTGATAATAATTATTATTGATCACCCCACACTAAGTCTTACAATGTTTTAATTTTCTAAGAGGTATACAACACCATGTCCATTGAAAGGGTTAAAAAACTGATAAAAATAATATTTATCGTGTTGAACATAATACTAGATGTCAATCAATAGTACATAGGATGTTCTGATAAAATATTATCACAAAATCTAAAATAATAATTGTTGCAACAAGATTTATAGTCGATTTTTTTTTTCATATTGCTCTCCTATGAAGTTAGCAAAATGGACATAGTGTTCTATCCTTCCGAAGTACAGATCTATTCACAAATTATTTATGAGTGAAATATCAAATGAACAAATGGTCTGAGTGAGCGTAATCGCGCTGTATATTTTTACCGCGAGCGCCTACTCGCACATTGTCAACATATTTTTTTCCAAATTATTTTTATTATGATATATCACACACTTGGCTATTATTATCAAAAAGATACAAAAAGCAATACAAGATCTATAACTACATAATTTGGTAAAGCACGATTAACAATTGAAATTTGGTACAAGTTCGTCTATGGATGGGTACAATAACAATTTTTTTTTGTATAAACCATCAATCTTCTGAAATATAACCGAATTGCAAGGGATCCGTTTCTATGCAATCAGCCTGTATTAAATTAATTTGTTGTTGAGTAACGTAAACGGCTCTCAAAAAATGCAGTTGAATCCGTTTGCTTCTAGCAGAGCTATATAAAACTGAAAGCGCTTTTCCATAGTGGTACGTGTTATACGTTGTACAAATATTGTTTTTTTCCAGAACTTGAAATAGCCATTTTTCTCAATAGAACTTTTGATGTCAAGCTCTTCAGCACATTAAATATACAGAGCTAATCTTATATAACAAAAGTTGTATTTGTCCACATTATTTGTTGTATTCTCAGTAATAAAACTCAAAATTGTTCAAATAAATCCTGCTTTCAGTCTGGATGAACGTTCATTCTTTTTTGTTCGACAGACTATCAACTATCGAATTCATTTTTTTTGTCAACATACAGGATCATATCAAACGTCAAATCAAAAACAAAGTGAAATGTGAAATATCAAATTCTCCCGCTTCTGGAGGAATCACTTTCCCTTCAGCTCCAATCTACATATTTTTGTGACAGGACGCCTGAATTCAGATGTGGAAGTTTTCACATCGACTACTCGAATTCTGTGAATACTAGTTATTTTACCCAGTTTCAATTTATAACGAATGGCTTGGTCGTCAATCAGTCAATCAGTATCAACATGTCATCGGGTTTTATGGGTTTGCTATCATTGGTCCATTTACACCGTTGGGGCCTCCTCGTCAGCTGGCCTCCTGGCTATTTTCTTCAGAGTTTCTCATCGCTGCATGATTACTATCATTCTGATTGGCTAACGCTTTGTGTAATAACGTATGATGATGGAGCTTACAGCCATTTTTACCACGAACCTTTCTTTTTCTGCATTTGATTTTCTGATGGTTTCTATGAAAACAAAGCATCGTTTTTTGCTGGTTATCATTTTCCATCTCTTGTCCAGATCATCTAAATTCATCTGCGAAGAAATACTTTATTGGTGAGTCTTGTCACAATAACCGCACGTCTTCAAAATGTTAGTATTGCATACTCTTTCATTCCTCCTGGCTGAATAGATACATTTCTGTGGAAATGTTTCATTTAACGAGGTTCGTGGAACACTAACATTACACGCAACTTTTGCCTCAAAATGATTTCCTCTGATGGAGGGAAGATTCCTTATTCTACTCAATAGGATGAATTCAGGCCTATCAAACCGTTTTTTACAGGTTTCAATCACAAGGTTCACATTATCTGCGTCAACATCATTCCGGATTCCGGCAACTGTTGTCTTTGCTTCACCTTCCAGAAACCTTTGTAGTTTCAGCATAATTTCCTCGTTGCTATACTCACAAAACTTGCAAAGATTGTTGAAGGACTTGAAGAATACAGGTCAATCTTGAGGACTGCCATCAAATAGAAAAAAAAAATTCTAGTATCTTTCGCATGTGGCATGTGCCTGGACATTTGCATATGAAGGTGGGTTCTGCACTGTTGGAGTAGCAAGAGAAATGGATCTGAGCACGTTTGCAACAGTTTCACAAAGTCTTTGTATATCTTGTGATATATTGATATATTAGACTATCGTTTGGCTCACCAGTCTTTTCAACACTCTCTGTCTGATTTTCTGCTGTATTGTCATGAAATTCTTTAGATGTGTAGTCTACACACTGAGATATTCTATTTCTACGCTCTTGTTCTTCAGAATATTCTTCTCCGTTCTTCGTGCTCCTTATTTTTTTTTCGATTGAGTGTAACTACTGCTTTTTCCTAGTGCATCTATATCGGCCTGTCGCAGGTATTCTCCGAGTCGAAGTAGATGTAAACTATCAGCTACCTCGTTCTTCTTCAACTCTCTGCGGCTTTTCTCTTCTAGTTGTTGTTCTTTCAGCTCAAGCTCTCTGGATGTTTGCCTAGTTCTTGCCCTTGTCTATTACTAGAGCTATTTTCTTCCGTTTCAAGTTCAAACTACTGCGATGAGATGATTCGGTCTTCTTGAAGGCTTTCGGCTGAACAGATCGTGTCGGGTGTAAATGTACCTGAATGAGGGAAGATGTTTCATCCGTTTCATCTTCAACAACTTTCTCAGGTAGTTTGTCTATGGTAATTTTTGGTATTTCGCGACTTCCGAATCCATCTGCGTTTTTCCATATCATGATCACGTCGGGGTCACCAAATGTTGTATTCTCAATAATCAAACTCAGAATTTTTCAAATAAATTCTGCTTTTAATCTGGATGAACTTTTTATTCTTTCTTGTTTGACAGAATACCAACTACTTATAAAATTAATTTTTTTATCGACATACAGGATCATTTTGAACAACTAATCAGAAGTGAAATTAAAATGCCACATTATTGATTCAAATTTTACCTCATCCGACTGTTACCGACTGTTTTTATATTTTCCTTGGCTGAACACTCTTACGCGTGCGCCCATAAGACAGAGTCTTGTGCGGATAAGGGTCGGCTAATCATTTTGAGTGCCGCAGCGCTCTAAGGCGTCTTTTTGATTTTCGCAGTATCGCATATGCTATTTCAACTGCCGGGAAACCCAGGATACCCACAGTGGTATGCACTGGTATCAACTTTTTCTCAGCAGTACCACCGGCTCGTATCCAGAGATCTTGATAAGAAATATAATTATCATTATTCAAACTATTGGAAAATGAATTTTTCAATAAATATTGAAAAAATAACCGTCAAACCTTTCTCTACAACTATATCCCAATAATGTAATAATAATAATAATATCAAATCTGTCTGATGATAGTACCAAAGTTTTTTCAAAGTCTGTAGTACGTATATATGTATTATTATTCTAGAACATGCTCTTCAACGTCATCTTTTTATAGGAATTCAAAATTATTCATATTCGCGATTATATTTGTCTGACTACGAATCTCACACACTGTAAACTTTTTCTAGGCCTTGACAAATTGATATTATCTGAAAAACTTCAGTCGGAAACTGAATCTCGTCAGTTGAGCAATTTTATTTTATCTAATATTCGACAGACTAACATCAGTGAAAAAAGTCAGCTTTTATTACATTATGTTGCACGTTTTTTTTATAGTTATCGTATGAATATCACTTCGAAAGTTTTCATGTTAATACGATTGAGGATTAAATGACTTACCTGTGAGGAAATTCAATCCTTATTATACGAGAAGCCACGTTCGATAAGACCAAATTGTAGTTACGCTTCGTCGTACTACTAGTCACTATCTCTTGCAACAAAAAACACAACACCGATAGCATATCGCTCACTAACCGCGCCCGCGGGCCCTCATTACGATTTTCTGGTATAGCTTCAGAAATTGAGGAAGCAAAGGCCAATAACATAGAGAGAGAGAGCTTCAAAAATTTGTTCGGAAAAGGGGAGGGTAACAAAAAACATATTCTTGTCATTGTGGAGGGTTGGTCTAATCGAAAGTGGCTTCTCGTATAATAAGGATTGAAATTCTTTACAGATAAGTCATTTAATATCACTACTTTTATTCGGGTTTGAAGGCCGTCGTTTTTTGGAATTTCTTCCTGACGTTTCGCTGGCTCGAGTGGCTAGCTTCTTCAGAGGTTCATTCATCTTGGAATTCACTCCGATGACTGGAGATTGTTTCTTCGCAAGTTGTATTTATGTCGATTCAGGTAGTTTGCGGTGCTAATTATTCCATTCGGATTCGGGGAATTGTCATTAATATTGATTACCTTGTTTACTTCCTGTGGGTTCGGAGAATAATCATCATTAATATCTGAAGAACTACCTGCAGTTATTATCGATTTTCTTAAAATGGGATTCCATATTCGGTTGAGGTTGACAGCTTCTTCTTTTCTGTTGAAATTATCCGTGTGTTTGTGGATTTCTATTGCCTCCCGTACCAGTCGGCTATGGTATCCCTGGTTGGGTGCAATCAGTTTTGCATTTTCAAACAGAATCCTGTGGTTTCCCTCACTAAGTGCGTGTTCCGCCACAGCCGACTTGTCAATTTGCCCTAGTCTGCAGTTTCTCTCATGTTCCTTTAGCCTAGTTCCCATGGATCTTTTGGTGGTACCGATGTATACCTTCCCACAGGTGCACGGTATGCGATAAACCCCTGCTGCAGACAGTGGATCTCTTTTGTCTTTAGCCGATCTGAGGCTCTGTTGAATCTTCTTTGTGGGTTTAAATACAGTTTTTATGTTGTATTTACTCAGGAGTTTTCCAATTCTGTCTGTGACCCTCGGGATGTATGGCAAATATGCATGTGCAACTATCTGAACGTCCTCCTTGTTTCGAACAGTGGAATTCTTCAGTTTCATGGCCCTGTTGATCTCGGGTACACTGTATCCATTCGACCTCAAGGTCACTTGAAGATGTTCCAGTTCTTCCTCCAGATGTTCTGGTTCGCATATTCTTCGAGCACGTTCCGTTAGAGTAGAAATGACTCCTCTCTTTTGGCTGGGATGGTGATTCGATAGCGCGTGCAGGTACCTATCCGTGTGTGTGGGTTTTCGGTACACTTTGTGGGTTAGTCTAGCCCCACATCGTTCGATCAGAACATCCAGGAATGCTATTCGTTGGTCTTGTTCAGTCTCCATGGTGAACTTAATATTGGGGTGTTGAGCGTTCAAGTGGTCGAGAAAGAGTTTTAGAGCGTCCCTACCATGTTTCCAGATGACGAATGTGTCATCCACGTAGCGTAGCCACAAGGTCGGCTTCAATTCGAAGGCGTCGATTGCTTTCTCCTCAAAACGTTCCATGAAGAAGTTGGCTACTACTGGGCTAAGTGGACTTCCCATTGCCACGCCATCCAATTGCTCATAGAAGTTTCCCCTCCATTGAAAGTAACTCCCCGTGAGACATGCTCGGAAAAGTCCAACGATATCATTAGGGAACAAGTAGGCTAACTCCTTCAGGGAGTCTTCCAGTGGGACGTTGGTAAACAAGGACACAACATCGAAGCTGACCATAATATCTGTCGGTTCCAAAGTTAAGCCTCTAATTTTACCCACGAAGTCTGTCGAATCCTTGACGTAGGAGTTTGTTCTTCCTACATGAGGCTGTAGGAGCGAGGCCAGATGTTTTGCCAAGTGATATGTAGGTGAGCCTGGGGCACTGACTATTGGTCTCAGTGGCATGCCGTGTTTGTGCACCTTCGGAAGACCATAGAGTCTGGGTGGAACGGCTTCAGTTCTGAGAATGGTTTTCTTTATGGTTTCGGTCAGTGAGGACGACTTAATGAGTTTGTTTACATTCCTCAATTTTGATTGTGTTGGGTCCCTTGCGAGTTTGCGGTAGTTAGAAGGTTCCAGAAGTTCTTCAATTTTGTTATTATATTCCTCCGTTTTGAGAAGAACCGTGGCATTTCCCTTGTCCGCTGGTAGAATCGTGATCCCCTCATCAGAATTCAAGCTTCTTAAGGCTGCAATCTCTCTTTTTGGGATATTGCATTTTGGAAGCCGTGCCTTGCTCAGGATATTTGCTGTCACGATCCTGATTTCTTCAGCTTTTTCATCCGGTAAATTCCTGATTGCTGCTTCCGTATTGGCGATGATTTCCTCTTTTGGTACCTGCCGAGGAATGATTGCGAAATTACCGCCTCGTGCTAACACTGACATCTCGTCTTCAGTGAGATCCCGGTCTGTTCGGTTTATGACCACTCTGGACAAGTCTAAGCGTGGGGTAGCCGAACTTCTAGTCTTGTGTAGCTTGTCAAACTTCACTTTGTGGTTGTTATTCACTCTGTCCCGTTTGGTACGGGAGGCAATAGAAATCCACAAACACACGGATAATTTCAACAGAAAAGAAGAAGCTGTCAACCTCAACCGAATATGGAATCCCATTTTAAGAAAATCGATAATAACTGCAGGTAGTTCTTCAGATATTAATGATGATTATTCTCCGAACCCACAGGAAGTAAACAAGGTAATCAATATTAATGACAATTCCCCGAATCCGAATGGAATAATCAGCACCGCAAACTACCTGAATCGACATAAATACAACTTGCGAAGAAACAATCTCCAGTCATCGGAGTGAATTCCAAGATGAATGAACCTCTGAAGAAGCTAGCCACTCGAGCCAGCGAAACGTCAGGAAGAAATTCCAAAAAACGACGGCCTTCAAACCCGAATAAAAGTAGTGATACTGAAAACCTCGGCCGCGAAAGCCTCAACTATTTTGTCAAGTCATTTAATCCTCAATTATACTTCGAGCCACGTTCTCATAGACCAAACTGTAGATATTTGTAGATGAACTGAACAAATTTTGGATAATTAAAGTAATTTCTGAGAATGATCTCATTTTTAGGAACATTTTTCTCCAGAAGAATTGCTTTGTCCTTTGACTGCATTATGCCATATGATTAGGCTTGATATGGGTACATTATGAAATTCTACCTTCATTTTACCCAAGAGGTCTAAATGTTCTTAGCATGCATCGATTCTCCTTTTGAAAGTATTCTGCAAACTTCTGTGATTGTTTCAGATTTGGATGATCATGGTTCCTATAGATTACTTTTATTTGCGTAAAGACCGCCGAAGTAGGTCGAGCACTATGACTGTTTATATTTATTCTATATTAAAATATCGTTTTTTATTCATCATCTTTTTTTCTCATTTATGCCTCCTACAAGATTTCTTCGATGTCATGTCGAAAATCAACTCACTCAAATCATGTGATGTGAGGCCATGCCATACACGTAATAATTTTGAAATGCTGTGCTGTGGTCTGACAGGACCAAAAGTTCGCCTCACAAACCTACTTATTTTTTCTCACTAATGTCTGGACTTCATAGAAGGAAATTGATACTTCCCAATTGCTTAATGAAAAGAACTTGGAAGAGACATCTTTGTCAAATACTGAACGACAATGTGAGTGTCCCCTGTAATACTGTTAAAAAAAAGTCTCATTTTGTATATTCATCAATCGTCTGAATAATGTTTAATCAATCAGAATTCAAAATAAAATCCATCAAGACTGATATAAAATTCAATGAATTCGTGAATTGATGATACCTTGGTAGAAATAATTATGGAAGCACAAAGGACACAAGTAGGAGCTATTACCCCAGGATCTATAGGGAGGCCATAGAAATTCATAAACATAAGAACAACTTCAACCGCAAAGAAGAGAGCCTGAACATTCACAGAACATGGATGCCAGCAGTTCAAATGCACGAACCCTCCCAATGAGAGAAAAAACGCTTTCGAATAATCAATTAGGATCAATCGACCGTCCGAACCCAGATTCGATAAAGAGTGACTCATCATCTGAACCACATCAGATCAAAGCCTCGCAGCAGAGAAGGATACTTCGACCATTGCCGCATCGCCTTTGAAAATGTCTGCCGCAGATGCAGACGAAACGTCAGGCCTTAAAACCTGTTGCCCACGGCTCAGAAGCCCGGAAGCACCTAACAATTAATCATAGAGTCTGTTTACTCTTAATCAGAGATGAAAGGAAGAAGGCAGAAAGAAGATTCTGCTGCATCTGTTCCTTCTAAACGAACCCCCGAAAACTTGCAGGAAACCAGGGTAAGGTTCTTTCCGGAATCGAGTGAACAACGGTTGGATTGGTCATTCTGGAATTTCCGACAGCGTGTCCAGATGTCTGACTATACAATTAGTACAACAGTGTATCTATATAATGACGTGCATATCGTCAGTTTAAGTGGTGATATTAAAGGTTGCGGTTGAGCCCTACTCAATTCATACGGTGGTCAGACTATGGTGCATTTTCGTTTGGTGTTCACACATTCTATTCAATAGTCGAAGTCATTTTGGTCCAATAGGAACCTATAATAGTTGCCCTAAGAAGGATATTGTAACTTGAATTGATATCATTTTTCGAACATTTGAGAGCATGAAAAATTGTATCTAATTTCATTTTCGATTTTAGTTGAAAAGTCGAATCGAAATATTCCTCTGGTATTGAAGTCAGTGATCTTTCATTACTTTTTCCACCAATAATTCAACACGATTGTCACGCTACAATTGAACTGGTCGACACTTGAGGAAAATCCATATAAACAGAAAGTATCAGAGTCTCCTGTACGAATCTCATTGGAAATGAGTTCACAAAAACGCGACATCCGTTTCGCTATACAACAGCTTTCTCATGCAGAACAAGAATGAATGTATATATACATATTTATACATTCACATATATAATATGTTATATCGATATTGATGTACATGTTGAATGGTTCTGTATTACATAAAAAACCGTGAACCAAAAAACAGTTTTGACATATACAGATTTCGAATATAATTCGTCTCCATTCATTATGCTGCAACGACAACGAAAATAGAATTTAATCTGATGCATTTCGAGAGCACTTTCTACTGAATCAAGTATATGGAATAATCTCTGAGTATTGTTCAGACAAAACTGTACTGAAAACCCCAACAAGAATCTTGAATTTATTTCTTATCACCTGCAACCAATCTCATTGTTTACTCATCGTTTATCACATCTACAAATCGAAAACAAGCAAGCATTATTCAGATATATTTGGCAAAACTTTTTGATATAGTCGGTCAATATTCAGGAGGTTTCCAGCTTAAAAAATTTAATAAAGAATTAATAAACAGACAGTTGTGTGTTCAGCAACAGTAGACTGAAAAATCGATTTTTCCCAATCTGTGATCAGTTTTAGTGATTCGGTCTATATTTTCGACTTACGAAAGTATGTCATGACTTTTATCATGTGAAAGAATGAAGTTAACAGACATCAGTAGTTGTTCTAATTAGTTGTCATAAAATTATTGGAAAATTCTTTCAGCTATTTTGGATTCGTCGCTCACCTTGAAAAGGGAATACTTTTCCCCTTCTTCAATATATATCTTTGTCAGTTGGCTGAGGGTGCTGAAAGTATTAGGAATCGGATTCTCAACCAATTTAGAAACCAACATGAGAGTTGCCCAGTTTTGAGGAGCCCTGTGCCATTTATTCATATATTATTATTTTTCTTTCTCTGTGATATTAGACTGAAAAGAAAGTGGTGCAGCCTATAGATATGTGGAAGGATTAAAAGGGATATTTCCCCCCTCAGATCAGGACGTTTAGAAAATCATTTTGCTAGGTTTCAAACATGGTATTAACCTGATAATATCCTGTGCCTATGTTTGTGTGGATGGTGAATGATTTGTTTTAGCAAAACGAACATTCTGCATCCACCCTATCGCACAAAAACTAACTGCCAGATCCACTTATTTCTTCTTCTCAAAATTCTGCTCTAGGAAACACCTGATTTGAATCGATTGATTTCCATTCTAGAATACTATAATTATTTCGTGTGAATACAGATTCGAAAAAGTGAAAAAATTTGCATTTTTGCAATAAAATTGTTAATAACTGATAAACTAACAGGTTTTGCGCCTTATCACCATAAAATTCTTGATCAGCTAGCCAAAAAACATAAGAAAACACCTATTTACCGAGGGGACTCCGAAACGTATACAAAATCCCCCTTGGCGGTAGGACCAAAAAGTGTTTTCGAAAATAGTTTTTACTCCGATTTTGAAAGCTTGTGAAGGAAGAACTTTCAAATATTCAGGATGTAGAGTTGAACATCAGACAGGGTTTATGATAACAGGATAGTGCCAACACACACATTCCTAATCATAGCCTTAGCATTTTTCATAGTCACATCTTGTAAACGTACCTTCATAGCAGATGCGTTCTTTATATTTTATAGTTCCTCCTGGAAAAAGCTTGAAATAATAACACGCCGTTTATCGAGTTTCCCCGTCAAACAGTATAAACAAGCCATGTTATTTTAATGCAAACTGTTTATTTGAATTGTTCTTCGAGTGATCATCATGATCCTGTGAGTGAATCATAGAGAAGCGAATTGAACGCACGTTTACACATACACGCGTAACGTGTATATTGTGAAGATAAACATTTGAAAATGAGCGCTGCCTGTAACAACCTTCTAAATAAGGATGTGACCGTATAATAACAATGTTGGAAAAACTGTCATCTACCTAACTTGACAATTTTCTTTGATTAGAGATTTTTATGTGGAATATAATGACCATATATTTAATGACATCTGCACGGGGACTCTGATAAATAGAAACGTATATTAGAATCGAAATGTGACGTCAAATTCGACATCTCGGTCCTATACTTACATTGCTGATATGTCGAATTTGACGTCATTTTGACGTCACATTTCGATTCTAATATACGTTTCTATTTATCAGAGTCCCCATGCTGATCTACGGAAACAAATAATAACCATAAAAACTTTTTTTCTACTTTCACGATTTTAAACCGTTCATTACATATTTGACAGCTGTTAGGTAATCTCTCATTTAGATAACACGTGTATTCCAAATTGATGGCGGCGGCTTCCGAGTGTTTCTTTGTAAAATGATGGGATGTGTAACATTCAATCAGATAAATTTGATCTAATAACTACATTTAATTGTTCAAAAGCAAAATTCAACGAATTTTTGCTTCAAATTCTCTGTGAAATTGAATTAAAATTCATATTTTTCAGATAATGTATTCCAAGGGAGTTTTATCAGTTGTCGGACCCAATTGTGAGGGTATTCATTTATAGGTGATCTAAAAGCGAAACAGGCTATCGAAGTTGATATTGTGATTTGGCCGATCCGCTCGGAAGAGGGTTGATTGGTTAGATTGCGTTATTGATAGAGATATTTCTGTATTTTCTTGATAATGACTCCAGCATGAGAGTCGAAACGTCGAATATACAACATTCTGAACAGGGAATAATTCCCGAAAGGACTATTATTCATATACCAGCGTCCGTGAGAAACCTTCATTTTAGTTTATAGATTGGTTATCCATGAATCGACAAGCAATGGTTTCACATACTTGCTGTCTCGTCGATAATTAAAATGGGAGATAACGAAAAAATGTGTGCTACTCCAGCAGAAAATTACCGCAAAATCATATGGTGGGAGTAGAAAAAGTACAGTCCGCAACTAGAAAATAAGGTCAATTACGTGCACTCTCGAATTACCGCACTCGGCTTACGCCTATCGTGCTCACATTTTTTCGCTCGTATGTAATATTTTATTTTATATTTTTATTTCTTTCCCATACTGTCACTGGGGCAAATTAATAAATGCCTATCAGCCATTGAGAATAGACATACGCTAACAACACGAATATCTATTACCGTTTTCCGAATGTGCTCTAGAAAAATGTCATCAGAAAGTTGGAGTAAGTGCAATAATTTAGACATATAGTACTTTAATTCACAATGAAAATGTTAATTTGAAAATTCCACTTTCCGAAATCACTTAAAGTTAGAATTCTCATTCAAAATCATAAAATGACCCTACGAGAAGTCCCTATTATTCTCCAATATGTAAGATATTCATGAGAGTTTCCCGAAAGCTTTTCAAGAAAAATACCGTATGTACAAAATCGCATCAGACAACATTGATGTAATGGTTAGAAGTCGAAGTATATTTTCGAATCGTTTTCAATGATATCTTAACGTTTTTTCTCTGGGTTTGGTAATAAATGACACTCGGTATGATGGAAATGAAACAAATCTATTCACGGAACACTTAATGACACGAGAACTGAACCAAAATGGCTCTCTTCTAGTTCGGACTATGCAATAAAGTGGCTTACCAATTTTTTCGAAGTCCTTATCGAAACATCTTCAATAGCTACAGAGTCCCAGGAAACTTCTTACATCATGTTTATTTTTGGGTTGCGGCTACGTTCAAACTGCCTTAATTTTATATCTTGCGTACACCTCACCGCTGTCGATATATCATATTACCAAGAATAACCTAAAAAGTGGAACTGTTCAACCTGTGGAAAAAATTTGAAACGCACTAGGAGCGCCGAATCCCCCAATAACGAACATCAAGATAAAATTTGTAAATTTCAGCACAATGAAGATACCAATAACGCAAAACAATTTAAATTGATTCTAAATGAGCTTGCGAAGGTTACGGCGACTCAGACCACATTGATTGAATTGCAAAAAGGAATAGCTGAGGACTTATCCGAAATAAAAAGCTCTCAAGCAAATCTCCGCGAGGAAGTGAAAAAAATGAATGAAAACTTAAAAGGGCATGAAGAGAGACTCAATTTTCAGGAAATTAAAATTCAGGAACTACAAGTGGACTCAACAAAAAAAGATCAATCAAACAAAAAAATACGTAAATCATTGAATAAGCTTGAAATTCATGCTACTGGATTTGATAGACACTCGTCACCTAACTTCAAGATGATAAGAGATAATTTGAATAGAAAAAAAAACCTAATATTTTTTGGTATCGCAGAAATAGGGCTCGAACAAGAATGAGCAGTCATCGCCGATATAGTTGAAAACATAAAAAGGACCGCTAGAAATCACTCACCTAAATACTGTATCATAGATATGCACAGACTAGGTGATATAACCCCTGAGCAGGTGCGACCTCTTAAAGTCTATTTTGATAAGAGTCTTTTGTGCAAGTTCCTTCTGCGCAACAAAACATCATCAATACCAGTCACGCCCCAAATCCAAGAGAAAATGCAAATCGAAAATAATTCTAGCGAAAATAGCTCAAATGATAACCCTACTCCAAGTATATCTAACTCCACAAAAAACTGCTGAATATCTGTCATGTGAATATACGTTTATTAGTGCCTAAGTTTGTTGAATTTTGTGACTTCATATCACATTATGACTACCAAATCATAACTATTTCGGAAAACTGGCTATTTTAATACAACTCCCAGGCTATGAACTACTTCGATTTGACAGAATAGGAAGAGGTGGATGAGTGTGCTGTTACGTTCATTGTTCACTCAAATTCAATCAAATCAAACTGGATCCCTCATATTATGAATACTTGGAACAACTGTGGGTAACTGTTTTCATCAATAATCAGAAGTTATCATTTATAGACCGCCGTCGGCTCCTGATCAAAGCTTGATTGAACTCGAAGAAGAATTATCCAACATTGCTAATATAGACCTATTGAAAACAAACACTATACCGTGACTTCTTCAATATTTGTACCATTTTCGAGCTTCAACAAATCATTTTTGAGCCAACCAAGATTACCGAAAATTCTTCAACGCTTCTGGATATAAATTGTACGAGTAAAGGCCAGTGAGGAACCATGGCACTGTGGACGTGTGTGGCAGATCATAGATTAGTGTTTTGTGAACTCAACTATATTATTCCTGAAATATCACCTCGACAGATTACATATAGAAACTATTCAATGTTCAACTATAACCGCTTTGCCAGCGACGCTCAAAGTGTTGAATGGAACCGAATAGATGAATTTTCAGGAGTTGATGAGAAGGTTGATTTTCTGAAAAATGAGATTCTAAACCTCTTCGATGTGCATGCACCCCTGAAAACGGTCACTCTTAGAAAAAATATCGACCTTATATTACATACACAATATAAAAAATGATACATCTAAAAAATGAGGCACATAATAGGTACAGACGAACCAAATTACTTTCACATCTGAATTATTATAAAGATCTCCGAAATTACGTAACCCAAGCTATTCGAAATGAAAAAGTGGCCTACATACAATATCAAATTAGAATGAACAGGAACAATCCAAAGCAGCTGTGGAGAGATTTCTCCAATTGGAATATTCACAACAAGCCCATGAATGAGATATCCAAGGAAATCGAAAATAGTCACCTGATTAATACATTTTTTCAAGAATCCACTATCGAACGTGACATTCCTGATGATCTATTGGCAAGATACTGTTCAACTCGCTACACAGATGTTGCTAAGCTGAGCACTTTCGAAGAAGTGGGTCTGGAGAATATTGAAGAAATTCTCAAGTCAATCAAATCACAAGCATTCGGTATAAATGGAATCAACCTGCGAATGCTGGGATATACATTTGACTTCTGTAAAAGAACTATTGTGAAAATTGTGAATTGTTTTCTCCAAAGTGGAATAGTACCAAAAATCTGGAAACAAGCTATCAAAACTTCTCTTCCAAAAATCCAAAAGGCTACTGAATTGAAACACCTACGACCAATTAGTGTTCTCCCGATGATGTCGAAGATACTAGAGAAAATTGTAGCCGGCTATTTAGTGGCGCATGCATGTACAGGAGAATAAAATAATTCCAAAAGTTCAATCTGGTTTTCGTAAATCATATAGTACAACAACAGCTCTGATGCGTATAACTAATGAAGTGTCCAGAAATATGCCCAGTTATTATGGCCTGAGCAGTAGTGTCTTACAATAGTTCGAAAACTACCTTTCTCTTCGAACACAATGCGTGAAAATAAAAAACAATATATCAGACAACTTGACAGTGGGATGTGGTGTTCCTCAGGGTAGCATTTTGGGGCCAATTCTCTTTGTGATATTTACCTCAGGAATCGTTGATTGCGTCACAAATGACTGGAATATTCATCTTTATGCCGACGATGTTCAGCTATGTGGTGCCTGTGACTTCAATAATGTCAATGAAAGAATTCGGAATCTGAATGAAAATATCCAAAATATATGCGAATACTCTGAAGAGCATGGACTGCTGATTAACCCAACAAAGACTCAAGCTCTGTGTTTGGGATCAAGGTCATTGGTTGGCCGCTGCAAAGAAAATCAAACTGTCAATATTTCTGTTGGTGATGTATATATAGAGTTAAGTAGTGAATCCAACAACCTTGGCATTATATTTGATGAGTTTCTCAGTTTCGAAAAGCATGTTTTGGGCAAGCTGAAAGAATGTTACCTCAAATTCAAATCACTTTGGAAGTATAAAAACGTACTACCACAAAAAACAAAATGGAATTCAGTAAATTCTCTGATCTTGAATCAAATTGATTATGGATGTAATGTATACTACCCCTATTTAAATGAAAGAATGAAAAATCGTTTATAAGTTTTCAAAATAATTGCTTACGTTTCGCTAATATTGGTATCTGTAAAAGAGATCATGTGCCACCTTTTTATAAGGACATGAAAATTCTTAAAATTGAGTACAGATTTGCAGTGTTGTACGGATCAACCATGTACAGTATTGTTAACTCTCAAATACCGGAATATCTCTACGAGTTACTTATCAGACGTCGTTCAGTTCATTATGTTAACATAATTCACAATTCCACGACACAACACTACAAAATTCGAGAAATGCTTCGAATACGTTGCGTTACGTTAAACTTATATAGAGAACTTTTCGAACTCAGAACATTGAGGTCTTTCAAATCTAGTTATGAAAAACTTTTGCTCACTAAGCAAATGGATCTCTTCCGATGAAGGGTGAATCAAAATAATGCTCAATATTTTTTTTTATTGTTATTATTATTGTTGTTCTCTTATTATTTTATCTTAATGTCCTTTTAGTGGTTTGTTTTTAGTGTCAGAAAAAATTAATTAGAATACACATTTCAAAATATTACTGTTTGTATTTTAAAAATATTTAATGTATTTCTATTTTTTTTTTGAGGCAGAATTGAAAAATGGCTTGCCAATATTCTGCCTTTTGAAGTATATCCAATATGTTCGAATAATGTTATGTACCTAATATGATGTATATATACTTCAATAAACATTTTTATTATTATTATATCTGTCGTCTAAACAAATCTAGTCGGATCCGTACTCCTCACTGCTCCGACCCAGTGGGCGAACGCGCTAGTATAATCAACCAATGACCACTCCCCGCACCGCGGGGTAAGTGGTCACTGGCTCCGAGAATCGTGAGTCCTGAGCCTGCGGAGCTCGTAAAGTAAATCCTGATACTTTGTCCGTTTTTCCTCCTCTTTTCGGACGATATTCGTTTCGGCAGAGGCCGAAATTAACGATGACTTGGTTAAAATAATACAATTTGGTAGCATGAACTTGGTTGAATTTAATGCTGGGAAAACCTAGGCAGAGAATATATACTGCCGTGCTAAGGAAGGAGGTCTCAACTGACAATTTGATCATTTTGAGATAATCGCATTTTAAGACTTATTTCAATGCCATCCACATTTCTGATAGGAAATTGATTATTCTCGGGGTGGGAGTACATATTGTTGGATGCTATTTTTTCATTGGCATTTCGTTGTGATATTTCAAAAAATTCAAAAATAAATGCAGATACGACTTTTTTTTATAAAAAAAATCAAAAAGTACAATACAAAATGTCTTAATTAAACACAAATATATAGGGGAAAAAATGGAACATAAATATTATATTATTACTGCTTATTAATAATAATATAAGTTTATTCACATGAAAATGGTAAGCGATACATAATGATATAATCGAATACACATGCACAATAAAGAAGCTATTCCGCTAAAACTTGAGTCGAACGCGGAACTAAAAAGTTTTTGTATGTCATGTATAGGTGTGCATTTTGCAGTAGAAAATCTGTATCTTGACATTAACATTAGACCTTACTGAGAATGGAGTATTATGGTATCTAATAGTGTTTTTTTCTATGTTAGACAAGAAATGAAGAGTTTACATATTATTCAAGAGAGCATCGATAACCTCTTCATTTATTGTCCGGAATTTATGATTTCTCTAGTTCTCATCCTATCTGTATTCGAAACGTAGAGTTTCAGTTTCTTTTTGAAAAGGTTTGGTGAGTTGCAGTGAATAACTAATCAATGGATGTCTGAATCATTACCATTCAGCAAGGAACATTGTCAAACACATTCAAGCTTACATTTAGCTTCTTTTCACTCTTCTAACTGTAGATATCAGTTCACTTTCTTGTGTTGCCATGGAAGGTTGAGTTTATGAAATGAAAATGAAAGGTCACAAGAATTGAAGAAACTGTGAGAACAGTACTTTTATGGTTCATGAGTGACACAC
The DNA here is from genome assembly GCA_032362365.1 of Zygogramma bicolorata. NCBI lineage: Eukaryota > Metazoa > Arthropoda > Insecta > Coleoptera > Chrysomelidae > Zygogramma > Zygogramma bicolorata. The sequence goes on along the minus strand of JAVJAQ010004863.1, from coordinate 242,834 downwards.
GAAGTACACGCTAATCACCAACTTGGAGTGCTTCCTATTCGTAAAACAATTTTGTGTTTATCTCCCGCACTAAAGATATGTTTGGCGAAAAAATCTATTGAAATGAATCATTTATCTTATCTCTCTTGCTTGAACTTGAGCAAAGTTACATCATATTATTATATTTTAGGCAAATAATGAAGTGACGTAACATGGCATACCAGGTAATTACAGAACAATCGACCTGTTTAATGGTGATGCAACTACCAGATCATGCACAAATTTCAATTACATATCAATTTTATTCAAAGTGGAATTTAATGATCATGGAATGCTTTATTTTATCAGTGAGGACATTTTGATTTGCTGTCAAACGATGCAGACATAAATCGATTATTAAATTGAAATACAAAACAGAAGTTTAGGTATTTGAATTTAGTGACTCGTTTTTCGCGTATCAATAATCTGGAGACAATTATACTGAAATGTTGAAAGGGTAGAAACCCATCGAAAGATTCAAAACTATATATTTTCATTTCAAACATAATCAGAACTAATGTGGGGCGGTATTGGTTCGTTCTTCCATTGTCTATATTATCAACTCTATTGAAACTTGTTGGATGTTTCGATCGCTGGTATCCGCAATCGTCGGGTGATGAACAACATCAAGCTAATATTATTGTATCATCTTGGAAGAACTCGCTCAGGCCAAATTCCTTCATATGCACTGTACACTGCAGGCCGGTTTCGGTGTAATTGGCCTCTCGTCTGTAGGTATTCCCCACCGACTGTTGATGTTTATTTGCCCATAGACGAGGCAACCGAAATCTAATGCGAATGCCTCAGTTCCTCGTGTATGTAGATATCTTGAGACTGTCCCGAACGAATCGTTCCAAGGTGATTTTATTTAGAGCCAGTCTTCAAGTATGTTTACCGACTATATGATGAGTCCAAAGAAATGTTCAAAAAATTCCGCATTCAACGTGGAAAAAGAATGGTGGACTTTTTGCTGGCGCCCAAGATTTTGTAATGATTTGATGAGATTTTTATTGTATTCATATGACATAACGAGTATTTGAAGTATCATACAAGTTAGTTTTCTTTGGATCGCAGAATGACCAATAATAAAAATAATCTATTTTCCACTACTATTCATAAAATTGGCGATTTGAAAGAATAAACTGGTTGCTTCACTTTTCCTCTATTATTACGATCAGTAATATTGTCTCATGGGAAAACCATGTGATATCGATCGCAGAAGGTGCTTCCCAGAAGCTTGGATTTTTATTTGGTCCGAAGAAATACTTCACTTCTCGTCAGCTTCTAATGATCTACAAGGCCAAGATACGCAAGGGGCTCGGCACCAAAATATTCATTGAAACTTCTTGATTCTATTCAGAGAAAAGCAATCCGTCTTGTTAATTCTTTCTCTACGGACTCGCTTACTTCGTTAGAACATCGTAGAAGAGTCGGGTACTTGATATATCTTATCGACGATTAATACAAATTTTCGAAGTTTTTTTGTTGGAAAATTCTGTAACATTACATACTTATTTTTTGAAACACTTCTATTTTATTCAAACAAATATTTCATACAATACATAACTATTCATTTTTACACAGTACATAGTTATCGAAAATTATAATAATCATATAATATCTCACAATGATCAACATAAAAATCTATATATTTAATGCATATTATGTTTCTTATCTCACAAGATGATATTTATATTACAAGATATGCATTTACAGTTAATAAGTTAATTGTAATATCGAGATTGGTCAAGCTACGTTAATCGCAGAGATACAATTGACATCAAAACAATATAATATTATAGCTAAATCAAGGAAGCATGTGACAGAAGTGATTAATGACTCATTAATCACTACCGTGATCAATGGGTATCATTAAAGCTGAGCAAACAGATATATAATGGGTACATTATACAATAGTCTTGGATAAAATTATAAACACATTTTTCATGATGGAAAATCTCAGGTTTCTTAAAGAAGCACTCGAATGAATGGATTTTGCCATTTCATTCATACCAAATATAACGAATACTTTCAAAATATTCAATACATACGACGCCAATGATTCAATCCGATCAGACCATTCTTGAATCCTGATACTTTCTTTTCCCTTTTCAAAACGTTTTCAACTCTCGATATATTTTCAATTTCATGTAGATAGGAAAGATACAAAGTTCTGAATCTTGAAACCAATAGAATTGTCACAAGCAGAACAGTAATATTTTTCGAAAATCATAAATCATTAAGGAAAGTAGACGAGAAAGATGAAATGATTGATGGAAATTTCATTAATGGAAATGAAAGAATACAGATGAAAATTATGTTGAAGAACACAATGAAATCCAAATGGAATATAGAGAGAGTATTAATTCAGGAGCTGATACTCTAAGACGATCGACCAGAATTAATAAAGGAAAGCCTCATCACAGATCCAGAAGCATGGAATGGAGTAATGAAATTACCTGAAGGAAAGAAAATACAGTGGATCAATGCGATGAAAGAAGGAATGGAGTTATTTGAAAAAAGAGTTGAACAGCCCATCAATTGTAAATAGAATTTCAAGACAACAATCTATGCATGTGACGATAAGAAGAAGTATAAGGCACGTTCAGTTGCAGTGAAGACTATGACTGTACATTTGTATCAGTTATGAAACAAAGTACTTTTCGTATATTATTGTTTCAGCTGTGAAAAGTTAGAAAATAAGACATTTCGGTATAAAAACAGCCTATTTGAATGGAATATTGGACCAAGAGAAATGTTTGAAGCAACCAGATGGCTACATAAATGAAAGAGAGCCTCACCTTGTATACGAACTTCACAAAGCAGTATATGGTATAGAACAGTCTGCAAAACGAAAGTTTGGAATTATACAAGGAACCGCATAATCCACAAATCTGGATTCATACAGAGTTATAACTACCAGTGCCTTTATACAAAAACACATCAGGGATCAATGCTGTATCTTCTGATATAAGTCGATGATATATGTATATGCCATGAGAATCAAAAAGTGATCATGGAAATGGCTGAAGAATTGAATAAGAACTTTGAAACTGTTTTCGGGAACATTTCTTCATATTCGAGAGTGAGAGTACAACAGACAGAAGATGGTAGTTTTCTACTCGATCAAGAAATGGAAATCATTAATTTATTTCAAGAATTTGGATTGGAAAATGCTTCTCAAGCTGCTACTCCGATGGATAAAGAACATTTGAAATTTGTGGAGCATCAAAACTTGTTGCCAAATAACGAAAAGTCCGGGAAGGCAGTGGGGACATTGCTCCGTCTTTCGACGACTACTCGACCAGATATAGCTTTGGCAATTGGGAATTCATGCAGGCGAGTGAGTCAAACGGGTCAAAGAGACTGGGATGCAGTCAAAAGCGTTACTTAATATTTCAAGGGTACCAGCAATCACGTACTGAAATTCAGTTCTCAAATAGACCTAACTTCGGTGGGGTTTGTTGATGCAGACTGGGCAGGAGATGTTTCAGACAGAAAATCAACCAGTGGTTTCATTTTCCTGTTTGGAGCGAACCCCACTTCATGAGCAAGTGAGAAGAATTCTCCAGTGGCCTTTTCATCAAAAGATGCCGAATATATATCAGCCGCCCATGCAAGCCAGGAAGTTGTTTGGTTGAAACGACTTATTGAAGATTTTGGAATACCTTGTGAGGATACAACCGTAAACAACGAAGACAACCAGGGTTGCATCAAATTAGCAACCAACCAGAAAGCTAGCTGTCGAACAAAACACCAACTCCTGAGATCTAATCGATAAAGAAATTATTAGGTTCGCCTACTGAGCTTGCACACAGGAAGATAATAGGAATCATAGAAGAATAATCTGTTGAGTGGGGGTGTTAGAGGATCGTTTCCTGACCCAGATCATTCAACATCCTATACATGTATTCAATTGGTTTATGATAAGATGCCTGGAAACCCTGGTGTGTTTACTTATACCTGTAGAAGTTTGGGATAAAAGTGGCGAAATCTGGATTGCTTGATTTTTGATGGACAATTGAGCTTTTGGAGGTTTCCGTACAATATGTACAGATGTCGCCAACACGCTCTTGTCAGTCTTGTCTGAAGCTAAATTTGCACTAAGTGAAAATAATGTGCAGTCGGGTTTTTTCACTTTTATTTGATTGGCTAGCGAGAAAAGATCGCAACCTAAAGGATAATGGGTGGACAATGAGATACCAGTAACAACGTTTCGATATTTAAAAGCAATGAAATCAACAAATAAACACGATAAAAACATCCTAAACATCAAAATTTCAAACTGACATGACAATATGACAATTAACTTGACACTTGTCATCAAATTTGAAAAATGGGAACATAACGCCCTCTATCGAAAAAATAGGGGGAACCTTCAAAAGCGTCGATTGTTTTTTTCGCCACAAAAATCTAAACAAAATCTAATCAGTTGAGTCACCAGGACTTCTAGGCATCTTAGTTTATGATATAATGTTTGTGTCAATTGAAATAACTGAAGATTGTCAAGTTGTTGTTATCAATAGATTCGTATTTCACGATTAAGAGTTTCATTATAGTAAAATTGCTGCTTTATTACAATATATACCATCAGTACCTCCTTGCCCCGAAAGGTTCGGGCACTGTAGAGTACAGAATAGATGGTACGATGGACGTGCATTCGAATCCTAGGTGACATTTCTTTCAACCTCAGGAAACAACTCTCCCTATAAGACTATCTGCAGACAAGTTGAAACATTTTGGTTCGAGACACTATTTTAGCATACCATCTCTCTTTCAACAACAAGAAACCAAAACAACAGCATCAGCCCTCTCTCTGCGCATGAACCGCTCGAATGACATTTTGATTCAAATAGAAGAGGTCGAAACGTTGCGACACGTTGAGAATCAACTCTAACCAACTCCTCGACCAGAGAGCGGCGTCTCGTATGAATACATTGTCCATGTATCGTCTACGATAATAATATCAGTTTGGTGTGAGGGAAATTGATCTCTATATTCATCTATCTTATACTCTCGTGAGGTCGCATTTTAAATTCACTAGTGTTAACCGCACAGATTTACACTGGAGTACTGCTAAATATTCGCTCATAGAGCAGACAAAACCCAATAGCTATTGTTCACAAAATTGCCCAGGCATACTCAAGATTCTCGACAAGAGTTGACTTTTTCAATTTCTTGTTGTACCAGTTCGAACGAATATTACGGTGTTTCACAAAAAATAAATTCATTCAACGGAGACGGCTAGTGAGCGGGCTGAGTCGAGTTCCGTCGAATATACGAGGTCAAGAAACGCACTGCGCGCCCATGATCTTGTATGGTTGACCGCATTTGAAAAGACTTGCACTCCTTACATTCTTCCTTGGAAAAGCAAGACGGCGTTGATCGTAAGCTCTTGATCGTAAGCTCTTACAAGTTTCGACTATTGACGGTTTACGTTCGTGAGGGAACCACAGCTTTTCCGTGTATTCAGTATGATCGTGAACTGAACTATTCAACTTCCAATTTTTTGGTTGCAGCTGTGTACTTTGTCATCCAACTTTCAATCTCATGAATCCTTTCATGTAGCTGTTGATAGACATTGTTTTTTCTTCTTCTTCTTCTTCTTCTTCTTCTTCTTCTATCTATCTATCTATCTATCTATCTATCTATCTATCTATCTATCTATCTATGTATCTGTCTATCGAACAATATTCTATTCTTAACAAGACAACATCGTTTATATACCACCGGAAGACCCGGCTGAACGCCCGAAAGCTTTCCTTTCATTCGGGGAGTCACTGATGAAGTGAGCCGAATACTGACAAAACACGACATCAAGGCAGTTTTCACAGCAAACAATCCAATATTCGTTCTAGATTACGGTGAGAAATTCGAAAGAAGGTTATAACATATGTATAGATTCATAGTAAACGTAAATTTTTCATTTTCATGTACGAATTTTTCCTCTTTTTTTATTATTTAATCTCAAGTGAGTTACCATTCCATTTTATCATCATATAATATATTGTTATGAATTAGACGTCCTGCAAATGGCAATAAAGATTGCCGAAAACTTGGCGAAAAAAAAAGCGTTTTCTTCGTTAAATAGCCCAACACAACCGACTGTTGTTGTTGAGTTCGGGTTGAACCGCGTCTGGAGTTTTGTTCTCGACGTTTCGGCTCCGATTTTGGAGCCATTTTCAAGAGTAAATGTGACTTCACGCTGAGGTCTCAATCTGCCTACTCCTCAGGTAATGTCACAGGGGGCAAGGGTTTGTGACTTGACGCCGGGGCCTCAATCTGCCTACTCCCCAGGTCTCATCACGAGTTCTTTCTAAGGTCTCAATCTGCCTACGCCTTAGATCAATCTGTAGTTATATATATATATATATATATATATATATATATATATATATATATATATATATATATATATATATATATATATATATATATATATATATATATATATATATATATATATATATGATGAATTGTGTTTTCGGGTTTCATTCCGTGTTCTGTGTTTTTGATCCTCTGAAGGATAATTGTTACAACGTTTCGGCAAAGTCTCATAAGTCTCATTTGCCATCTTCTAGGTGATGATTGAGTTTCGACCTCCGAACTCGACTCAATCGAAACTCAATCATCACCTAGAAAATGGCAAATGAGACTTTGCCGAAACGTTGTGACAATTATCCTTCAGAGGATCAAAAACACAGAACACGGAATGAAACCCGAAAACACAATTCATCATACTCCGTCCGTGAGAATCTTCATGCTAACATATATATATATATATATATATATATATATAATTCAGTATCTTATTAAAATAAATTGATGAGTAGGATTATTATTTTGTATTTCCTGATTCAACCCGATCATTTCTATCAATGAGGGAGCTATTTTTCAGACTCACACGGTCGATTTTGGTATCGGCTCAATTCTGATTTCGAGTGGGTTTGATTATACTCCCTATTTTTTTGTTGAAAAATGATATAATCAACTCCAACTCAGTTTCACAATGAGAAAGCAACTATTGCAAAAGAGGAAATCATGTTCGTTTACTTTAACTCAATATCCTCTTCGGTATTGGCATCTTGCTAACTAACACATTTACGAGAATGAGTCATTGTTTGAATATGGCTTACAGGTAATTCCATTTGACGATTATTCGAATATAATGGACCAGGTGCTGGTGCTGAAAAATGTATGTGGACTTTTATTCTAATTCGCGGAGTGTTATTTTTTGCTGCTTCTCAAATTTGAGCAGTAATATATCAAATGATAATCTTACAGCTCAAATGAAGAACAAGAATCAAAAAAACTAAAAGCATTTGAATATTCAATTCGTTTTGCTGAATTTTCATTACTGTCAGCTCAATTCTAAGTTTTGACTGTCTTCAAGATGCCATTTACTGAATCAACGGTCAACGTATTGTATTTTCATTGTCATAATCGTCATAGATATAAAAAAGAACAAGAGGGTCTGTGAATAAAACTGGGATCACTTCGCATGCACACATAAAAGATTGATCTATCAAGTGGGCCTCTGAAACACTTGTGATTTCTAGGTGAGAGAAAAATTCCAAAACTTATACAAGAGTAGGAATTACTTATGAAGTGAAGGTTCATTTGCCTTGAAAACGACTACATTGAAATCGGACTTATTGCTTGCTGATGATATCTCTTGAGAATACTCAAAATTACTACTGAATTGGGAAGGAAATGAATTCTAAACTGGTAGTCACTCATTTTTTTCTCCCGCTTGCAAAAAGGTACTAGCTATTTATATTTCAAGGGTATAAAGTTAACATTTATACTCTGAGTGGAATATTTTACGAAGCCGTGGGCCTCTGTTCGAGGGTTTATAAGTCGCTCGGGGACATACCCGTGATGTATTCAAATCTATTATGAAATACCAGTTAGTTATTGCTTCATCATAATATTATGAATATTTGAAAAATATTGAAAATTCCATCTGATTTCAACTGAATACCATGTTGCTGAGGGAACACTAACAATTGAAATGTTAACTTTTTTCCTGCGAGGGCCGTAATATGAACTTTTTGCCGCACGGGCATAAAATACACTGTTATGTTGGTAACTGAGTAATAAAAACACCATGTCTCAAAATAATATACATTTTCCTAACAGCAATTTATAGACTCATCGAGTACTATAAGTTAATTCGAAGTTTTTGATTACCAACATCACCATCAGACAATTTGGTTTTGAGTGTTTTCATGATAGCTGAAGTCCTGCCATTCATGAACCAGAACTTTGAAACATACATTATTCAAGAGGTTCAATTTGTTTTACTTCGAATAAAACCCAGATTTGTGATTTCCTGCTAAGAAAAAGTTTTTCTCATGTAAAATGATGTTATAACATCCCAATCAAAAATCGTTGTATTCCCTCACTAATTATATATCATCAGACGGTGTTTTACTCTCCAATTGGAAATTTGCGATTACATTATACGCAATGAAATAATTGATTTTTTTTAATTGATCTATTAAAAATACTGGTATCTGTTTCCCAATGTTCGTGGTAAGTTATTTCTGTGATCACAAAACTTTCGATTTCTATTGGAAAAAATTTTCTAATTAAAACACCGCTGAAGAGAATTATTCTATGTGCTTTCTTTGAGTCTGAATTGAAAAACGTCATACCTACTTACCTATTGATCACAAAAATGCTTTAGCGTTATGAGCTTTCATTTAATTGCTTATATAAATACAAAGTCATTGCATTAGTCCTGCAAATGAGAACAGAAATGATTGTTTAAAGTTTTTTTGTGGATTGTTCGCCACCTGGATTCGTATAACTGTGTGGGTTTCCCAAGTTTGAAATCTAATTTCGTTGAAGGGAAAAATTCAAGAAATACTTATAAAAGAGGTGTATAACTGGTATGTATTTGAGTGTTTCAAACGAAGCTGCCAGACTGCCAAAACTCATTTATATTTGAAGTTGAACACTCAAGGTAGTCACTGTTTTCACTTTTCAGTGAAAATAATTCTGTAACCATGATTCATTTTTACAGTATTTCATCAATATATCACCGGAATATATACTCGTAAAGCTGTGCTCAAAACTATTCGGTAACAAATAACGTCCAATTTCACGTCATTACTACAAATATTTTTCGTTCTGAATACTTTTGTAGAGTCGAATACGGTTAATGTAATGAATGGATAGTCGTTTCTGCTTGCGAAATGAATGGAAATGAGCCCTTCTTCAGTTATCGCGTGCTATGGTGACCTGTAAAATTTAACATTCGAATCCTTTCCAGAGATTCTCACATTCTCAAAAATGCTCTCTGAGAAAATAGTTGAATTCAATTTTTATTAGTTTTTATTTACGATATAGAAGCGATGGTGAACGGAATATGATTCGAACACCCCAATTTCAATGAACAAAATGAGTATATGCAATATCTTGTGCAGGAAACACTTTTATCAACCTGTTACAGAAAAAGCCATGAACTTTCCTTCAATATATCTTTCTTTAATCTTTTTCTGTAATCTATTTTTCGATCGAAACTGAGTTGGATTTGGTTGAACTTTTCGCAAATAATTATTCTTATTTGATTCCTAGTCAGTTTTACATTTAGTTAAAAAAATTAAAATAATTTCTCAATAAAAAAAATTTCAGAGCTGCGATATTGCACGTTGGTCTAGTATTCTTCAATACTAGGAAATTTAAATAGTAAAGGGAAGGCTGAACAATAGAGGCTTGAGTTTCCTGAAGCATTCATCGAAATTTATCAAGAAATAAACGATTCTGAATATATACAATTAAAACATATTTGAAATTCGGTAGTCCCAGATTAACAGAGCGGGGCTTATTTTCACTGATTTTCCAAGTGAAACGTTACTGCGAGGTGAAATTGCAATTATATCTATTGCAGACTGAATAGCTATACTGTGTTATAATAATACTAAGTAGCATAGATTCGTATACCAGAATATGGAACAAGACTTGTCTATAAATAATACATCCTATTTCGGGGTAATAGAGGTACCAATCAACTCATTTCAAACTTGTTTTCCGTATGAAACATTGTCCAACTTCTGAATCTGTCAAATAAAAATACAGCATAAGGCAAAATTCAACTGAATTCAGAGTAATCATAAGGAGATTTCGAACTTATATCAATGAAAACTTTCAAAAGAGATATAATTACCACAAAACCAGAGTGACATTGGTTAAGTATTAGTGTAATTATTCTTACTTCAATGCCAAAGGTGCCAAACTCACTAATCACGATGGTTATTGATGTTTTCATACTTCTCCGGGAAATTTTTTAAAATGATACTACCAGATGTTCACTATTAATAATATGCATATGTTAACGATCCAGGCATCTTTCTACTGTGTTCAAGAATTATTTTTTCTCCCTTTCATTCAAAGACCTTTGAGAACTATGACACCGAAAAAAATATATATCATAAGTAGATCTTCCATGAATATTCAGAAATATATCTTATATAGATACAATGAACTAAATTCTCAAAATGTAGTGTCCTAAATGAAGAAATATCCTTACATTGATTCAAAGAGAGAAATATGAAATTATTTTATATCAAACTTATCATTTTTTAAAACAAATAATCCTGTATTTCATCATAAAACAACATGGATGGAGCTGACTAGAAAAATTGCATAGGTGAGAGTAATTCTGGTATGAGGTACTTGGTGGAAATGAAAATGAAAACTATAAATAAAAATATATTTATCACAAATCGATTTAAGTACATAATAAATAATAACCTAGTTCTATTAATACTGAAGATCTTCATAAATCTTATATACAAACGTTGATAATAGGATAATCTAAACCCCATTACAAGATATTTCCGTAGGAGACTTTGGGTTTATCCTCAATTCATTCCCGAACTCTTTGTTGAAAACATCTTCATCTTCGGGTAATATGGTAACTTTGGTTAAAGCGTCTAAGATATCATCGTGTTCTTTTTCGTTAGTTTCATTCTCCTCATCTGAATCTGCCACAAGAATAGGAGTTGCACCATCGTACAAGTTTGACTTGCTCTTCGACCTCTGGTATATTTCTTTTGAAACACTTCTGGTGAAGGAGAATCTCTTGGACTTTTGTCGGGTAAGAGGAGGGCGAACGAATATTTCGTTCCGGATCGATTTTCTAGTGAGGAGTTCTGAAGCATGCTCTGTTATTACTCTCCATGCATACTCAATGTCTTCTTGATTAGCATTTTCAGCAGTTACACAAAACCTTATTATATACTTATTTTTGACCATTGAAGGAATCATATGGATTTTCCCTGAAGCGTTAATGGTGGCCAGTAGTGTTTGGTTTACAGTATCTGGTGCTATCAACCTGAAGCAGACTAAAGCTAATCTCACGTCATTCACTACCTCGAATCTATGATCGTTCCGTACAAGAGATTCGAAATGTTTCGCCAGCCTAATATGATTTCTGATGTATTTCCGAATACCAGATAATCCGTATTTCCTTATGACGAACCACAGTTTGAGAGCTCTGAACCGTCTGCTGAGAGGAATACCCCAATGTCTATAATCGATAGCTTCGTCAGAATTTGCATGCTGTAAGTACAAAGGATCCACTATGAGGGCGCTAGTCAGCGATATCCTACATTTCACCCACAAACATGAGCAATCATAGTTGGTTAAAAACCATTTGTTCGTATTGAGGTTGAAAGAATTGACGTGTTCGATGCCTTTCATGTACACTTTGAGTTCCGGACAAATGAAAGCGTTGCCAGCATAGGCAGCATCGACATGTAGCCACGTGCAGGGTTCAGCTTTACAAACGGGTCCAATCTCCACCAAATCATCGAAAGAGCAGCTGGAAGTGGACCCAAGAATTGCCGAGACAAAAAATGGAAGTAATCCGTTCGCTTTGTCTTTTTCCATAGCGTCCATCAAAATGTTTTTTTTGAGGCTACCGTTTTCGTCAGGTTCTAGGATTCTGATTTGGACCAGGAGTATCTTGGCTGCTTTTTCCACACAAGAATGGGCTTCTTTGGAGCAGTAGCAAACTAACTGAGGTAGGAATTCGCTGTCTTCGGCCAATGGTTTCTTCTTTTTCAGATACTGAATGGCTTGGTTCCTCGCAGCAAGCATACAAACTAGGACGCATTCACTGGCTGATGTTTGGATAACTCCTCCTCCTCTGCTTCCTTTCACAGAAGTTATGAAATCGTCTGGGAGACCAATAGCTTTTGCCATCCAGTCCATAACGATAGTCTCCAGTTCGGTACAAGCTGGGCTGGCGGCCTGTAACAAATTGTTCCATTATAAAACTGATATTTATACGAGGAATCCTAATTGTATGATTAACGTAAGAGTTATATAACTAATACATATAATCTCACAACAAAATATATATTCAAACTCATTATGTGAGGAATTATTTCACTTGAAGAGCAAATATGGTATATCATAAACGAAAAGACAGTACCTATTCAAAGTGGTCTTTGTTGAGTTGTAGAATATTGAGAAGAATTTGCCATCAATTATCATCAACAGTTCAGTAGGAATAATAGTCTAGCTCGCAAGTTGAAAATGAAGGAATCTATTGATAGTGGTCCTGAGAATCATAATCTTCGATTCAGAAGAACGTCTATGAAAATGTGCTAATTAGTCTGATTCGCCAGTAAACTAATTTAATAAATATTAACGAATTGAACTGTCAAAAAACGTTGATTCAAGGCTAATTCTTCTGACAGATTCTTGAAGAAGTTGAAATTTCTGATAGACAGTTCCAATCACCGAAACCACCTTTACACCACCATGTAAATGAACGTAACACGAAAATAATTGTTTTCTACTAGCGTATATCGATTTAAAAATTCGAAATAATAGTGGTATCATCCAAACATCTGAATGAACGATAGGTCGTTATAAAAAAGTTTTCCATCAAAATGAGCCTATGTTGGTGAAGAACATTTTTTAAAGTTTCCATTGATATGTGTAAAGAAATATCCCTTTAACCAATTTTTCTCCAACATTTTGAAGAATACGCTTGTTTTTTGAGATTTTCTATTCAAAAATAAAAAATTTATGAACACATTAGAAATTTCTTAAACAAACTTTTATCGATAGATCGAATAGAATGTAAACAAAAATATGAATTTCACTGCCCATTTTGTAAAGAATCTCAAATTATTTTTTTTTGTGAAAAAACATTTTCAGAATATTTTGTTCGAATAACCAAAAAACTGTAAAAAACAATTGAGAACAATTAAAAATTTCTCGAGAAATTTTGTTCTTCGTGGAAAATCATTATATATCTTGACAAATGAAATGATGAAAAAATGTTTTTCCAAATAAAATTATCATAATTTCCTTTCAAACATGTAACAAATTAACAAATTTGAATGTTATGTAATTGCATAGTATTTTTGAATTGTTAAACATCAACATCGTGACGAAAAAGAAATTTTTAGTCTGTATTTTCAATTTTAGTTTTTTTGTTGGCATTAACATTCGAAAAATAACATATTATTTGATATATCAACACCGGGATGATAAAATCTCATGAAGTACACCTGTAGTAAAATCATATTTTTTGATAGCTTTTCCTAAAGAGATATCTTATTTTACATCAATGGAAACCGGTAAAAGAACTGTGCATTACCAATACGCTCATTTTAATGAAAATCGATGGATTTTTTTTTCCAACGACATATTGTTCCTTCAGGTATCTCGATGACACCATGATCATTGCGAATATTTGAATCAAAATACGTTAGTCGAAAATAATGAATTTACGTGTTCAACGGATTAGCAAGCGTTGTGCGGAACTTTATTTTCACCACGAAATTGAAATGGTAATACAAGTAATGGAGTTTCGGTGGTTGAAGCATTTCTATTGGAAATTTCATCTTCTTCAAGAATATGTTTGAAGAATTCGCCTTACGTCAACGGTTTTCAAGTTATTTACGAAAAATGGAACCCCCCTTTTCGACAGTACAATTTTTCAATAACTATCGAATCAGTTCACTGGAGGACGAAACCTTTTTACACATTTTCCTAGGCGTCATTCCGAATCGACTGAGCCCTAGATCATATTCTAGGATCACAATCAAGAGATTTCGTGATTCCCAACTCAAATAATAATTGAACGAGATTCAGCAATGTTATCATTAATATTTTTTTCCTTGATTCTCTGAAGATGTTCATATCTATCTGAAAGAAATTCGATTCCAATTGTTATCATAATAATAATTATAGTATCCTATATAATCGAGGTCACGCTAATGAATTTCAATCTCTTGTGACTAATGACTTTTTTATTAGAAATAAATATATATACATTGTTTTATGGATCACAACATTTCATTTACAGATAAGAACGTCAATCCATTGAATGTCTTTACATTTCGACATCCTGAATTCAACATTATATAAATATGATTCTGAGACAGATATAACTGTTCCATTATTTATATTAGATAATTCGAAATAACGCATTTCAAGTTTGTCGTTTTTAGATGATGCCCCGGACCTACAATGTTAATCATATGAAATGTTTTTGATCCGCTTGAAATGAAAGAGGATTGGGAACTTTAAGGCTTCGAAGATTATCACACTCTTCAAAGCTAATTCTTGAGTGATATGTGATAAAAAACGGCAATTCATTTCCACGAGGAGAATGAAAATGATGTCATTCGGAATTAGCAAGTACGGTCTTAGGTATGGAAAGTATATGTTATTACTGATAAAATAAAAAATTTCACAACTATTATAAAATTGAATCTTATCGATGATTCGCAATCACCAACAATTCCGCACATCCTTCACCTCGAAGCACGATTTACCAACCTCATTAGGAGATGAATATTCGACTATCAAACATTGGTAAGCGAATCATCATCATATTCATTTTGAGTTGAGGTTTTCAAGATCCCATGCAAATAATGAATATTACTCATCTACTTCATTTTTAACCCATCTAACATTTTTGTAGTTCAACTGACATTTCGCCATAATATACTGAATGAGATGAAAAATGTGGAATTTGAAGATCACACCATATATAACAATTCTTAAGAATATCCCATGTTCATAACATCGAAAGTAAGTAATCTGAACATATTCTGTTTCCAATATATCAGGTGAATGATCATCCTTCCAAACAAATAATATATTCATGAGAACTTATCAGGTACAAAGCTTATATATCCACTAGTTGCATTCAGTTGATTCAGATATTAAACTTGTGGCACAGAAAGAGTGGCATATGTTTTGAAGTTGATGAGGAAAAACTTAGAGATGAGTGATCGAAAACGAATATATTAGTTGATTTAGAAATTTTTTTTTCGATTTCGATACGAAGATATTCATGCTCACGTCGTTGTGAAAATTCCTTTCGAAAAAGGTATCTACCTCGAATGACCTGTTACCTATCGGCACCTCTCAGATGTAAATCAAAGATTGGCGTGATATTACTCAAGGAAATATCGTTTTCGGGCGAATATCTGCCGTGAAATATTCGAGCTAGTTGCAGCCACCGCAGAAAACAGTCATTCGAACTCTGTTTTAGAAATTTTACTCGTAATGAATCATTCATCATAATAATCGTTCCTAATCCATGAAGATCGAATTTAAAAATAACATTGCGAATCAGTTGAAATATTTTGGCAAGAATTCGAAATAATCTGATAGTATGATTCACGATTTTTAGTGGAATAATATCAGTAGGTACCAGATTTAACTAATCTAGATCCTCCACCAATTATCATCCCACCTTGAGAAATTTGATGTCATGCCAGGTAATATAATACTGTCTACTCCGCTAATTTCCCTAATCATACGACGTAAATTACCATACTGATGATAAATGAACACTAAAATATTCAACAATCGATTTAGGTTTATAAAAATGGTTCCATGTATTGAACACTTATAAAAATCAAAACTAGTGAAGATAATAAGTTATTATTATTTTCCATAGGGTAGACTCTACTCGGTAGATTTTTGAGTGTTTCAATTATTGTGGGCGTGTTGGCCATATCTATCAGTACACAATGAGAGATATTGAACTACCATCCTGTTGTCATGATTTATAAGTATCTGAAGAACATAAAAAACAGTTCTCATAATCCATAATCCCTTCCTCGTACAAGACTCTACTCTCTAAGCGTGAGAGCAAAGAATTTAATCAATAATGATTGAAAAAAAAAGGGAAAAACATTTCAGACCAGAAAAGATCCTGATACGACAGGATTTATGAATTATAGTAAAAAGACTAGGTACATGTTAGGAAGCGGCCAGATTTTTTGTGAAAAATCATGAAACTGTTAGTACTATACCTACTCTGAATCATGTTTGAATATGTTGATTTATAGAAAGGATTTCGAAAATTTTAATGATGTTTATATCTCATGAAAATTGAAAGATCGTTGCTTACCCATGAAAACCCTATGCATCCAATAGCGTCGGAGAGCATATCACCCAAAATTGATGGATACGAGTTTCCACTTGGGAAGTATGCGTGGAATTGGGGATGTTGCCAATGTGTCACACCAGGCATGATTTTCTTCTCTACATCTTCCATTATACTATCCCATTCTTCTGGTTCTTGTGGTGCCTCACTTGGTATTAACTCCTTCAAGTATCCTGGCTCGACATCGGGCGTCACTCGGTAGTTGCCCAAATTTGTCATATACTGACAGATATAATCCACCATTTCTTTTCCACGGGATCTGAATTCTTCGACGTCCATTTTATTCAAGAAATTCTATCACTTGTTATGAAACCAAATATGTAATGTTCACACGGAAACTCTCGCGTTTATTTTTATTCCGCGTGCTCTGCTTGCTGCCGGTTATTCAAAAGAACTGTGTCTACGGAGATATTCAAACCACTTTTATAATTCGATTCTGATGGGTGGGGGATAGCTGCATGATCTTTCAATTGTTAAGTTTTTTTTTAACAGGATGCTGTAACGGATTATGGGATTTGGGAAGTTGATTATTTTGTATAGCGTATTAAAGGTGGACTTCGATATACAGTATGTCCTCAAGTGACTTCGAACATACACTCATAACAGAATATGATTTTGATGGATAATAGAGCGTGACACCCAAACTGTATGATAAACCAGTGATTGAAAAGTAACTCCTCCTTCAGATATGTGTAGGGGATTGTTTACCCGAAAAGTTGAACCAGATGTGATCACTATCCATCTAGCTGAAATCATAATTCGAAAAGAAAACAATATATGTTCAGATGATTGGTTATCCCATTGTCTCATTGAGTTCTTTCCCTACTCAAAAATCGAAATGTATTGAATGAGAATGAGAAAGACAGTTGCTGAAAATTCGAGATGTCAATTTAGTTACCTTTCATGTATTTAATTTTCCATATCGATATGAACAGTGAAAAGTTCTTGAAAAAGAAGAAAAAAATATCAAAATAAATAATAATACCTCTATGAAGATTTGTTTTTCATTTACATTGTGTAAATTTATAATTTCAAGCAAAAGACTTTTAGCAAATTCAATTGCTCTCCAGACTCTCTCCAGATGGGGCAGGTTTTGAATTTCATAGAAATCCTTTTCGATATAAATTCCCACACCAAACATTGCTGAACTGAAATCGATCATATGTATCTTCTGTTACATTATTATGCCCTGGATAGAAAAAGGAAAGGAAGCTTTTCGAACTTGAATCACATACAATATTCCGTATAATTCTAATTGGTGGGGTGCCTGGGGGGACCACAGTTACTGTGAATTAACCTATATTTTTGATGTGGGATTCTCTTTTTCCCTAGCATAAAATCCAATGTTTACCAAATTTTTAACTCGATTTTTTCATTTTTCAAATTATTATAAAAAAGTATTTTTCAGCATGAAATTTTGCTTCTAATATTATTGTTTTCCAATTATGCTAGAAATTCCACCTGAATAGAAAAAAAATGACATATTTGAAGAATATCTGTGTATTTCAAGGGTCTAAGGACCTTGAAGAAGAAATAAAACTTGTAGGGGAGAACGGAGCAGCAGCAGCAATGTACAACGAAATATTTTTTATAGTTGAGTTCAGTGCCCCCGTTTCTGTACAATTGGAATGAACTCAGTACCAACAATTAGGTACTTTCTACAAAAAAGACCATTCTAACTGTAACTGTAATCCTAGATTTTAACGTTTTGGTCGCTCTAGGCGCTCGAGCCGAAATTCCTTTATAACAAAACCCATTTCTATTCACTTGAACAGAGGTTAGTGTTCTCTCATGTTGATTTGGCTAATTCATAGCATTTAACACTTCAAAATAATGTCATCGGGATTTCTGTTTTTCGTGGAATTCATGAACATCACACAATGAGCTGAATGACTGAAAATGTGAAGAGTTTGATACAGTTTCATAATGGAAGTAAATTTCGAATGAATGAAATGATGACGGCATTCAGACAAATGATAAGAATTTGAGAAAAATAAACTTCTTTAAGCGGGTTTCGAACCCAGACCTTCCGTTCTCTAGGTGGATGCTCTACCACTGAGCTATGGAAGACCCTGAGTTCGCCGAAGGTTCTCGATTGAATAATAACAACTAACAATAGAATTTGGGATGGATGACTTCTGAAATTTGCGATGGAGAACGGAAGGTCGTGGGTTCGAATCCCGCTTGAAGAAGTTTATTTTTCTCAAATTCTTATGATTTGTCTGAATGCCGTTATTATTTAATTCATTTATTAATTACACAGACACTAATACACCTATCGTAAATCTTAAACTTGTTCGTTTCTTAAATTTGGAATTTCTTCTTTTCCGTCATCCTGGAACCATAAATGATTTTTTTCGTGTGTGTGGAACATCATTCAGAAGGTCTGTCTCATTCAGTAGAGTATTTTTTTTGATAGAGTTCAATACAGAAACTAGCGAGCCTGTTTCCGCACTTTTGCAGTAACGGATCCTAAAGTTATTCAATATATCTTATCGTACGTAAATATTTGGGGTGGTGAAAGGTTTTATTTGGGAGCCTTACTAGGTACAACTGAAAGTTGTAAAGTGCATTGAATGAATTTGAGGTGTCCAAACGCCAAATGCCACCATTCAGCTCGTCCTTTGGTTGACGTCACTTGACATGTCCCGTGTTTGTTTACTCTAAGCTTTCCAGTATCAATTCCTATACAGATCATAGAAGAAGCTGAAAACTTCTTACAAGTATTGTATGGTACCGAGGTGCAAACACACTGGATAGTGTATTTTTTGTATTCCAAGCGATGCGAAATCAAAAAAACAAGGGTATGAGATGATCAGAAGGGATACTGTATCGTCAAAGTCGTCTTCATATTGTTGTGAAGATCATTTTAACGCAAATATGATTCATTTATATGCTGCTCAGTGTGAATTCTTCAAGTTCGGTTTGAAACTAACGTAGCCTAGATTATAATATATCGATTCAAAATAGAGATGATCACCGCTGTGAGTATTTATGAATACCAATCTATGTCATAGACTTCAATATATCATATAATTATATAATCCAATGTTGTGTCGTCTAACATCACATTTCATTTCGACAAATGGTGACGGGTTTTATATGTTTGAATTTCCCCCATTGATTTTTCACTGTTTATAAAAATTTAATGGGTTCAAATAATAAGTAAATGAACCAATTTCCTTTATTAATAATGTGACGATAGTGAAGAATCGAGGAATAAAGATTCGAAACAAATTTGAATTTTATGCATATTCCATATTATGAATTCATTATCACATAATAATATGATCGGCGCCGAAAAATACTACTTATAATCTCAATAGATTACAACGCCCATAAATATATGCGTGAGTAACAGCAGAAGTTTTTTAGAAACGCCGATTTTTAAATATACCCAGTCACAGTTATTCTATTTACTTGAAATGTTGTGGCAAATGGTTCGCAACAGAGATTTCAAGTTTCTTCTTTTAGAACTTTATAGTTCGTACGGAAATGTTTCACCTTTGAGTATAATCCTATTTTAATGCAATTAGGTAATAGATCAGATATCGACGTATTTCTCAGGTATATTTTTAGACTAGAACTGATGGTGGTATACAGAATGATTTCATTCTTTAATCTGATAGAGATCAGACAACTGATGGAAATTTCATATATATGGCTGGTATAATTGAAAAATGATTTCCGTTTTCTCCCGTTATCAAAATAACACATTATTTCCAAAATTCAAAGAAAAATTTAGGAACTTGGGTATTTTTCTCGAGGGAATGAAGTTTGAGAAAAATAGAGATAACAACTTGTATGAAAGAAGTGAAATCAAAAACTTTCTTCAAATACTCTCTATTGAAAAGTACGTGTTATATCACTCAGAGACGTTCAATTTATTAACAAAAATTAAGAAAAATTCCATCTTGAATAGCTGCTCTCCTGCCTATATGGCACAACGGGCACTGAGTTACATATAAATGACTTTTCCTTCCTCAATTTCTACGTTATGCATATGAAAATTCAGTCAAATAGATAGCAAAGACATAAAATCTCTATACAATGAAACAAAAATAAGGAGCTATTCGTATCATTTACCAGGATAATATTTGATTCAAGCCTAGACAAGATCTTGTTTCGCTCAGAGGAAATTATCTCTTGAGCTCTTCGGTGAGAAAATGAATTAATTATGTAACACTTTCACTAGATACATCAAAAAATTCCGAAATACTCAACTCGAGTTTGTCATCAGTTTTGATTGAAATTTATCGCTGACATTCATTCTTTCAATAACAAACCAGCACTCGCTATAAAGATAATTAGGAACCTAAGGTATTTTTGTGGAGAGAATGAAGTTTGAGAAATCATTTTTTGACTTTCTTCTCTGAATCGAAAAATAATAATTGAAACTTCTGTGAAAGAAGTAAATGCGAACATTTTCCAAAAAACCTTGTACAGAGTTACGTTTATATCATTCAAAGACGTTTCATCAATTAAATTCCGATCTATTCGTCTGTTCGCACGAGTTTTGAATCCTGAAGGTTTTTTTTTTGGGGGGGGGGTTGTAAACGAAAACACATTTCCAAAACACAGTGGGCTTTGTTTTTACCCGTTGGAACCATCCATCTGGCATTTACCGATGACTTTAATAACTCGACCTATTTATGATGTGATGATTTAGTTCAATTACGACTAGCTTGTTATTCTCAGTTCACACGATTTTCACCTTGGAGGATAACAACCGGTGAACGAAAAAACCAAATCAATTAATTTCTCGTAGAAAAACCCTCACTAATAACTCAGAAAAACCCTCACTAAGAGTTGATCGAAAACGGCGCTGAATATCAATTAATGCACTCGCATGCTGAAAGTACATTCAACCTGTGGTGACAAGCAGGTTAATGTTAAACAATGAATTCAGCGTTTTGGATTAGTAAAGTTTGACTACCGATACGTATTTTTCAATGATGTCATCAATTACCAATTTCATCATCTGTTTGGGAGTGAGATATCGAGATACTATTTAATTTTGTCGATAAATTGTGGATTGAGATAATCGAAACATGTTCTATGTATAGGTGAGTTTTGGTCATCAACGGATTTAAACTCTTCAAATCATTTACCAACATACACGGTACTGATTGAAAGCGTGATGTATAAGTTATGTTTTCAAAGAACTCTCGAAAAATATAGGGTATAATATATAGTATAAACCGAGCGATTTCGAAGTTACGCTCGAAAGAATTAATGAAAGTTGACACATTCAACAGTTCCCATTTCCAATAGTAACTCCACTGATAGTTCATTTTCGTGATAGAGTTTTAATTTTGTAGTCCTTCCACTTCCACTCATCGGTAATAATTTGAATGGAACCGTTTGTTATAATACGGGATGAATCAGAACTCGAAACAATTTTTCGGATAATTTTTCAAACGGAACACCCTATATAATATTTCATAAGTGGACAGCCGTTGAAAAACATTTTCTGAAAATATTTTGTTTTATGGGTATATATCAGTGGTAAGATAGTTAAACGAAAATAAATACAAAAAACTCGACACAAACTTGCTCAGCAAAGATTTCAATCCGTATCATTAATTTATATTGGGTTGAAATTTCTTAACTTGATTCTATCAGGACCACTAGAATATAAAAAAGAGATATCGTTGTATTGTCAATTTTATGCTATATCTGGATAATGTAGATACTGCTAGTAAACGCACAAAAAACTTCGCATGAATATTTGAGAGATGCCAAAACACCTTCTGCGAACGTGTACAGAATTAATACTAAATCTTCATGAATTTCACATGACGCTAGTATTATTGAAAAAAGACTTCTTGGCGTATGCATTTTTGTGGAACACGTTCGATGTAACCCTACAGGGAGAAGCATTTCGAAGGCTCATGTCCCTTCTATATATTTTGTGCTTCAAAATTGGTAATTTCTGCTGGTAGTAGGTGAACAGACTGAAAATATGGAAAATATGATTTTGATTCATGTAATCTCCCTCCAAGTGTAATGCACATATGGAATAATAAATGAGGTGTTCCATCTGAAGAATTTGAGGAAAATTATTTTAGGATTCTGATTAACCGAATATTAGTAAAAATTTCATTGCAAACTATTATCCGACAGAGACCTTCATTCTTAAAACTCCGTCGTCATTAATTGGACTCTCCAACTAAGTTGAAAATGGAAACTGCTCTAATATTGCTTTTTTACAATATTATGAGCATAACTTCTGAATCGCTCGGTATGTACTCATAGAGCCCTATATTTTTCGAAAGTTATTTCGTGAGAAATTACAGAAAGCGATGTTCGTTGAAACATATTACCGCCATTCTCTTAATAAGTACCCAGTACGGCGTGGCGTGGCAGTTGGTCCAATGTAAACACTTTATTTACAATCATTCAAAGGAGAGCTTATTGCTATATAACCTACTCTCAAGGTGGGAACTGTGAAGACCATCTGTTCATTCAGAAGAAGACAAAGTTGACAATCCTTTTCCAGTTTCATCTTCTTCTTTCATTCGAAACGTCATTTAGCCCATCGGAATTCATGAAGTGCTTGAATTCCGCTTACGTATATACACCTTTTTTTTTTCGAATATCCCAGGTCTTTAGGAAACCCCTCAGAAGCTCAGTCAAGAGCTCGTGCGATCAAGAGGTAATCGGGACCTACAGCTTATGGAGTGGAATCCGAACTTTGGCTCCGTGGCTGGACGGCAGATACTGAATTTGAAAAATTCTAGAACTCCCAGAGCAGCCGTTCGAAACAAACTATCACAGTTTTTATACATTACCTCAGTACAAAACTGTTAGATTCACATAAACGTTTATAATCTAAGCCTTTATCAAATATCCAACAACAAGGAGAACAATGGTATCAATATCAAACATTTTTCAATCTAATGTATAGGGTATCCCAACTTCTCTCCTTTCAAATTACCTTCCACCCACTTTATCTTTCCAGTCGCATTCGAATGAATGAACCTCTGATTTCTTTCTCAACTTTATTGAGTTTCTATCCACTTCAACAACTTCATGAACTCTATTCTATTTTCTGGAGGTCGCATTTTGAATCCATACCTTTGTTCCTATTGTTACTGCAGGTTGATTCTATGCTTCTTCATTCTATACCTCACAGAACAAACAACATTTCGTTTCCGAACAAAGACATTTCGTGATTCATAATATATTCGTTGCATCTTGCCACTCTTTCAAAACTGCTTTCGCTTCTTCCGGGAACTGTGACCTCATTGGACAACCAATCAGTATCTGAGCAGGAGATCAACCATCTTACTCCAGTATAGAAGTCTAGCCCAGTATTTTTCCCATTCAACCGCATATTTTTTACACATTTCGATAAAGAATGTTTCATGGACTCAACAGAAGCTTCTGCGTGTCCATTAGTTTGGTTATAGTATGGTGTGGACCTTGCATACAGCTCATCCAATCCATCCTGGCACAAACTCGGCTAGAAAAAATGTAGGTAATCGGTTTCTCCCATCGGAAACCACAAACCTCTTCAATAATTAACTTCTTTAATGATTTTCAAAAATCCATTTTTATCTTTGGAAATGTTGATATTTCAATTAGTGATAGAAAATTAGCTTATTTGCAGCAACCTTCTTGAAACATAATGGAACTGTATGAGATACGATTGGCATGCCGAGCGCATTCATTGAAACTAAGGAAGCTGAAGTTTTAAACATCTCAACCTCTATGTAGACAAATGACATTACAAGAATGACAATATTGGCGTCTAATATATATATATATATGTATATATATATATATATATATATATATATATATATATATATACATATATATATATATATATATATACGTATATATATATATATATATATATATATATATATATATATATATATATATATATATATATATATTGTTGTTAAGTTCGGGTTGAACGCCGATTTTGGAGCCATTTTGGAGCCATATATATATATATATATATATATATATATATATATATATATATATATATATATATACGTATATATATATATATATATATATATATATACAGTGTGTCCCTAGACCAGTGGGACAGTTGAATATCTCTTGAACCAATAGGAATTTCCAAAATATTATAAGTTCACATAATATCGCATTATGAGAGCTAACCTCAGGAATTATTATTTTTTATACGAGGGGCGCAAGAAATGCTCACAAAATCGAACATCAATTTTTTC
Source organism: Zygogramma bicolorata (assembly GCA_032362365.1). Lineage (NCBI taxonomy): Eukaryota > Metazoa > Arthropoda > Insecta > Coleoptera > Chrysomelidae > Zygogramma > Zygogramma bicolorata. Next base: position 218,165 of record JAVJAQ010004863.1, on the reverse strand, counting down.
AAATGGAACACCCCATATATTTCAATATATCTGAACTCTCATTCCTCTAGGCAAATTATTGGTTTTTTATTTTTGAAAATCCGACAAGGCGTTGCCAAGTTATACCAGTGGTTCATGAAATGCAGACATTTTTTCAGACAAACCCATTATTCATACTACGGAAGAATTTCTGGCATCATTCAAGACTGTTTGTAGTCGGTAGCATATTCTATCATATGGAATACTCATCTTTTTCGAGACTTATACAGGGTGGTCAGAAATATTATATGATTTTCACGAAATTCAAACTTTCTTCTCTATTTTTCAAATAGTGCACCCTACAATATGAATTATTTTATATCCCATTAGTGATTTGATTGCTTATGGCCAATGGTTGTGAAAGAGACATATGAATTTCATCATCAGCAAATTCAAATAGAAAAATGCAGTAAACTATTTATTCATTCAACTGTCCCAAACAAAGTCTCAACAAGAAAATAACTGTGTTTACAAATAATTAGGGACGAAAATATTAATATAAATGTTCGAATTGTCTTCCGTTTGCTGCAAGGCACATTTAGAAATTTTTCATTACATGATTTCTTGTGACGTTCGCTCATGTCATATAACTGACATGCTCTCGGTTGTCCAGAGCCACCCCGGACTGCTTGAGTTATTAATTTATCCTCGATCGTGTAAAGGATTCACAAGCTTGAAGAAAATTTTGGTTATCAATTTGTTTCACCAGGGTTACAAAAGTGATTACCTATAGAGGAATATACTACTCAAATGTTCAATTCGGAGCATTTGCAGAAGGTGGTTATTGAAGTATAACAATGCAAGTATTGCAAAAAATTAAAAAAAAATCACATGTCTTTGAATAAACTGAAGGCGATTTGAACATTCAGAGTGAAATTAATTCAGGGGCGGTTTCAGACATCTACTGGAGATTATCGTGCCTAGATATTCGTAAAGAAGGTAGTTTCTTGTTGGGACTCTTATATATTTAATCACACTAGAATACGTAGTTTGATGATTTTTTTTTGTATTTTCTGATGATGAAATTCACACGTCTCTTTCACAGCCATTGACCATAAGCAATCAAATCACCAATGGGCTATAAAATAATTCATATTGTAGGGTGCACTATTTGAAAAATTGATGAGAAGAAAGTTTGAATTTCGTGAAAATCATATATAATATTCCTGACCACCCTGTATAACTCTCGAAGAAGATGAGTATTCCATATTATAGAATATGCTACCGACTACAAACAGTCTTGAATGATTCCAGAAATACATCGTAGGATGAATAATGGATTTGTCTGAAAAAATGTCTGCATTTCATGAAACACTGGTATAACTTGGCAACGCCTTGTCGGATTTTCAAAAATAAAAAACCAATAATTAGCCTAAAGGAATGAAAGTTCAGATATATTGAAATATATGGGGTGTTCCATTTGAAAAAATTGATGTTCGATTTTGTGAGCCTTTCTTGCGCCCCTCGTATAAAAAATAGTTATTCCTGAAGTTAGCTCTCATAATGCGATATAATGTGAACTTATAATATTTTGAAAATTCCTATTGGTTCAAGAGATATTCAACTGTCCCACTGGTCTAGGGACACACTGTATATATTGTTGTTGAGTTCGGGTTGAACCGCGTCTGGAGTTTTGTTCTCGACGTTTCGGCTCCGATTTTGGAGCCATTTTCGAGAGTAAATGTGATTTCACGCTGAGGTCTCAATCTGCCTACTCCTTAGATCGAACTGAGGTATCGAGGGATGTTGGGTGGTATTTATAGAAGCGGGTGCTGCTAAAGCACCGTCGGATGTCTTGGTGGGGACTGGGCATCTGGAAATTAGGGGTTTCCATGCAGTTGGAAGTCTCTGACCGTCGTCACGTTTATTTAAGCAGGAAGGTCGCTTCTCGATTTCGATGGCCTCGCGAATTATACGAGCTTGTAGTGTTTTTGCTGTGGCGATGGTCTCAGTGTTCTCGAAGTCTATATTGTGTCCTGTCTCTTGATGATGTTTGGACAGAGCTGAAGATGGGTCTGATTTTCGGACAGCAAGTTGATGTTCGTATACTCTATTTGTCACACGTCTGTTGGTCTAGCCTACATATTTTTTCAGATTGTGGTAGGTTAGAAACCCAGAAAACGACGGAAAAAATATTGATCCACCACAAAATAATGACGTTCAAACAGTAATTACGAAGTTGAAACATGAAAAAATATGAAATTCGTAACTGAGCAACTCATTTTTTTCGGTCATTTTTGAGAATATTCATGAAAATATATTTTGGAGGTGAGCACTCCTTTCAAATAGATATCAATTGTCTGAACATCGATTTTCTTCAATCACAGTAGCGTAGGATTCAGAGGTGCGCCCGAATTTTTCGGTGATACGACAACCAGCAGAGATGCATGCCGATTGTTTCAAAAACTGAGTATATGTATTCACATTGGCCGGTTTGTGGCCGAATGAGTGAAGGATTTCACTCAGAAATGTTACTGACTGGCTTCCTGCGATAGTAAATTTGTTGGTTTTCTGAAAGCCAATCTCAGTAGAATGGGGTCTGTTTATCGAATACACCCACCGATTCGGTAGCATTGTGGGTTGGTTTCCCCGCAGTTGAGATAGCGAATGGATTGCCCCAGAGCACTACGGCACCCAAGAACATTAGTCGTCCCTTGCCAACTCATGGCTCTGCCTTCTGGGCACCCTCTTGAGTGTGTTTCAAAAACGAAAAATATGTAAAAAATACAAACAGATTCAGCTTTTATAAAGAAAGCCTTTCTATAACGTAAAAAGGCAATTTTCACGATTATTATTGCATTAATCCAGCACCCCATGGTAGGTTAGATTAGGTTTAGTTAGGTTAGGGTGTGATTACTTGAACCAGTCATATGAGTCTTTTATCAAAAACTGAATATAATACACTCCTCATAGTTACCGTACTATGTCAAATTATGTTTGCACCATATCATAACTGAAATGTGACTTTTAATGATGAAAGTTATTTCCACCATAGAATGGTGGAAATTTTTCAATTTTCAACAGATAATACAATTGTTAGTTAATTGTTCATCGTTAGTCACCCCTTTTGTGCAGTAAACGACTTAATGATATTTCTGTGCGTAGCGGAGATTATTATTGAAGGAAGTTGATAATATAAACAAATTATAATAACTGCATTGTTGTGATGGGAAGATCTTAAAAAAAATAATAACGGAATATTTTATCGTTAGACTCCAACACTCCATTGAATAAAATACAGCTAATAATTTCAAACTTCAAACCTCATATTTTTCATCTCAAGTCATTCGTATCAGTATACAATTCCCATTGAAGGAACCGGTTCGAAGAATCCCATGTTTTCCTCATGGGATTGAAATATTTCTAGGTCTTTATCGATTTCAAATGGCGTCTAAGAAAATGTGCGAGAAATGGCGTCCACCCGTATATATCAGCTAGCCCTAACTGTCTGTCACTTTCTTCTTGGAAGTGACGTATCCAGGATAAATTTGAAGTGAAATAAGCTGTTGCTCCAGAATCTATAAACCAGTCTTCATTACGAGAGTAGGATGAGAAATCTTTGCGAGATAGAGCGACTGGACCTTTTTCCACTGTTTTGAATTAGTGGTCTTTGAATGGCTCCTTGGGCTTCGGACAATTGTTTGCCTTATGATTAAAAGCCTTACAGTTGTAACATCGGGATTATGTGTATTCGAACTCTTGCTAGTTCTGCTTTTATTACTATAGAGTGCTAGTTCGGAAGATTTCATACTGATGCCCTTCACATTTTGTTGGAGTAACAAACTTTTTACGAATCCAGTTGAAGTTACTTGTTCAGATCGTCGAATGCCCAATATCAATGGTTTGATTTCTTTTGACAAGCCTCCAAGTATTATACCTCCAATAACGTTGTGTTTGAAAGGTTCTCCTATGGTTTCCAACTGTTCGACGATTTGCAGGATTTTGTCAATGTATTCGTGCATGGAAGAATATGATTCAAATCTGGTTTCAAGTAGACTTGAATATAAACCGATAAATCGAACGATTCCTGTGTCCTCGTAAGCCTTTTTCAAATTGGCCTATGCTTGCTTAGCAGTTGTAGCTTTCTTAGTTTGGGCGGCTGCTGAGGGCTTCAGGGATATATTGATTCAGGCTAGGGCTTCTGGATCAACAGAATCGTTTGTTTTCGGTTCCACACAACATCAGAGTCCGGCATCCACTAGAGAGTTTTTCATTGAGAATTTCCAATCATTGTAGGTACTACCATTCAGATGTTTGGATTCTACTAAACATTCGTCTGAAGTGGAAATCACTGAATACTTGTGAGTAGAATTGTTTTTGTATAATTCTTTGCGCAAATTAATCAATTCTGCTTGAATTTCCTCTACTTTGGTCATTTTGAAGTTGCAATGTCAGTTTACAGAAATACAGAATGAGTGTGAACTATTTCCAACAGAAAAATAAAAAAAAATATCCTAGCAACATATACAAGGTATATAGATGGATATCACATAATACAGAATGAGTATAAACTATTTCCAACAGTAATTGGTTCCACTCTAGAGCAATAAAATTACGTTTGCCAAGTATCACAAGATAGTTTCAATGAGTTTGTAAACATATCATATCGATATTTTCTTCGTTTTAAATTCACCAAAATTCGAACTTTTCGTGAGAGCTGTAGATATTTATGTATATCTGCTCAAGACCGCCATACCGTATCGAGTGGAAAAGAGTGGCTCCTATGTAATTCAACTCTGCCCTAGAGAAAGAGGGAAGATGTTTCATTCCTCCCTTTTCCTCTATCAGCTGTCCGCTCAGTGTAATTGTTAGAAGTATTTTTCACTCCTTAATACGACAGGAATTCTCGATTCTCCCGTTTCTCGGTTAGTTTCAAAGGTATATGAATGGGATTGAATATTGGGATATCCCATATATATATATATATATATATATATATATATATATATATATATATATATATATATATATATATATATATACATATATGTATATATATATATATATATATATATATATATATATATATAATGAGCGGCACTTTTTGACCTACAAATGATATTTTTCTCTTCCGGTTTCTTCGAAAGTGATACCAATTTTCTGAATTTCTGAATCCAATCATACCACATACGACAAAATTTTTGATAATTTAATTTTTGTTTTCCATTTAAGTGTGCCATGTTGATTCCGAATCATTCCAGCTGACCCGTCTAATGCTAGAAAATTCGGAATCCTGTCAAAAATACTAAATTGCATTTTTCATGAACATATAAAGTTCATCTTAAACCATTTAAGCGTAAAAGTCTTTTTTTTTAATGGAACCATATTAGCACCGTGGTACCATTTATTAGTACTATTGATAATAGGGAATTTATTCATACCTGGTAAAAAACGATGAATAAAATCTAAATTACAGCTAAAGGAAAATAAGAAAATACAATTTTGTTATGCTATTAGAGTATCGAGCCAGTATGAATTTTTCTCAAGTGGACAAACGTTTTATAGAATATAAGAGGCTCAATTCATTTATACAGTTGTTATGTTGATGTTCGTCAGAAAGAATAAAAAAATTGTAGTTCACAATAAAATTGCACGAATATATTCAGATTGCCAACCAACTGATATTCAGAGATATTATGTTGGAAAGCTGCAATATTTTCTGAAGGGCATACGATATTGATAGACTCAATCAACCAATTGGTCCAGTCAACGGATGTTTTCGAGGTTTGAACATAAATCTCTGTTCAATGAGTTTTGTATACCAACTAGTGCTTGTAGCGAGCTTGACGAGTCAGTACCAGAACAAACGACGAATTTTGGAAAACAAAATGATTAACATAGTGTCAAATAGTCTTGAATGACTCACAACTGAATTTATAGACACTGAAATCCTATTGAACTTTCACTGTAAATATTCGGTTTCTCAATCAATGCATTGGGAGAATCAAATCTTCCAAACTGATTGCAATATTTACTTGATATTTTCATACGACCGGACCTGCCTCATATTTCGAATGGGTCATCTTCACCATTATTTGCAGTTATTTGAATACCTAGACTGTAATTTAGGACATGAATCAACTATTTGAAGAAGTGGACTTTCTTATTAATAATATGCTATACAGACAGCTCTCGTCCCAAGTTCTTGAATGAATGTTTCAAGGGTAAGTGGGTCATATACCTATCACTGAAATTTGTTGTATGCTCGGTATCAAACAGATGAATCACCCAGGTCATTCCGCAATGAAATGTTTATCGAGTTGAGTTTGGTATAATTTGATTCAATCGCTTATTTTTATAATCAGAGGCCTACACTTGTTCACAGTTCTGTTGGAAAATTTGAGACATGTCAAATTTTGGACATTGAAATAACTCGAGATTATGATTTCAGCACTAAGGATTCTCTCGAGGAAGTTTTTTTTAATCATCTATCAACTGTCTAGAACCTATAGCTCTCAAAAGTATTGATGAAACTTGTATATGCTAGAATTCAGGCCTTGTAACTTATTTTCACGGCTTTCCCCAGAGGCGGTTGGTTATTAGCGGTCGTGTTAGTAATCTAACGTGAAAAATGCATTACTCAATACAACAGAAATTCTTGAGAGAAATATATATATATATTTCATTGTATAGATTCGTGAAAAAACTAACTTCAATTAATTTCTCACAGTTGTTATGAGTTTGACGTTCGTCAGAGGGAACTCAACAGAGAGGTGTTGAATGACTTTTGTTGTAAGAACTTGCTTGAATATATATTCAGGTTGCTCATCAATTGGCATTCAGAAAGATATTTCTCAAAAAAAACGAAAGCTGCAACATTTTCTGGAGGGCACCAATTATTATCAGGTTTTCCACATGTGATGGTTCAATATAGTACGCAATTTGGTTGTCGGATCATTGAAAGATATAGCTCAATGCCTCAAACGTTCAAATATGATAGTCGATGAACTCAATCATAGACGTCCATAGTAAACTTAATCGTAATTCATCACACTTGGGCAACATGAGTCGACAACATTGCGATACATGCCTCGAAACACAGAAGATCGTAAAAAACTCAACGGATTCGTGGAAGGAATATTCGGTATGTTTATACCGGATACGCATCCTTAGTTCTTATTGTAACTCGCTCCAACTTCCTCTACAAACGCTTGACTGAATTTGGGTACTAAAAATCCACCTACAAGCTCGATGATGTCGTTGTGGGATCGGCTCCAAGCTTTGGGCCTGACTCGCCTTCATTATGAAGATGAAAAGAAAAATAAGAACTACGGAAAATATGGCCAAGAAAATATAGTGATCTCAAACAAACGTGTGAACGCTTTGCAAGCGCTTGCCACTAACTTCTCTTCATTTGTTCCAAAAACTGATACTCAATTGGATCGATCACGAGTGCTAGCATACCTACATAATAAACGGCCACTCCTTACCCTTGATCATACTTGCAATTCCACTTCTTCCTCTAGAGAAATCATTAATAGTGAAAGGTTCATTCATCTGTAATGTGTCCGTAAATATTACCCCTTCAATCGTTCTTCAACGAATCAATTCCCATTGATGCCCAATGCATCAATCATAATCATATAGATGTTTATTCGAATGTATTCTGCTTTGAAACCATATAAGAAAGATTCAGATATTGTGGCAAATATTCAACCCACCTATTCAACATTGCGAACGCAAAAATTATTTCAATTTTGAGTCATGACAATAAAATTATAATGCAACTGAGAGTATGGTGCTTTTTACTCCAAAAATGCAATAGACAAAATGCTGGCAATGAAGCAAGAAATTTTTAGAAAAGATTCAGAAAATATCTACTGGTTCATAGTAATTTTCCATCCATCACGCTCTCCTTCCCTAGCTTTTCGCGACTATTCTTTTTACATCAACACCTTTTCAAAGATTGCTTTGTTTCACATATCCCTAATAGTGAAATCCATCATTTTATCAAGAACTCTTGCCCACACTTCGAACGTTCTCTTTGTTTATCAATTGGAAATAATCATATTCACAAGATTCAACCATAAAAGTCGTATCTGCATATCACGCCTACGTGAAACATGTATGCAGTTGGATTCGAACTCAGCCATCTGGTGTGAGGAAGGAAAGTAGAGGTTATATTGTTAACAGAAATAGTAGGTGAATATAGAGCATTCACGAAGAAGTACATGGCATATGGAAATTTCCGACACCATTTTCAGTCATTCTGACTTGAAAATGTATTATATCAATTTGAATCAACTGGTACTGCTTTTGAGTGTGTGGGAGTTATCGAAAGTAACACGGTTACCCACTTGACACTTTTTGTAAGGATCAATTACTTTTACACCAAACTGATATCATTTGCCTCGGCGTGCGTTTCGCTAACAAGGTTAGCATTTTCAGGAAATGAAAACTGATTTCAGTTTTTTTCAGAAAATAATTGATATCACTTTTGTTCTGCTGGAGATGCTAACCTTGTTGGTGAAACGCGCGTCGAGTGCAAATGATGTCAGTTTGGTGTTAGGGTAATTGATCTCTACGAAAAGTTCCAACTTTAACAGCAAATATGTCAATTTCATCGTTCATACGGATGCACACGTTATAAAAAAGTTGTTAGAAATTTGAAATGAAAGTAGACTCAAACAATAAACCTAATCTGCCATCAGCTCATCAAACCTCTGTTCATACTGAATCATTTTGGTTGCCAAACAATTTTCACCTTTACAATATAGAGAAGTGTTCTCAACTCATATTATTATTGCTATCTGAAAAAACGATAAAACTGACAATGTTGGATAAATTAGACGAAAGTCCCCTTGATTCTCTTCGCTCTGTGTTTCTGAATCTTCCCAATTTTTTTTTCAAAAACCGAGCTATATTTTTTGATCATTTTTTATAGTCGTTATATCACGAATTCAACAATGTATTCACCGACATTCCTATTCGAAAAACATCATAAACATCTAGGGACTGTTTCATCAAAGTATATACAAGTCTTGTGCCTACAGGAAAAGTATTCAATATTGTTTCTTCCCTTTGGGTAAATATACATTGTAAATTTCTTATTTTGATAATTACCATCTGGAGATGATGTGATATCACAATGACCATTTTTGGATCTGAGAACGTGAAGTTTCACCAATTTCCGAGTTGAAAAGATGTACACAGGATTTTTCAATTATATATTATATTCTTAGAGTTAAACTGGGTCGCATTTGGAATCAACTTCTGATTATGATATCCTGTAGACATACCGGTTCTTCATTCCTACTCGAATACTCAATATTATTTAATGGATCCCTTCAATGAAATATCTCAGTAAATTCAAGTGACCGTAGTAGCCATTCAATAATTTAATTCAGAAATATCTGCGACCTATTCTGCTATGTAGTGGAGCACCATTCGGTTGAAAATAATATCTGTTTCAAAAATTCAACAAGTACTGTCAAGTATTTATACATTATCAGTTTGTATGAACTGGTGTAAAATTAGGATTTATATTGTGGAAGTAATACCTCAGGACCTCCCAAAGAGATTTTCTAGCCGCCATTTAGTGACTAAATGTTACAAACGACCTTTCTGTGAAGGGACAGCGATCGACGCAGAGAATTGGAACATATTTTTCGTCTATCGGATTTTTTATCAAAGTGGTGAGAGATATTTTGAATTCATTGTACAGTAAAAATGTATCCAAGTCGATGTTCTATAGATCATAAAATATTTCAGAGATCAGAATGCTATTCAACAATGACATTATCAGGTATTCTCCTCCAAATACAACTCATATTAGTGTCATTCCATGTGATGAGTTTTGATAATAATCCAAAGAATTACCACCCAAAAAAAATTCAAAAAATCTAAAATTACTGCGTGTAGTACCAGAAATTTTCCAATCGAAATCTTCATTACTAACTATATTATAAATTTCGTTATTTTTCATCATCTGTTTTTATTAACGATTTGATGAAGGACGGTTCTCGAACTCAAACAATAAAACAATCTGAAACGATAGTAATGATGCACAATGGGGTGGAAAAGGTAGTCGGTGTAACAACAGGGATGCGAAAAATGAGTATATATGGTATTTTGCAAATTTTCAGGCAGGAAGGTTACCCAAAGATGTCAAAAAATAAAATTATATGTAAGCTTTTTTTCCTTACGACATCTGGAGGACCTTCAAATATAATGTCATTCGGATGTGACCTACTTACGTCCTTCAGACGTAAACTGTCTTGAAATGAAGATGTCTTTCGGCCGAATGTGATGCGGTTTATTAGACGTCATATAGTAGTCATGTGCTACCTGTGAAACGCTCTCACTTTGCTTATAATCCCAAGTCAAAATGATGAATTCTTTTCATGTAATAATGTGTCGTCTCATATCCCGAAGAAATTTGCTTTTTACACGAAGATGTGTTGAATTTTGGTGGCGAGATACATTTTCACATTGGTTGGTTTGTATAGATCGATCCAATATAATTGTGCATTCTTATTCTGTACAGTTTTTTCTAATCCATTCAATTTTGTTGTACAGTTGTGATAGAATACTGCGACCTGAATATGGGGTAATATTCTTAAGTTTATATAAGACATTTCAATTAATGGTTCCTGAACGATATCGATAAGATCTCGTCTTCAAAATTGCATTTCGAAATATTTAATAATATGTAATATTGTGAAGTCATAAATTTCAACAGTTCTGGAAAAAGTGAGAAATTCTGTATAGTATCATCATTCGTTCAGATTGGATTGTTGTGAATGATGAATGACGAACGATTTTGTTTTCAAGGAAAATACGCATCAGAGAAGCTGGAACAACCTACATGTGTATTTTATAAACCTATCAAGATACCAAAATAGTTCTCTCAGTTCGAGATTTCAATAAACTTTTAACCCACTACCTCTATTTTTTTCTGGAATGTTCAGAATTCAGATGAATGCAATCACATATTTTGTTGATGAAAAGTCAAATAAACTCTCACCAAACCTTACGTGTGGCTCATTGTTTATATAAATCGAGACGGTGAAACATAGCTTGGTTGTGATTGAAAATCAAACAAATAAACTGAATGAGCGTGTTAGTCAGAATAGAATGGGATAAGAACCAGTACACGGGGAATCCGAAAGATTATGGTTTGAAAGTATATAGTTTTATTAGAAATATATAATATTAGCTGTTACCTGGCACTAATGTAATGCTTTGAAAGGAAACGTGTACATATTCCATAAATAAATGTTTTCCCGTTCTCGTGTTTCTTTTCGTTGCTCGTTTGTTTCAGACTAACGCTCCAATAGTCCGTACCTGAATGGTTTCCCATCCACTGCCTCTCCACTGCACTATCCTTTCAGACAAACGGTCCTAAATAATCTGTAACTGAACGAAATCCAGTTCCCGTTTCAGTCTATTCAAACGAGTTTCTGCATTGATTGTTGCTCATCGTCTGTTTTATAAAAACGGGATACCTAGTATGTACCAAACGAATAATGTGACTTGCTTGCCGTTGTCCATTCGTTCCAGAAAGAATGATGTCGATCATGCCCAATAGCTCCAGGTACATGCTTCTGTACGGGAATTTAACCGAAAAGGTTCTTAAGGCCGCGGTTACGGTGGATGCGAGTATGTACGTTTTTATACTGTTGCGAGCTCTGACGAAAAATAGGGGGACGACTATTTTGCTTTTTGATGGTTGTAGTAGGTGTTAAGGTGATACGTTTGGCAGAATGAACCTTTTTCATGTTGTGTGAAAACAATATTTTGAAATATCTAATTATGAAAGGAACGAAATTTTAGGTGGATATTCCAAATGAGGAAACAATAAATTAACTCCTCAACATCTGTTATCATTAGAATCCAGGAGGCACGAAATTCCGAAAACTAGTAGTACCCCAGATAGCACACTTTTTCCTCAGGATATCCCAATTCCATCATTCATTTCTATCAGAGGAGTTCTCATAAATTATCCCTTAAATGTCCGTAGGATATTATAATAGTGCCCATATAGCACCGCAGAACATCCTGGCTTACTGATCCCCACCCTATCCCAAGGTCGATACCAATCCCTCCACAGGATATAGTTAGTTGATATCCAGACAATATCCCGAGAATATCCCAATTTCATCACTGTTGACTATTGTAGGACCTCCTGAGTAACGTTACGGTGTTACGTCCTCAGGATTTCCCCACATTTTCCGAGTGAAGTGTATAAAAAATACCAGTAAAAATATCCCCATCCTGTCCTTGCCGAATCCTAACTTTGTCATAGGATTACATTATCTCTCTCTGTGTTGATGAAAATTATTTAGTATAGATCTCATTTGCATTATGAATCACAAGACTTTTGGAATAAAAGTTGAAACAATCGTACAATTCAAATCAAACTCTAAAACTTTACACTCTCCAACACAGACCCGATATTTCCTGCAACCTCGAAGTAAATGAGCTATCGTGTTCGGTTTTCATCGGTTGGAAATTCGCTTGGGAATTTACAAGTAACAAGTATTCAGTTGAGAAACGGAGCATATTGCAAAATCATTATTTTTACAATATTTGTAGACTCACTGATGCTTTGAATCTTTTTTTAAAGATATAAACTATGCTTTCGCAGCCCGTTTGTTCCAGCCTATGGCACACTGGCACAGTGCACGTTGAATTTGACAGTTCGCATGATATGAAGGGGAAATAGCGTTAGTTCAGTTGGTTGTGTTTTTAGTTCTGTTGGGTTGATTAAATTATAAGAAACTTGCAGAGCAGCAGAGGTTTCGAATGATATTTCCAGGTAAGTTAAATATTACTTAGGGAAGAAAGTGTGATAAAGCATTTTTTATGAGAATCGAACGTGGAATAGTGTGCTTTCATTTTGTGTTAGAGAGTTCCAGTCCTGAACAGAATACCTGTTATATCCTAAAAATATTTTATTTCAAGGCAGGTCCAGTTTGTTTCTTCACTGGGTGGCACAAGCACCTGGGATTCCACACGCGGAATAATGGAGAGGTTCCGTAGTTTTTTGGGTTTGTTACCTACCACAATCTGAAAAAATAAGAATTAATATTGGAATCTATACAAGTGTAGAAGTTTTGAGAACGGAAACAGATTTAGTTTCCGAAACGTTAACAGATAAGTATTTTTCATATACATCAGTTCTTATTATTTTTTTGATAGGCAATATACGAGAAGTTGCTGACTAATTGGACTTGTTCTATCCAGAAAGAACTGTTTTTCAATAGACGCAGCAACTTCTCGGGGTAGATTGAAAATTTGACCTTCTACACTTGTATAGATTCCAATATTAATTCTTATTTTTTCAGATTGTGGTAGGTAACAAACCCAAAAAACTACGGAACAAATATTGATCCACCACAAAAAAATGACGTTCAAACAATGGAGAGGTGTTTGTTACGTGAAGTAAAAATGGGCTACAGCTGGCTTGGAACAAAAAACAAAAAGCTTTTTGGAACACTCAAAATTGACAGAGCAATTATAGGTGAGCAAAGTTTCATTATAACTGAATTCTGTAGTTAAAATTGCCCTATGTGTACAGTCACTTGAAAATAAATTCTAATACGTGTTCAGTGTTCAGTTTTCAAGTTTCGAAAATATTATTGGAATTGCAGCTGGAAAATGTAAATACTCAGCTCATGACTGCCATTTAAAATGTTTTTCAATAAAAAAAAAATCATAATTTTTTGTTCAAGTCATGTACTTTAATGTTGAATCTAAATTCTCTTCATTTCAATGAGAACAGAAAATGAAATAATTTACTTGCATTCCATTCTAAACTCGGAATATTCTGCTTTCAGAAAAAAAGTCAAACAGAAGCCTCGTTGGAGGGTACAATTAAGAGCTGGCTGCGTCATGCCAAAGAAAGGATAGATAAAAAGAGAAGACTTCAGTAGATATATAGTTGGCTTTATTTCATTTTTCGATGCAATAATACATTTATGCAAACAAATAATATACAGTTGCCTGTAAGATCTTCACATATTAGGGTTTACTACTACTAAGTATTGATGAAATTCCAATAGAGCTCTTAAAAAAGTGTCAAGATCTGCTCTCTCCCTATTTGTCAAAATTAATGAATATTTCTGTCGAAAACGGAAAATTTCCAGATAATCTGAAGGTTTCGAAAACCATACCTATATACAAAAGAGGTGATCCAGAAAGTATTGAAAATTATAGAGGGATTGCTGTTCTCAGCCCCTTCTCGAAAGTTTTCGAGAGAGCCATGTATGAGAGACTATCAGATTACTTAAAAAAATTCGATTTGCTCACTCCTCATCAGCACGGATTCCGTGAAAATAGATCGACTGAGAGTGCAACATCAAAAATGGTGCAATATATATATATGATGAGGTGGATCGGAAGGACTGCGTGGTAGGTATATTCTTTGATTTGACCCGTGCTTTTGACACGATTAATCTGGACATTTTAGAAGCAAAGCTAAACGCCTTAGGCATAAGAGGCCTGGCCAATGACTGGCTTATATCTTTCGTGAGAAATCGTAAAATTTTTGTCAAAATTGAAAATAAATTTTCCGAAAGTGAAGACATTGATAGTGGAACCCCGCAGGGTAGTACTCTAGGACCACTTCTCTTTCTGCTGTACATGAACGACTTGCCCAGCTTCATTGAAGAGGGCAGGTTGTTCATGTACGCAGATGACACCTCTATGGTGATTTCGGGTCAAACAATTGAGGAGGTCTCTATTAAAATCGACAATGTTGTGAAACAATTTGTACGATGGTGCCACAGTAATCGACTTATTGTAAATTTGGAAAAAACAAAACTTATGCAATTCTCCACAACACACAGATCAACGAATAATATGAAATTAAAAATAGAGAATTTTACTGTCAGGGCAAGTTCCATCAATAACTTTCTTGGTATAATTATTAATGAGAAATTCATGTGGTCCGAGCAAATTAACAATGTTATATGTAAAAAATTGAACAAATCATTTTTTGCTCTATACAGGTTGAAAACAGCATTGAACAGATCATCTCTGTTAAACGTTTATTATGCTTTAGCTCATTCAGCCATGAGCTATAACATTATTTCTTGGGGACAGGCGACGGAATGTTACCGAGTATTTCTTATACAGAAGAGAATTGTTAGATTAATATTCAATCTTGAATATCGAGATTCATCAAACTTAAAAAATATTTCAAAAAAACTCGGACCTGCATAATTATCCAACAAGAAAGCAAGAGAATATTCATCTGAAAAGTTTTAGACACTTCTCATACAAAAAATCTCCAGAATGGGCAGGGAGTTACTTTTATAACCTGCTGCCAGAGGAAATGAAGAAAACTTCCACCATTAAGTTCAAAAAACTTGTAAGGGCTCTACTGGCTGATAACCCTGTTTATAGCATCCAAGAATTTACAGAACTGATCAACGTCAAAAATCATATTTAATTTTATGCACAATTTTTGTCATGTTTGTAATTTTTTGTTATTGTATTGTCTTTTACACCTCCATTTTTAAATTAGGACTTTTTTGTATTCTGACGAACCTACACTATTGTAGTGGTTAATGAGGTAATAAAGTATCTATCTATCTATGTAATAAACCGCGACATGTGTTCCGCTATACAATATAGCTTCCTCAAGCAGGAAATTTAAACTCGCAGTTCAAAGTTCCTGCTTGAGGAAACTTTTGTATAGCGAAACACGTGTCGCGGTTTAGTAAACCCTACTGTATATTATTTGTTTAGTATGGATTTTCATCAAGTTACAGCCACTTCCATTCATTTATAATTGTCTCCCAAGTGTTCTATATTTTCTGAGAATATTTATTTGTGTTCATGAATTATGTTTAATCTTAATATATATAAATCTCGTGTCACAATGTTTGTCCTCAATGGATTCCTAAACCACTTAACCGATTATAATAAAATTCGCACACCATGTGCAGTTCGATCCAACTTGAGAGATAGGATAGTTTAAATCTCAAATTATAGTCGCAATTTTAATTTATTGCTAATTATTTGTCTGTTATTATTTGACAGTCACAATTATCTGTTAACTCCAAATGATTCTAACAGATGTCGATACCTTTCGACTGGGTTGAGTAAGTAATCAATAGATGGCGCTGCTGAGCCCATCAGTTGGCAGAACAAATTGAATCAAGATGTCGATACCTTTCGATTGGGTTGAGTGAGTAATCAATAGATGGCGCTGCTGAGCCCATCAGTTGGCAGAACAAATTGAATCAAGAAATCCAGCTCAAAAAATCAGGACAGCAGAAGGTCATGCACAACCACAAATGGTTTAGATTTGGAAAATCCATGTTTTTCTCATGGGCAACTATATGTTGCGTGTTCACGTGTTGGGAAACCGTCGAATCTATTTGTGTTAGCTAAAGACAGGTTAACCAAAAACATTGTGCACCGATTGGTGTTAAATTAAATTGAAATTGATAGTAGATTGATAGTTGATAGATTTATAATTCAAAAAAATAGATATTAATGTTTAAAAGTTTAAGACTGTCTGCCTTGCCTACCTCATTCATGAGTTTAAGCGTCACATGTTATTTACTGTATTATACTGTAATAAACTTATATTTGTTATAAAATTAAATGGAAATAATAAATCTGATAAATTTTTATTTTGTACCTATTGATTTCTGCTTAATATCAAGTGTAAGAACATTTTAATTAATTGTGTTCAACGTACTTCCCCTTCAAATCTCAATCCAGTGAATTTGTATACCAACATCAACATTTTCGTCTTTGTTCGTAAATAATTTCATTGTACTAAAGGGTTATAGTAGTAGAAAGTCAAATAAGGAGATCACCATATTTTTTTACAAATACCATCTGTGTGAAAAAGCATAGTGGACTCCGTGACTGATGTTCTCTTATTGTTCCTCTTAGATTGTTTACTATAATGTAATATAACAAAAACTTTAGCCACAGCAACGCGTGGCCGGGTCAGCTAGTATCAATATAATATTCCAGGAGTTCCGGATCTTTGTTTCACTTGTAGAACATCAGTAATGAATAAACTTCTGTTCATTTGTCAATGTTTCCTTTCATTACACATATTTTCGAGAGATCCTCATCAACTACCACAATATTTCCTATATAGAGGCCAGAAAAAGGAAAAAAATATGAACAATATATTACAGGATATCCATAGGACTTAATATTCATAAAGAAAATGATCCGGAGATCAACCTGATAAGGTCCGCTTTATATCCTTCTGACGTATACAGGATCTCCTGAAAACATCATAATTCGATCCCCAATATATCCCATATAGTCCCCGTTTCATACTGGTGATTTGTGCAGGACATCTTGGGGAGGTCCTAGGAAGGGGGAATTTGTTAACATTTCCGCTTCCTAGTGACACGATTGGAACGCCCACCGGTATCCTACGGACGATTTAACGTTGTCCCCTATTGGTCCCAAATAGGTCATTGTGCTATCTGGGACGTTCCCGCATAAAATATCGAACAAGTTAGTTTAGAACCGATCAACGGAACAACATACAACTGACCGCGGAAACCTATCCGAATATATATATATATATATATATATATATATATATATATATATATATATATATATATATATATATATATATATATATATTAACCTGGAATTGAAGAAAGAAATATTAAACAAATCTAGAGTAGATTCAGTAAACTTGAAGCAACTTGGTATTAATTTTGGTCCTGACTATCCAGAGGAAGAATACAAAAAAAGAAAATTCATGAATAATCGCAGAAAAGAAGCAGTGGCAAATAAACTTCAGGCTTTTTTTCGGAAAAACTTACTAGTTATAGACGGAAAAGAATATTCTTATGAAGATCTCTGTTCAATTACTACAGAAGATATCGTAACATCAAACTCAAGAGAGAACACTTCGGGTCGGAAGAGAAAACAAGAAGAAGACGCAGGAGGTGAAAACGAAAAAACACACAAGAAAAATACCCGTTTCCAGAATAAAAACAAAACAGATGGTTAAATATTATCCGTCCTTTATATATTAAATTAAATACATAAATATTGTCAACATCACAAATTATATAGATATAGGTACCTACCGATACTATTATAACTTTTTTATATAACATGAACCCATACATTCGGGATTACGAATATGAGCTTATAGAAACTAAAAAAATTTATGGTATAGATGAATATAACAAATTCATATCATTACAAGAAAACCAGAAGTATAACTTCAACATTTTACATCAAAATATTAGGAGTATTGCCAAAAATATTAGTGAACTAGAAGTTTACCTTTCTGAACTTAAGAACGACTTTCACTGTATTGTGCTAACAGAAACATGGAACATTCAAGATTTGAATATGTTCAAGTTAGATGGCTACGATATTCTATATAGTGAGGGAAAGATTAATAGATGCGATGGTGTCGTTATCTATGTACGAGAAAATCTAACCTATAATTTTAAAATAATTGATGTAGGCATCTGTAGGGCAATCCAACTCTCAATTGAAGTGAACCATGAAAACATCCTTATAACTGGCTTATATCGACCACCATCCGTAAATGACAGTATATTTATCACAAACCTTCGCGAGTATCTTTCTGATATTTCGAGAGTCAAAAATGACTTTCATGTAGTTCTAGGAGATATCAACCTGAATATCTTAGTGGAAGATGACTCAGTAACCGAATATTTGAACAATTTCTATGAATTTGACTACCATTCAGTTATGAATACGGAAACTCGACAACAAAGTGGCACATGTATTGATCACATCTTTATCAGGAGTAAAACTAGTAAAACATTACCAATTCTTTTGAAAAGTACTATAACTGATCATTATACCACTATAGTGAAATTGCCTTGTAACCATTATGATGATAAGGAAACAACAGAAACAAAATATCAAACATATATAGATTATGCGTCTCTAAAAACAGAACTGGCAGGGTATGATTGGTCTGATATAATTTCTGTCGCCACTGTAGATATTGATGAGAGCGTTACTCGTTTTTTGCAATTAATAAAAATATATCTCGACAAACACACAACAAAGAAGAGAATAAAACACAAACATTTTAAACGTAAACAATGGATTACGAAAGGTCTCGTAAATTCCATCAATACTAGAGACAGCCTATTTAGGAATTTAAAGAAAACACCAAATGATCTTGTATTAAAAGAACAATATCTAGGCTACCGAAACATGGTAAACCGCCTGATCAAAGACTCAAAGAAGAATTTTTACAAAAATTGTGTGAATAAATCAATGAACGACACCAAATCTCTGTGGAAGACTGTGAAGGATATTTCTGGAAATAATAAAGAAATAAAAATCAAGTGTATAAAAAATAATGGAACTGGTCTTATATACAATGAAAAAAAAATTGCAGACTCTTTCAACAACCACTACTTATCTGTCGGAAGAAACCTTGCGAGCAAAATTCAGCAACCTGCAAATGCTCTGCTGAAAAATAAAAATAATCTGCAATCCATATTCCTCAAACCAACTACAGAAAATGAAATTATTGAAACAATAACATCCCTAAAATTAAAAAAAGCTCCCGGTATTGATGGAATCAGGGCAGAATCATTGAAAGAGATAAAGGCGGAGATAGCGTTTCCCTTGACCATTATATTTAATCAAATAATAGAAACTGGAAAATTTCCTAGAGAATTGAAAATAGGCGTCATCAAACCGGTTTTCAAAAAAGGGAGCAAGCAAGAAGTTTCGAACTACAGACCAATAACTCTAATCTCTAATATA
Source organism: Zygogramma bicolorata (assembly GCA_032362365.1). Lineage (NCBI taxonomy): Eukaryota > Metazoa > Arthropoda > Insecta > Coleoptera > Chrysomelidae > Zygogramma > Zygogramma bicolorata. The sequence goes on along the minus strand of JAVJAQ010004863.1, from coordinate 198,437 downwards.
GCAAAATTACTGGAAAAAATCATAAAAATAAGAATAATTACCTACCTGAACAAACACAAATTCATTTCTGGTCGCCAATTCGGATTCAGAGAAGGAGTATCCACCCAAGATGCTATCTGTTTCCTCACGGAAAAAATATCTGAAAATCTAGAAAAGGGAAGACCATCTTTATGTGTATTTTTAGATCTCGCCAAGGCCTTCGACACTGTGAACCACTCACAGCTGATGGAGGTTTTGGAAAATATGGGTTTTAGGGGAAATGCATTCAGTCTCATGAAAAGCTACTTAAATGACAGGGAACAGTATGTCGAAATCAATAATATCTTGAGTGAAAAGGGGCATGTCGAATGCGGAGTACCTCAAGGGACAGTTCTGGGACCGGTACTTTTCACAATCTATATAAATAGTATTCTTGAATATGATTGTACTGGAATTCCTGTCTGCTTTGCTGATGATACTGCCATACTATATAGTGCTGAGAATTGGAGCGAACTAAAAATCAAAGCAGAAACAGACATTAATAAACTTTTTGATTGTTTCAATCAAAAAGTACTCTCCATAAATTACGACAAAACGTTCTACTTGCCATTCTCGTGCTATGCCAATTCACTACCTCAATATAATGCACTACACATAACAGATAAAATAGTAATCCAATCAACAGAAAACATTAAATATTTGGGGGTGGTGTTTGACAGGCATATGAGATGGAACTTTCATGTTGATCAAGTAGCAAAAACACTTAGAAGTCTCCTGTATAGATTCAAGTACCTTCAAAATATCTTGGACATTCCACAAATGAAAAAAATTTATTATGCACTCATAGAGTCTCGTCTCACATACGGAATATTGGGTTGGGGTGGAGTAGCACCATCATACCAGAAAAAACTTGATGTACTGCAGAAAAAATTCTTAAAAATCCTTTTCAATAAACCAGTTGGGTACTCTTCAGATGCTCTATTCAAAGAATCTAAAATGCTAGACCTCAGACAATTATATTTTTTCAAAGTGGTTATTGAACAATACAAAAACCGAAAAAACCTGAATTATGTAAATCATACTCATAACACAAGGTATAAGGCAAATGCATCTGTTCATACAATGCTCTCTACAAAAACACTAATCAAGAGAACATACAGCTACCTTGCAAATCGACTCTACAACTATTTACCCCTAAAAATCAGAAATACACCAACAATATTTTCATTTAAGAAACAGGTGAAATATCTCATTACTGAAATGGATGACAGGCTCGCCATACATCGATTAATTGATCCCTCGTGCCAATAAACTGAGCTTTCACTCTTTTACTTAGCGAAAACGTCATCATATTATTTTTATTCCAAAGTTTTCGTTGATATAAGCTCATATCGATTACTGTATTTTACTGTATTGTACTGTTGAATACCTATATGTCTCTTTTATTTGTTGTACTCTGTGAAATTTTGTTTCTATCTGTATTCACTATATTGAAAGATATATTACATTTTAAGCTTTTTATAATTTTAAACGTGTCACATTATAAATGAATCTGTCACAATTCTACATGTTATGTTTATATATAATTTATATCTACACTTAATTTATATTATTCGCATAATTTTTTCCATCACCATGGCTGGTAAATAGAGGAAAAAAAAAAGAACAGGGAAAACCCACGCTCTGGCAATGCCTTAGTGGGTCAGTCGTTTGTTCATACTTTTTTCCATAACGTTTCTCATTACTAAATAGCTTCTATGTCACTACACTTCTCATGATGTCATGTAATTATGTAAGTTTTATGAATAAACATTATTATTATTATTATTATTATTATTATATATATATATATATATATATATATATATATTCTAACATAATAATAAGCTTGCAGCTTTCACTCCTTTGATCTTTGCTCGCGTAAAATCAAGAATTTGATGGAAAATATGTTTATTGTGTGTCCTCTGATGTGACATTTCCTTCCAACCAGTGGTGATGCGTTTTATGAGTTTGAATTCCCATCCCTAATTCTTCACTTTGATATTATATTTCATGGGTTTGAATAATAACTATATAAAATTCAAATATTAATTTTATGCATTTTACCAAGATCGAAGTGAGAATAGCAGCATGGACAAATATTTTTTGTTTGTTCAGCGGTGATTTTGAACAGACGGACTACAAGGTCAAAAACAATTATTTTCAAAATATCTTGATGACATTATTCTGATTTTTGACCAGCATAACAAAGTAGTATAGAGAGAATAGAATTTCTATCCTAAATTCTTGGCAAGGAACGCCGCCAACTCCAGAAACGGAATACTTTGCCAGCTCATTTCCAACTCGGATTGACTGATTGGTTCCTCTTTGTGTATGGTTGCTTCCACATTCAATGCATCATGAATTTTAATTCCATCTTTAGCTCTCACAAAATTGTGGAGGAATCATCAAGTTTTAGTAAGAAGAATGGCAATACCTAAATCAAGTTACCGATCGCAAACACACTGAATTGATCCTGCCCCTCGAAGATGCCGGCACATAATATTTGTGCATTAAATCGATCGGGCACTAAAACGGCACAAAAATTTGAAAAATCGGATCTGTGCACCGAGCCATTCGAATCGGGTGTGGTGTACACACGATGCAGTTTGAATCTTCTTGCAAATATGGGGTGTCTCAATAATGCCTATGTTCCCAATATATCGATGATAAGGAAAGAAATTAGAACGTTCCGAATGAAAGTTATATGATACCATGAGGAACACATTTTAAAATTAGTCACAGTCACATGTACATTATTCCGTAAGAGCAAATGACATAATTTTATCAATTGCAACAACTATTTCAGTAGGGTATTACATCCGATTTGGGGCCTCCCTCACCACTTGGGGGAGTGACTGATGACTTCCTAACTGGGAAAACTTGGAATTTCCATTGTCCGATGGACACGTGTCATGTGTGATGTGATTTCCTTATTGTCTGAGACCTTTGTGTGTTTTTGACGTCATAAGAATGTGAAACCTTTATTGTTTCACTACGATTCGAGATGTAGGGGTGGGTTTGCATACACGATAATAGCAAGCAGCATGTGTAACCCATAGAAATCATTTGCATGCCACGAATATTCAGCACCAACTGATGAGTAGTTCTCGGCGCTCTCAACAGCTCATCACAAAAATATGATGGGGGGGGGGGGTAGGTGGGAGTGGAGGGGAAAGGGAAAAAAGGTTTCACCGAGCAATGTTCGCCCATCTACTCTCTGGAATCGCCTATTCCAATGATGTGGTGGTGGGGTGCCACACACAACGCCTCTCGTGATAGAGAGGGTGCACATCTGCAAGAAGCTCCAACAACCACTGAATGTTCTAAGTGGCACATGTCAACGCATATAGTTTTGAGTGATGATGGGGTTGACACAGGTATTGCTGTTGGTGGGGTGCTGCATCGTACTGCAACGGTGGCTACTTCTCCATTATATAGGAAACGATCATTACGAGAATCATTACATCTTCGTATCGGCAGAAGTTAGAGATTGGTTGAGAGTTATTCAGTGCCTAATAGAAAGAACGGCGAGTGTGAATTTCCGATGAAATTCTTTTAAATATATTTTACGAAGGCGTAGAAGGGCCACCATCACAGCTGAAACAAAATTATCGTTAAATTCCGACTTCGAACTCGGAAATTAACTGAATTCCGAGATTGATGTCGGAATTTAATAAAATTCCGAGATTGAAGTCGGAATTTGATAAAATTCCGAGATTGAAGTCGGAATTTAATAAAATTCCAAGATTGAAGTCGGAATTTAATTAAATTCCGAGATTGAAGTCGGAATTTAATATAATTCCGAGATTGAAGTCGGAATTTAATAAAATTTCGAGATTGAAGTCGGAATTTAATAAAATTCCGAGTTTGAAGTCGGAATGTAATAAAATTCCGAGATTGAAGTTGGAATTTGATAAAATTCCGAGATTGAAGTCGGAATTTAATAAAATTCCGAGTTTAAAGTCGGAATTTAATAAAATTCAGAGATTGAAGTCGGAATTTGATAAAATTCCGAGATTGAAGTCGGAATTTAATAAAATTCCGAGATTGAAGTCGGAATTTAATAAAATTCCGAGTTTGAAGTCGGAATTTAATTAAATTCCGAGATTGAAGTCGGAATTTAATAAAATTCCGAGATTGAAGTCGGAATTTAATAAAATTCCGAGATTGAAGTCGGAATTTAATAAAATTCCGAGTTTGAAGTCGGAATGTAATAAAATTCCGAGATTGAAGTTGAAATTTGATAAAATTCCGAGATTGAAGTCGGAATTTAATAAAATTCCGAATTTGAAGTCGGAATTTAATAAAATTCCGAGATTGAAGTCGGGATTTAATAAAATTCCGAGATTGAAGTCGGAACTTAATAAATGTCCGAGTTTGAAGTCGGAATTCAATAAAATTCCGAGATTGAATTCGGAATTTAATAAAATTCTGAGTTTGAAGTCGGAATTTAATAAAATTCCGAGATTGAAGTCGGAATTGATTAAAATTCCGAGATTGAAGTCGGAATTTAATAAAATTCCGAGATTGAAGTCGGAATTTAATAAAATTCCGAGATTGAAGTAGGAATTTAATAAAATTCCGAGTTTGAAGTCGGAATGTAATTAAATTCCGAGTTTGAAGTCGGAATGTAATAAAATTCCGAGATTGAAGTCGGAATTTAATAAAATTCCGAGATTGAAGTCGGAATTTAATAAAATTCCGAGATTGAAGTCGGAATTTAATAAAATTCCGAGTTTGAAGTCGGAATTTAATAAAATATTTATATTTCATTAACATGTTATATTTTCAATTTTCCTCGAAATGAGACTCACAGAAAATCAATGATTTAATCACAAGAGAGGTTGGAAGTATTAGAGCAAAGGCTCTTATCTTCATTACCTGTGAATATATTAAATGTAATGAAGAACTTTTTTTCACTCGGTTTGATGAATCAATCTCAATAACATTACAAGACGTGAGCGATGATGAATTATTCAAATCGTAGCTATCCAAACATATTCCGACGCAATTCACTGGTGATGATATTACCTGTATCAATTTTTTCGAGATGTAAATACACGCTGGAATACATCTCTGTTTTTTCGGGCTTGAGGGCCGTGTGCTGGAAATTTGACTTCCGGAGCTTTTGGCTACATCTGCGGCAGTCATCTTCAGCGGCGTGGTCTTAGTTGAACTCCTCTATGTGAGTTTATGAGTTTAATACGACTGATGAATACGCCGGAATGTTTAGGTCACAGTCCACAAAGCTTTGCTGACATGAGAACGTGGCCTCTAGTCAAACTCGATTCAATTGTAAATTATAGTTATTCATTGTAGGTTAATTTTGTATAATACATGTATTAGAAGAAGAAGATCCTTTATTTAGAAGTAGGTTACCCTAATATACAATACACCGCGGGCATATCTGACAGACGACAGTTGTCAATCCAGCCTGCTGGATAAACAAACCTGATTTACCTAGGCTAAGTGTGTGTTTATGTCATATTTCAAAATCTTTTTTTTCAATAAAGGCTCAATTTTGTGCGATTGTGAAATGTGGAGGTAATAGCGGCAGACATAATGTTTCATTCCATCGATTCCCTTCTATTTTCGACAATAGAAAAAAGATGAATCTTGTCTTGTAGGAGATATTTTCAAAGAATCTAGGAAACATAGGCAACATAATTTTATTTATTTTTTTTATTTCAGGCAAGCCAAGTGCACTCAAAGATGTTGTCAATATTGACTGGGTACCGAACCAATTACTTGGCTACAGAACAAATATCAATGCAGTTCAAAGTATTCAGAAGATGTATCGTAGGGAGCAGCGTGATGAAAATGGGATCGCAAATATTCCAGTTGATATGGATGAAATTGATGATGATTCTTTGTGTGAATGATCCAGCTGTTCGAAACTTGAATATTATTGATGAGCAAAATCAAACTCTGAATGATATAAATTAACCAGTTGAAGAAGTGGAACATGCACAAAACTCCGGGAAACTTTGCAGACTTAATCATTCACATTGGAAAGTTTAAAGCATAACTGATATAAATGCCTTTTTTATACAGGATTGCCATATGAAAAGATGGTTGTGGTTTATAATTTTGTAGAGCCTTATATAACATACGCTAAATCTGTTCTTTCAAAATTATTATTTATTAAAGTACATTTTCAGTATTCTTTTCACAAGCTTCACTCCAATCCTTCTAATCCATTTAGATATAAACATATTGTATGAATCCAAACTTTTATAGCCTTTGAAGTCTTCTGTGCATGCACTCTCATATATAAAATAGTTTATAATGTCATACAACATGTCATAACACTTTAGCAAAGTTTTTGCACAGCATTACTACAATCCCCAATTTTTAATAAATAAGGATCACATCCATCACTTCCCTTCAGTTTCTCTAAATATCTCTTCTGGATATCCATAGACAAGGTGTTGAAATAATCACTTTTATCAGCCATTTTACATACAATTTCCTTGCAAGCAGGAAGAATAATGAATATAGATTGCAATATATAGACATTTATATATGTCAGGTACGCTAAGGGTATACCCAAAATTAGGGTAAACCCGTAATTTCTTCATAATTACGATCATAACCTCATTAAATTACCATTGTTGCTTATGGAAGTACGGTTTTTTTGTCCAGCAGGCTGATTGACAGTTGTCTTGTGACGTCACATGCCCGCCGTCTATGAGTGAGGAAAAAATTACAATAATTACACACTAATATTAATATAGATACATAAATAGATAATGCAAATAGATACCAGTTTGTGAAACAAATCGTAATTTATGAGGAATAAATTAATTGAGCGTAACAGTTATTTCTAATCAGTCGATAATACATACAAACCTAAATTTATACACGAGATATAAAATACCTATATTATGTTTCATGTATATAGTTCAATAATTTCCTTTTGAAAACATTAAGTGAAGAGATATCTTTTATGTCTATTAATAATAATAATAATAATAATAATAACGTCTTTATTCACAGTAACAGAGTTACATGAAAAGGGTGAAGCATCGCTCTAAGAGCGTTATTATCGCTTAACCTGGGAAAATGAATACAATTATCAATTAATTAATAGTAAACTAAGATATACAAAATTTATTCACTTTGTGATGTATATTCATTAAGTTTATAGCATAAACATTCACAACTATACCAGAGGAAGGCCGATTTTCTGATTAAACTTAACAATCAATTTGATAGCAAATGAGTTTTCAACTTTTTCTTGAAATTGATGAGAGAATAGTCATAGAATTCACTTGCTAACCCATTGTAAAGGACAGTTGCATTATATGTGAAACATCGGTTAAAAATAGAGGATGAGTGCTTGGGAATCACCAAGAGATTGTGGTTTCGGGTGTTGAATTTATTTAAATCTTTGAAATTCAAGAGTTTTTCTGAAAGATAAATAGGTTTTCCAGAAGTTATGACTTTATGTGTTGTGGTCAAGAGATGTAGTTTTCTCAATTTATGCAGTTTCAGTCTACCAGTTTCGGCAATTTTATGACTAATTTTGTCATATTTCCTCATGCCATAAGAAAACCTAAAACATGAATTCTGAACTTTTTGCAACCGATCTGAGTCAAACTTCGTTAGTGCTGAACCGTATATTGTGTCACAGTAGGATACTTTTGAAATGATAAGAGACTCACATAAATTCAATTTCAACTCTGAAGTCAGCGATGTTCTATGTGGATATAGCTGTCTCAGAATATTATAAGATGATTTGATCAAATGGTTAACATGCTTGCCAAATCTGAGTTCAGAATCCAACCACAGACCCAGATTCATCGCCTCTGTTGAAATTGGGATACTCTCATTATTGACTCTGATATCCAGCTGAGATTGAGCAGTTATTCTTTTGTCTTTTGAGCCAAATAGCATGACGATAGATTTTTTTGCATTCAGTTTGAGGTTGTGAGCATTGGAGATATGAACGAGGGATTGAATGTCTTCATTAATCAAACTTTCAGCACGCTCCAAGTCTTGACACGAAAAAGAGTAATATACTTGTGTATCGTCTGCGTAATGATGCATCTTACAGTTGACTACTCTTTTGTGGAAGTCAGAAATGTATATACTGAACAATAGCAGTCCCATTATCGAGCCTTGTGGTACACCATGAGTGATGGAACGATACTGAGATGTTTCTGTATTATATATGATGCGTTGAGATCTATTACTGAGATAACTCCTAATAAATCTCACTGCACTCTCATGGAAACCATAGTACTTTAATTTGTCACTTAGGATTGTTGAGTCCATGGTGTCAAATGCCTTGCTATAATCCAATAAAACCAAACAACTAAGCTTTTTTTCATCTGTGGCTTTAATGAGATCATCGGTTATTTTAGCCAGAGCGCTCGTAGTACTGTGATGTTCTCTGAAGCCCGATTGGATGGTTGGTATTAGACTATAGTCGGTAACATAGTGAGTGATTTGATTTTTCATGAGTTTCTCGATAACTTTTGAAAGCATGGGAAGGATACTAATTGGTCGTAGGTGATTGATTTCAGACGGCTCTGATATTTTTGCCAGAGGAATCACATTTGCTTTCTTCCAGGCTTCTGGAAAAACTGCTTTACGAAAGGCGGTGTTGATAATGAATGTGAGGTGCTCAATTAGGTAGAGACTGACCTTTCTAAACATATTCAATGAGATGAGATCCGAACCCACAGAATTACTCTTGATGCTATTCAGAACTGAGACTACTTCATAATTATGAACTGGGTGAAATGAAAATGTATCTAAGAAGTGATTCTCTTTCTTATATTTTTCAATAAGTCCAATTTCACCCTGAGTTTTACTGATGAGTGGAGTTGTAGTGAAAAACATATTGATATCATCCAGTTTCAGTAAAGCTTCAGGAATGTCGGAATTATTTGGTTTATTTACTACATTGAAAGACCTCAGTGTATTCCATATGGTTTTGCAATTTTTACCACGTAATTTGAATTCCATGAACGCTTTTTTTTTCTCTTTTGATTGCATAGTTTACCTGATTTTTCAATTCTCTGTAAAACTCAAAATGACCTGGATTTTTCGTAGATCTGAAACGAGTATATGCTCTATCTCTTGTTTTCATCATTTCTTTCAGGTTATAGGTGAGCCAGGGCGCTGGAGGTTTTGTAACTTTCACAGTTCTCATAGGGGCCGTCTTATCATATACTGAGGTTAGACTGTTATTCAAAAATTCCACCATCTGATCAACACCATCCATACCCAAAATGAGATCCCAATCAACTTGAAAAAAATGTGAATAAAATAAGTGGTCATCAAACTTTTTGAAGTCTCGATAAGTAAGGATTTTATTGATAGGCCTGGTTTTTACTTTGTTTATACTACAAATAACGACACAGTGATCATATATATCATGTAAATTTGTAACCCTACCGTTTCAATAGAATATTCATTCGTTGTCAAGATAATATCTAGTATTGTTTGTGTTGTTGCTGTTATTCTTGTTGGCTCATTGATCAACTGATGTAAGCTATACGAATCTATAAAATCATTGATTAGTTCAACGGACCTATTTTGGCTAATAAGATTGATATTAATATCACCAGCAATCAAAATATCATCACAATTAGGGATGATCACTGACATTGTGTTTCCTAGGGAGTTCAGGAATTGCATAACATTAGATTTGGGCGGTCTATAAAGTACGCCGATTGCAATTTTCTTACCTAGTATTACAGTAGATATCCACAACTGCTCTAGATTATCATCAATTTGTTGAAATTCAATTTTATAACTGATGGAAGATTTTATGTAGATTCCCAAGCCACCACCCCTACTTATTCTATCAAATCTAACGAAGGCATAACCTCGAACTAATATACAATCAGAGAGTATAGATTTATTGAGCCAGGTTTCTGTGACGGCAAAAAAATCGAAATTCTCTTGGAGCAAATAATCACTTAGTTTATCAAAATTGGAGACAATAGATCTCACATTCAAATGTCCAAATTTCATCCTTACTCAAAAAAATGTATTCGATATAAAGAAAAAAATATATACGTATTTGCAAAATTATGTTAATCACTTTTTTGAAGTTTTACGTGTTATTCTTCTTTCTCCTAGAAGGCACATTATTTCGGCCCACTGGATCGCCTTCTGTACTCGAATCTGTCGGTGGTTCGGTAAGTGCAGGTGTACCTGCATTCAATTGTTCTAGAGTGTATGCTTCTCCTGCGATAATAAGTTTGTTCTTTTTGATCTTAGCAAGCTGTGATCTGATTACTTTTTGCAATTTTCAGATGAACCAGAAGGGCTTTCCTTTCCTTTCTGTCCTCGAAAGGCATATCATCATATATGAATATACCAGTATCTCTCAAATTTGAGACATTTTTATATATTTCAGCTTTTTTGAGATGAGCTATCAGTTCAAGATGAATCGGTTTCCCTTTTAACTCACTCCGCTGATAACAATCATTAATATCTGCTATACTCAAATTGACATTTAGTGTTTCTTTAGCGAAATTTATCACTGTATCAACCACTGACACGCCTGGAAGAATGGGTAACCCCTGTATAATTCAATTATTCTTCTTTATTTTTCTTTCAGTTGCAATCACTCTCTTCTTCAAGCTCTCGTTCTCATTCTCAAGCTCCAGTATCCTACTTTCAAAATTATTTGTAATCGTTTTCAGCTCAGTTATATCCTGTTTTATACTGTCGTTGGAGTCGAGGACCTTCTGAAGCAGTGCATAAACGTCATCTATTGATCTGCTCATAATATAGTTTTCTATCTGTCTATCAGTGACGTTTAAGTTTCGAAAGTTTTCAGTTGTAAAAGGTTGTGTTACTCTCTGATAGATGGCAAGGCAGCAATAGATTGATGGTTTTATTTGTGGCTGAGTCAGCACCAAAAAAATTTTAACAAAACAAACCAGCAACGAGCCGACTGATCACAAAAAATTTTCAATGGTGAGTGTTTTTGATGAATGCAAATGCAACTTGTTGTATGTATGTTCGGATTAAAGTTATTAGGATTGTGTTTCGGACATCACTTAACACGATACCTCCCGAAAGTTACAACTTTTTCCGTGAAATTGTTCTCGTTTAATTCGTGATTCACTTGGAACGACCTCACTCACTCATGACTCTACTACATGAAGATCTATTGGCAAGTCATTAAATTTAACGAAGCCTTTGAAAAACAATGTATTCATACTACTTTTGAAATTTGTTCTGACAATATGGAAATTACTATTTTTGCGAGTGAAATGTTCATGAATTTCAAAGTTATATGTGACCATTTTCTTGAAATAAGGAGGAGACAAGTCGTTCATTATTTTATAAATAAGTAATATCATTGATAGATACAGTAATCTTTGTGATACCGTCATCCATTGTAGCGTTGACAACATTCCATTTATTGGTGAATATCTATTACATTTCGAAATAATTCTCATTTCTCTATTCTGTAACTTTTGCAACTGACTAATTTTACTTATATTCATCGAGTACATAATTGTAGCACAGTAGTCAAAATGTGGTAAGTTAATTGAATTGTACACGGTTATTTCAGCAGCAGTTGATAAGTTCTCGGCGATTCTTGAAAAAAAGTACAATTTTTTTGATATCTTTTTATGAATATATTCGAAGTGATTATCAAATGAGAGTAAATCATCAAGTTGAATTCCTAAGTATTTGGTATTTGTGACAATTTCGATTGTTTGGTTATCTATATTTATATTTAAATTATTTAACGTGATTTTGGCGTATTTCGATTTGTTTGTTATTATCATAGCTTTGGTTTTAGCTACATTTAATTTCAGTTTATTGATTTCCAGATATCTCTCAACACCAACTAAAATGGAATTCATTTTATGAATGGCTATATCTAAATCTGAGTCGCTGCATGCCAGCAATGTATCATCTGTGAATAAATTAATAAACTCACAATCCACATATAAATGTATATCATTCAAGTACAAAATGAAGAGCAGTGGACCTAAGACACTACCCTGAGGAACACCATTATCATTAGTGATTTCACTTGAAAATATGCTATTGACTCTGTATGCCATATCTCTTTAGTTTTGATAGAAGAATATGTCTGTCTATTGTCTCGAATGCTCTTTTTGAGACTCACAAGAATGTTTTTTTCGAAAGCCTGATTGTCTTTCATTTCATATAAAATTTCAATGTCACTAATAAATTTTAATTATATGAACAGCAATTTCTAAAATCTTCTCTAAAGGTGGCAGTGTATTAATAGGCCTGAATTCATCGGCTTTCATAGTATTATTAACTTTTTGGATTGGAATCACCGTACTGACTTTGATTCTCTGGGGGATTTTTCCTGTTAGTAATGATGTGTTTATGAAATTGAGTATAGCTTGACCAGCCGTTTCAAATACTTGTTTGAGTATTTTACAATCTAGTGTTTAATGAACACTGTGTTTATTATCCAAAGAATTTATAATTTCTCTCAACTCCCTCAGTGTGATAGTTCTAAATGTTTCCAACGGTTTGTATAGGTTGTGATCTGAATTAGACCATTATTCTCGAGTTTCAATACTATCTGTTATAGAAGTTACCCTACTAACAAAATATTCGTTGAATTCTTGAGCAATTTCATTTTCATTTTTTATAGTTGAGGAGATTGGAAAATATCCAACAAAGGCGATCCATGACGTACAGTGGAGGTGAAATGGAACTGGGTAGGTGAGAAACTTACAGTCGAACTGATTTATATTTGGTGGAGTTCGACTGTAAGTTTCTCACCTACACAGTTCTTTTGGAAAATATATTATTATTGGACGTACTCACATGACAAATTGGAATAATTTGATGAAACCTTATGTGAATATTATTCATGATATGATGAGTTCGAAGTTCATTTCCTTTCCAGTTCAATCATTCACAGATGTGAATGCAATATGCAAGTCAACACTGGATTGAGGCCAAGGATCTCGCTACATCCATCAAGAGATTGTCTTCGGAATTGAAATCAGAATTTCTATGTTCGAAATGATTGCATCCACAAATTCAATGCCAGGCAGCTGTTATGATCCACCAGGTCTCATCACTGACACTTGGCTGGACTGTGAACACAAACATTTCGAACTATCTACCCCTCACGAAGTAAATCTCTGAAACGGGTGCAGATGGTGTAAACCTCCAAGAGGCAACGCCATCTGATGGGTGACGACCAGAGTCCCAAGGCAGAGGAGACCTCTTTCAGCGAGCCATCGTAAGGCGAAGCCGCAACAAATTGCCGCCGCGATCGAGAATCGACTTCGGTCAACTTGCAAAAAGCTGCAAACCTTCACAGAAATCAGAATTTCTATATTCGAAATGATTGCATTCCACAAATCCAATGCCAGACAGTTGTTTCGACCCACCAGGTCTCGTCAGTGACACTTGGCTGGACTGTGAACACAAACATTTCGAACTATCTACCCCTCACGAAGTAAATCTCTGAAACTGGTGCAGATGTTGTGAGCCTCCAACAGCAACGCCATCTGTTGGGTGACGACCAAAGTTTAAAGGTCTCCGCTGCCCAAGGCAGGGGTTGAACTCAACCTAAAATATGTCCTTTGAGAGATTGGAGCTTTTGGCAACGGTGGTGGTGATGTCGGGTAATAGCGGGTAATTTTTCCCTGGTCATCGGACTTTTCAGAAAAATTGAAATGGTAACACTGCTTTGATGTGATTAGGTTAGGTATTATTCCATGGAAGTTTTCTCTGAGAAATGGAAAGAACTCATGTACATTCAAGTTTCTTTTGAAAAATTATGACACGATAACGTGTATTTATCCATAATACCACTCCATACATAAGACTCCATCTATGTTTTTGTTCGTAAAGATACATGTATGTTCATTGATAAATCTATTTCTGCATAAGGTACTTTCTTCGCCAAACATAATGCTATTTTTTGATGGAGGTGATTCATTTCTAGGAATGGATAATCAACTATTTCTCAGCTTTATGGATAATAAAAACTCGATTTCGAACTTTCCTCGATAGAAATTGAAGAGATACTAATATAACTGTCATTGTCGTGTGTCAAGATATTAATCTTTTTGTCGTCTCAAATCAATTACTTTCAAAAATCAGGACAATAATTTTCTCAAGCCAGGTTCTGGAAATGTAAAAGATATTTTTTACGTTTAAGAATTCCAAATATGAATCTTTAGAAAATATCGTTGCATTTCTGTATAGTTTTTCTGGTTGCGATACAACATCTGAATAAGCCAAAAAAGAAATTAAACTTAGAGTCAATAGATATTTGGCAAATCTGGCCAATATTTCTATGAAAAAAGTTGCAAACAAAGAAGATATCGAAAAAAAATGGATTACAATCAATCAAATCTATTTATAAATTTTAAAATTATAAAATAACGCTGAATCAATTAAGATATCGGAAATATCAATTGGCAAAAATCAAATCATCCTTCATATTAGCAGATCTCCCACCCACAGAAGGTGTAGCAGAACCACATTGTTACAGGGCATATCATCAGCTTCAAACTTAGCTGGGTAACGAACTGACAGCAACTGTCAGTCAGTTCTTGAAGATTTCGAGGATCTACTAGAATCAGGAAGGTTTGTCCAATTTAACGATGAAAAAATGCTATCAAAGGGAAAGACACTGATGGATAGATGATTACAAGTCAAATTAAAGTATCTATAAATAACAAGATTAATGTATTCAGAAGTACTGTACGTAATCAATGTGGAGTATCTGAATTTGATAGTACGGCTTATATTTATATATTATGAGATTTTCTATGACATGAATTAATGTAATTTGAATTCAATATGGTATCAACTCTTTCACTAAAAAAATTGCAGCAGTCACATTCTTTATTGAAATCCCCTTTAAATTCTATCTTCAATATTTAGAATAACTAAAAATTGTTTTTAAATTATTCGTTCCGTTAACCAGCTGACGAACGTCAACCCCCAGAAGTTGAAACTTGTGCGAGCAATGTATTAACGAGGCCTTGCCTTTTAAAGTGGGAATCCCGGCGAGATATCGAACTGACCTCTACACTACCGAGAACTACCGAATGCTTTTTGCAATCTTTGTAGTCTCTGGATTTGTTATTTTTGTTGTTTATCTATGTAACATGGAATCTTACGTTTTTAGAATGTTTAAAGTGTAGTTTTTAATAAATAGCTCAAAATTGTGCATAATAATTTTGAAACATTTCTGGATTGAAGATTTTTTCATTTTTTGCTTTTTCTGAGAACATTCACTACCTATAGTGATATATATTTTTTCACAGCATTAGAAAGTAGAGACATCTGTGAGCGAAAAGATCACCGCTTCTTCAAAAGAGCAGATATTGCGACAGGAGAATTTTCGATTCAAAATTAGGGTGTTTTTCGATATTTAGTCAAAATTATTGTTGTTGTTCTAAAATTGTTCGTTCCGTTAACCAGCTGACGAATGTCAACCCTCAGAAGTCGAAACTTGTGCGAGCAATGGATCAATGAGGCCTTACCTTTTAACGTGCGATTACCCAGCACGGTGGCCCGGCGAGGATTCGAACCCCGGCATTCCGCTTGATAGGCAGATATGCACTATAATAAGGTGGAAAAATAAATACTTTGAATAAAAAAGTTACAGTGTACTTGAAATAAGTATGTAAGTTGAAGCACGTGTCGCGCTTTTGTAACCCCCTCTGCGAACAGACCAAGGTGAAAGCCATTTTCAAAATGTATTATGAGTGTGGTTATCATAATTTTTTTGTTCCGAAATGTTGAGGATGTATTATACCCAAAATTTATTGAAAATTTTTTGAAAACCCTAATAATAGAACACTTGGTTATAACATATAGCATGTTGGTATCTCCGGTTCGGTAATTTAATGTAGAATACGAAGACAGTCTAATATAGAAAAATTCCAAGAACTTCATCTGAAGTTGAAGAAATTCAAAGAGTCATTTGAAGCACCATGTGGAAATATAGATGTTTTTAAGACCATTTTATGATATTTTAGTAGTCTCCGAATCACCTGACCAAACTTCAGATCTTTGATGAAACAACTCAATAACTTCTGATTCATTCAGAGCAGGATCCACTTCCGGATGTCACAAGAAAATGTTCAACTTAGCAATGGCGCACTACGGCAGGAAAAAAATCAGCACTGAGTCCTATCGACAGAAGAACAAAATGGTTGTTGCATTCGAAAAAAAAATGATATATTTTGCTTTCACGGAAAAATGCAACATATTTTTCATTATCGATATATCGAACAAATACGCATCATTGAGACACCTCGTATATAATAATAATAATATCGCTTTTATTGTTGCCGTCTAACATTCACAATACAAAATAAATGAAAATTACTTTTTTGACATATGAGTTAGATCTGCAGAGCAAAAGGCAAAGTTCGCACTCCCCTGACTGGTCTCCCAGTCACAGAAGTAGAGCTCTTGTGTCAGGTGTTTTATCCTGTACAGCAGTTATTGCATCTACTAAACTTATCAACAGCTCCGTATTCATTTTCTCCATTACAAATGAAAGCACTATTGGAAATAATAAGTAAACTACTGGAAAATAACCTTTCAATAAAATAATCTAATTAAGTATGAACAGGAATCCATGTGAGGGGGCTCTAACAGCCTTTCCACAGGGTGCGTTTTCAGAAATTTCATCAGTCTAGCCTGGTTCAGTGATTCCAGTATTCAACAAGTGATTCTTTCTTGTATAACACTATTATCAAGATCTGGTACGGAATCTTCTCCAGGTCTTCGATAACCTAGAATTTCTGAATTGTTAGGACTCTGCTTTCAATGCCAGCTAGATCTGCCCAAGGGCCTGGTCCTGAATACACAAACAAATCGTTATGGTCAACGCCCAGAACGGTGGAAAGGTCCTAATTCGTCTCTCACTACAGCCCCAATTTTGAGTAGTTTGTCCCTCCTTTCTCGCAATTAAACTTTCGGTCACACAATATATTACTTCTGAGGGTAAATTCATTTTTCAAACCCATACACATATTATATTATTTTGAAAACTCACGTACTTATCTTCAGTTTCGTTTTAGGATAGGATAACTATTTGGTTGGGAACAATTCAATGAGGAGAATTTAATTCTTCACTTTTCGACGTAATTACTTTCCACGAAAAGGTTCTTCTCTCAATTAATCACTAGAGTATCAATTTTAATATTGATTCTTTGATAAAAAATGAAACAAATTTTATATCAGTATATCACTAGCTGATCATATGTAACTTATTCGAAATAATTTTTCGACTATATTGCTTACCGATCAAACACGGTGTGAATATATATTTCCACGGACGACAGACACCATTTTTAGCAAACAAAAGCACTGTCTATTTGTTTTGCACCATGTCGAATTTTCGATTCTGAACAATCGAATGTTACGTCATTTGAGAGCGCCGTGATTCCCCAGCTCTCATTGAAGTACTGAATTCTCGTTAGTATTTGAAAATGATTTCGGAAAACCCCAGATTGTGAAATAAAAGTATGGTGAATTTGTCATTACCTAGGAAGATTACTCAAAGCGTGTATACCTATTCGTACACTGATAATAATTATGACATGTGTAGGGTTTTCCTTTGAACGTTACCCATTAGTCCAATCAAATAAACTTTTTTCGTAAAATTTTCACCTACTCGAAAAGTAGCTGTGGATTCCGGCGACACAGGTGTCCTTATTATCCCCTAAAGTTTGCGCCAGATTCTGTCCGTGCGTTTAGCAACAATTAGCTGTTGAATGCCGAAAATCATTATTGTTTTTGTTTTTTGCTTATATAATGGAAACTATTGGTCGGATCGAATGAAAGTTCAATTGCAAGTTGTAGATAATTGAAAAATCTATCGATAAGCGTTGGCCCGATGTCAATATTCTAATTTGTTGCTAAACTACTGCGCTCGGATTTTGAAAAAAGGCGTTTCTTCTAATAGGGTGGCTTTCTGGTAGAGAAAGAATTTCCATGATCGGATCAGTATTTCCGAAGATTACTCCCTACAAACAAAGAAGTAATGAACGTCACCTCTTTATAATAGTAGTATAAATTAGTTCTTGTATTTTCGTGAAAGGCAAATTCACATTATATGAGAAGTTGACTGATAGGAAGTGTTCCATTCACAAGTAACTATTTTCATTTAACGCAGCAACTTTTCGGAGTAGATTAGAAATATGCCCTTTCACATTATTATAGACTCTATCAATTCCTAATTTTTTAGATTATCGTAAGTTAACAACCAAAGAAACTACGAAGAAAAAATCAGTATTTAACAAGTATGACATAAATAAGCTTTACGTCTTACTAGTTCATTATTTTTTATTTCATTTCTGTTTTCATGACTCAGTTACCAACTATACAGATAACAGCCCGTGCGGGCATGAAGTTCACTTCATTGCCCGCACGGGCCATAAATACACCATTAACATATTAACGTTTCAATTATCACAGTGTCTCTGAAACCTGATGGATTTTTTCGAATATTTATATCGTTGATGCAATAAAGGAAAAAAAAGGGAGAAAATAAAGGATATAATTCGAACCATATCTTACACAAATTATTTTTTCGAGAACCGATGAACAGGAAGAGGGAATCGTCAACAAGAAATATTTCAATGAAAAACTTGTTGGTATGCCGTGTAATTAGTTTTTGCTGTCAAAAATATTTCAGATTTATGTGAAATTCACTGAATAATTCAGCATTGTGATTTCCATAAACGAATAAGACACAAGAGACCAAAAGTCACGCTTTTTACGATTCAATTTGTTCAGTAGGTACGTACTGTCACGGGATGTTCAAATGATCGCAGCTTAAATTCCCAGAACACTACGAAAAAAAAAATACTCATTCGATGTACAAATTCTATTACTCTGAAAATGTTCTCGAAGGAAACGCCTCGGCCCCAAGAAATTGTATTGATTACAATTTTTTTTCATTGTTGTACGAACAGTTGCAGTAACAGGAATACCTTAATTTCTGCCAAATATATACTGCAGCGATTGACGGTCTATTGATAATATAAATTTTCTGCCAAATATATTTTTATGGAATTCTTTAATGCAAATATTGAAGCTAACCCTTCTTTTTCCAAATTAGAGTATTTTTTCTGCATCAGTTAGTGAAGAAGACGCAGAAATTAGAGGTTTGTCCTCCCCATACATTCTATGGCTCAAAACAGCGCCAACACCCTATCCACTAGAATCACAAGTGATTACTATAGAATATTTGAGTATATTTATAGATCAAAATATGTAAGGACATAAGTTGACGTTAATAGCTTTTTACACAACTGAATTTTTTTTCACACTCGCTAGAGCATGTAGATTCACACATATCATACAAAGATTTCAACTCTGCAGACAACATAGGAATAAATTTTCGATTATAGTTCAGTAATAGTAATCCCAGGTGAGAGTTGAGTTCTGTCGAATTTTTTGTGCTTGTTCAATGCATTCTATTATTCCATTGGTGAAGTGAATGCCTTCATAATCTATTATGTCGCCTGAAAATTCCAAGATATTTCTAAAAAATTAACATATTTTTTCATTAACTTCAACATTGTATTTATTTCAACCAGCTAAAACCGTTTCCATCAGTGATTGAAAAATATCCGGTGCTGAGCTGATACCGTATGATAAGCAGTTATAACGAAACAGACCTAAGTGGGTGTTAATAGTGAAATTTTTTTTCGATTTGTCACCAATTTGCAACTGTTGGTAGGCTGCTTTTAGATCAATTAACGTTAAATACTCACTGCCACCGAAACTAGCAAAGATATTCTCCTCCTCAGGTAAAGGAAATACACAGTGATCACTGTAAATATCTTAATTCAAAGTTTTTTTTTGAATTCAACATACACCCTTATGTCTGAAGAAGTTTTCTCAGGTACAGCTGCAACAGCTGCAATGGGACTAGCCCACTATGTGAAATTTCACACAAGACACCTGATTCAACCATTTTAATTCACTCTCGTTTGACTTTTGGTTTGAGGGAATATGCCATTTCATTTGCTCTATGAAATATCGGTGTAACTCCTTCTTTCAATGTTATTTCGGCTTTGAAATTCCAAATGAAAGAATTTGGGTTTGTCTTGAACACATTGAAAAAAATCTCTTTAATTTCTCTGATGAATTGTTTTGCTCGACCGATTTCGACTTAATAATGGAATAAATTTGTCACCAATATCTAAAACGACTAATGTAAAACAACCGAGTTAACCTCATATATAACAAGTACTATTATTAGTCCTAAGATAGACACCTCCTGATCAGTAATAACTTTCAGTTGAAATTTACTGGTTCCAAAACGAAGTTTAGAAAAAGAATTTGCTTTATAATCATCAACGTGGATGACAGATTTACATGCTCCCGAATCCACTTCTATTAAAATGTTTTTTTATCAATACACAAGTTTACCCCCAAACTTCCATTTTTGGCAACTTCATAACTTAAGTGATACAGCTCACCCTTTTGTAGAAAAGAAGAAAACCCAACTCTATGGAATCCTCTTGACAGTCTTCATCCCGTTCTTCAGCTAGACCATGAACTTTGTTGCGTCGTACAAATGACTTTGCTGTGTGTCCTGTTTGATGACAAAAAAAGGATTTTCAGTTAATTGCAGGGCATTTGCTATCATCATAGTGGATTCTCAAGCAGCGTTTACAACGTTTTTTTGTTTGAAAGCTGACTATTGGATTTCGGGACTTGACTTTGACTTTATTTAGAACTGCTGGAATTTTGATTTTTGTACTTGCTCCCCTGTGTAGCCTTTTGAAACCAATGTCGTAGACTTCGACACTTGACTGTTGACCCATGACTTTAATTTGTCCCTCTGCAAGTTCCATACGAGCCTCTATACACCGCGGGCATGTGACGTCACAAGACAACTGTCAATCAGCCTGCTGGACATACAAACCCTACTTCCATAAGCAACAATGGTAATTTAATGAGATTATTATCGTAATTATGAAGAAATTACGGGTTTACACTAATTTTGGGTATACCCATAGTGTACCTGACATATATAAATGTCTAAATTCTGCAATCTATATTCATTATTCTTCCTGCTTGGCTGATAAAAGTAATTATATCAACACCTTGTCTATGGATATCCAGAAGAGATATTTAGAGAAACTGAAGGAAAGTAAGGGATGTGATTCTCATTTATTAAAATTTGGGGATTTTAGTAATGCTGTGGAATACTTTCCTAAAGTTTCATGACATGTTGTATGACATTATAAACTATTTTGAATATAAAAGTGTATGCACAGGAGATGACTTCGAAGGCTATAAAAGTTTGGATTCATACAATATGTTCATATCTAAATGGAATAGAGGGATTGGAGTGAAGCTTCTGAAAAAATTACTCAAAATGTACTTTAATAAATAATAATTTTGAAAGAACAGATTTAGGATATGTTATATATAAGGCTCTACAAAATTATAAACCACAACCATCTTCTCATATGGTAATCCTGTATAGAAAAAAGGCATTTAGATGAGTAATGCTTTAAACTTCCCAATGGGAATGATTAAGTCTGCAAAGTTTCCCGGAGATGATAGATTTCACGATAACAATTCTGCAACTCGAAATCAATATCGGGACATAGGTGTTCACCAGAGTTTTGTGGATGTTCCACTTCTTCAGCTGGTTAATTTATATAATTCAGAGTTTGATTTTGCTCATCAATAATATTCAAGTTTTGAACAGCTGGATCATACACACAAAGAATCATCATCAATTTTATCCATATCAACTGGAATATTTGCGATGTCATTTTTATCACGCTGCTCCCTACAACCTACAATACAATCTCTGAATGCTTTGAACTGCATTGATATTTGTTTTGTAGCCAAGTAATTGATTCGGTACCCAGTCTATATTGTCAACATCTTTGAGTGCACTTGGCTTGTCTGAAATGAAAAAAAAAAATAAAATTATGTTGCCTGTTTCCTAGATTCATTGAAAATATCTCCTACAAAATGTTTTGAACATATCGTTGCCCATTTCAACTTATAAGAAGTTAAATCTGCTCTTCTAGTTGTCTGAATCCACAGTTCACATCTCTTTTCAGCAAGAGGATTGATCTTTTTTCTATTGTCGAAAATAGAAGGAAATCGATGGAATGAAACATTATGTCTGCCGCTATCACTTCCACATTTCACCATCGCACAAAATTGAGCCTTTATTGAGAAAAAAGATTTTAAAATATGACATAAACACACACTCAGCATAGGTAAATCAGGTTTGTATGTCCAGCAGGCTGGATTAACAACTGTCATTTACTGTCGTCTGTCAGATATGCCCGCGGTGTATTCGGAAAGACGTTGTGTACGACAAGCCATTTTCTGCTAAAAGTTTCTGATCGCATACCACAACAAATTCATCGCGGAGTGCATCCTTCAAGAAGCTTCCAAACCAAATTGTTTGTCGTCCGTGGGACTTCTTGTAAGTAATGCTGTGGGAAGTTACATTGATAACATATAGTACCTTCAATTTTCTACTGCATTATAATTTCTATAGAAATCCCAATAATGTTCCCTTTTTGCATGATTCATATTACTTTTCTATGCATCATTTCACTCTTAAAATGTTACAACTGAATCCTTTAGAGTGCCTTATCCAACATATTGACATACATACAGGACGTTTTAACGAAAATTTCCCTTCCTAGAGATTTTCGAAAGGGATAAATATATCAAAATTTCCCGAAACTGGAAACCAAAGATTTATAGAGTGACCAATTTTTATTATCGAAATGATGACTGAATGAACAAAGGATTTATGATTGGAAAAAGGTTCGATAACTAATTGATGATAACATAGCGATGTTTCTAGAAGAACGACTTCATTAAGAAAACTTGACGATTCAGGTATAGGGACATAATATACATTTTTCTCCATCTTTTAATTTATCGAGTAATATACAGGAGGTTTCATTTGAAAAAATGAACTTTTGACCACTTTTATGCACAATGGAAATAATAGCACGCCCTGTATGATATGCAGTCGATTTCTTGGTGTTATTTGAGTATTTCAGAGAACTATCATCATCAAAATATCGACTTTTCATGTATTGAGAGTACTGATGTAATTAAGTTCAATTAAGGCTATGCTTTGGACCATATTTAGCACAATTTATTTTTTATCCCGATAACAGATAGAGATAGGTATAGGACATTTTTAACGAAAAAGTATTAAAATACTAGAACGATTCCAAAAATGTATGAATATACGGGGTGTTCCATTAAAAAAATTAAGTTGCTAGGACTTTTTGATGGAAGTGGCATTGCCGCAATGCTGAAAATTTCAGATTTCAGATCGATAGAACAGGTAAGGAACTGTGAGAGGTGAAATTTTCAGAAAAATCATGCCTTGCGTTTTCCAGAAACGTCTACCCTACCATTGACCGTGAGTCACGCTGTACGTATATACTAAGGTTGGTATTGTTGTAATATTCATGCATGTATTTTAATTTCGGTAGACTATGATCATCACCTAAAAAAACACTTGAACCAAAC
This sequence comes from Zygogramma bicolorata, assembly GCA_032362365.1. Taxonomy (NCBI): domain Eukaryota; kingdom Metazoa; phylum Arthropoda; class Insecta; order Coleoptera; family Chrysomelidae; genus Zygogramma; species Zygogramma bicolorata. Next base: position 174,914 of record JAVJAQ010004863.1, on the reverse strand, counting down.
TCGCTTCTTAGATGAAAGTCATTCATTCCAATGTGAATGACCAGGTAAAACTATTCTCGCCTCGAAAACTAACACACGCAGAAATACCCATCGATACGTCTAGTATTTCATTCATGAAAGTGAACCTACGTCAAGACTACAAGGAGAAATGAGCTTATTAGAAATGAATAAATTAGATTGGTAAACATTCATGCAGATACTTCCTGTATTGGCACCTTCATCAGCCTACAAAGAAAAAACCCGAAACACAGCAATGTCATTTAGAAAAGAATTTGTTTGAAATGAGTCATAGCTCTCGGATCATACACGAGAGATCCTGGAGTAACTAGTTCAGTTACTTTCTAAAAAAATCGAAGTTCTAAGAATGTTGAGGTAAGCAAATGTACATAATGGTCAAGTACGAGTCTAGTGTTTGATATAATTTCAATAGTACGGCCGGATGCTCACCAGATCGGACCCATTGTTATCGCCCAGATTAGTGATTAAACCGATTGCGATGAGCCCGACAGAAATCTTGTTTTCCACCGGAGTCTGTTGGCGTTCAGCTAATAATACGTTTGCGGATGAAAAATTCCTTCAGTTTGGGTCAACATGTCGTGTAGCGAAGACGCTTAAGTTCTTGTCGACTATTTTAGATGCACCCATATATAATTAATAATGAGAGAAGAGGTGCCTTCATTTGCGCTCGTCAACTTGCACATGACAAATATAAGTTCAAGTCTGTGTAGAGTATATATAAAGACCTTTTGGAGTGATCAGCTAGGGTAATGTCATATAGACAAGGGTGCTTTTCTACCTCCAAACACAAGTTAATATTCAATTGACGCTCTTCCATCGCATAATAAATCACAAAACGTTGTAACCTTGCCCGTAGGTATTTTTACGTATCCTAGACCGTGAACGCATCTGGTTGCGCTGACGAGCTAGGAAATTTTATGAGTGCCAAATACTCCGTTCCCTGGACAGAGGGCGCAACAGTGTCTCATTTATATTATTATTATTTTCGTCTGAACAAACCTAGTCGGGTCCGTACTTCCCACTGCTCCGACCCAGTGGGCGAACGCGCTAGTATCATTAACCAATGACCACTCCCTGCACCGCGGGGTAAGTGATCACTGGCTCCGGTAATCGTGAGTCGTGAGCAGACGCAACGAGCCGAGAATAACGGCCTTCTGCATGTGGCCGGCCAAGATCTCTGCCGCATTACGCCATACCGGCATGGTCTTGAGCTCCGAGAGTAGCGTTGGTCTGGAACCACCGAGAACACCTATAATCAGAACCACTAATTTAACAGAATAGTCATGGTGGAGCCTGAGTAGTTCGTAAAGTAAATCCTGATACTTTGACCGTTTTTCCTCCTCTATTCGGACGATATTAGTTTCGGCAGGAACCAAAAAATCAATAACGAATATCGTCATTTCCATTCGTGGTCGAAGAGGACTATATCAGGCTTATTGGCTTATATTTGCCTGAGGGTGGGGAATCAAAAGTACCAAACAATTTGACACCTTTCATTCTCTACAACGGACTCAATATCCCCTGGAGGGTAAGGCAGTACTGGTGTCCCGTCTATTTCATACGAGTGCCGAAGAAAATAGTATAGCACTCGTAAAGTCGCGTTATGGCGATGGATATTGGTCGAGACCGCATAAACTGTACAAGATTACAGCAAATGCATCAAAGTCTCGGGCGTCAGTCGGCAGGCCCTGCATCTAGTATCAGGGACCTCTGTACCCATCACGCGGCGGTAGACAAGGGTGTTGAAGACATCGTCTTGGCACGCCATGATGAGTCCTTCAGACTCCGACTCCAGCTGACCTGACCTGAGGAAGGCAAATGTCAGTTTAAGAGGCAAGCAATGGTCCTTGATGTTCTCAAAGGAGACTCTATGCATGGGTTTGTCTGTATGCAGCTGCAGCATTTCAGCATTCTCCGCAGCCTTGATGTGAGCTTTTCTCCGTGTGGACTCCAAATCGGTGACAGAGAGTTCATCAGCAGCGCGCCTTGCTGCCTTGAATAGAAAGGCTACAGTTTTACTTTTAATTTCAATAAGTGTGCACTGTAACGGTCATTATTTCCAAGAATTTCTGTCAACACGGGATCGACAGTATCTTGTAACAATTCCAAGTAAGTTAGTCCTGGTCTTAGATAAAACCCGTACTACCCACATAATGGTACATACTGATGAACGTGAAACAAGTGAAACTTTTGATTCTCAACTTATGATAGTTCGAAACTTGTTTTCTCGAGAACTACTGCATCAGATTCAAAAAACTAAGAAGCATCGAAAAGAGAATTCGATGACCTTCAAAAGGTGGTATCACATATGCACCCTAATCGCAAAAGACGTATCCCTCGCAATCAAAATCGAAGGGTCCGAGCTTTTTTTTGGGAACGATAAGTATGAAATATCGGCCTTGTTTCGTTTTCGCTGGGCCACCCTGTATATAAATTGTAATCCTAATAAATACTTATACATTCCAAAATCGGACGTCTGATATATAATATAATCCAAAAACACCTGTATCTACCTGGTGGGTTTTAGTTAATTATTAGGGAAAATCATCCAAAAGAAGGCGAATTATTCAATTGTTATTCTGAAAAAATTGTTCTAAAATTGTTCTTTCCGTTAACCAGCTGACGAACGTCAACCCGCAGAAGTCGAAAACTTGTTCGAGCAATGGATCAACGAGGTCTTACTTCTTAAGGTGTGAATCCCAGCACAGTGGCCCAGCGGGAGATCAAACCCCGGACTTCCGCTTGAAAGGGGGACGTGCTAACGTTTACATTACTGAGAGGTACATCAACATGGTAATTCATTAATTGGTGAGAGTTTCTGTGTTAATTTTCATACTTACTTTGTGGACATAATACCTGCAGAACACAAAAACATTAGTTTTAACTGCCTAATCGAAGTATTTGTCATTGCTTGTATATTGATCAATCAATAGAAATGACAAATTGAAATAAATTCTAACGAGCATCTGCAAGTAGGGCTATTGTCAGACTTATATCTACTAGTACTTTGATGACAAGTCAAGACAGTAGAATGATAAATGCTGAACAGGCACTATACCAACCAGCGTTACTGCCGTTAAAGATAGTGTTGTGAGAGAGTAGATTTGCAAGGTGCCCAGTTCTCAGTTCGAAAAGTGTTTTGGGGCAAGACAGGATGCAGCAGTCGATTATTGGGCATGTGTTATGCATCGTCAAGTTGCAACAATGACAGAAGGGAGCAATGAGCGATGCCATGATACGAATGACAAGAACCCTAACGGTGAATCTGAATGCTATGTGTGTGTGCCTGGGTGTGTATGTCTGTGTGTGTGTGGGTGTGTGTGTGTGTGTGTGTGTGCGTGTGTGTAGGTGTGAGTGTGTGTGTGTGTGGGTGTGTGCGTGTGCGCGTGTGGGTGTGTGCGTGAGGGTGTGCGTGTGCGTGTGTGTGTGTCTGCGTGTGTGTGTGTCTGCGTGCGTGCGTGCGTGCGAGTGCGTGCGCGTGCGTGTGTGGGCGTGCGTGGGCGTGCGTGTGCGTGCGTGTGCGTGTGTGTGTGTGTAGACATGTAGTCTCGACAAGAAAATCAGCAAATAATTCTGTAGTCAGACTTAATAAACGATGGTTGGAGAATCACGAGTGAATCGGCACGTTCGAAAAAGTCGGCTTTTGTTAGGAATGAAGTCCTCTCAGGGGGGTTGGCGGCAGTCACCCTCAGAAGGCGAACGCGAAAAGGTTCCCGAGAATCGCGCGTTAAGAGCGCGGGATAGCCCTTATGGCTACTCACTTGTCTCATGAGGTGCGTTTATTATATTAGGGAATTTTTTTTCTTTGGTCAAAATTTTGTTAAAATAAGGAAATAAGTGTTTGTGCGTACCGGTATTGTTTTCGTTTTGAATATAACATGAATAATCATTTTATTTATGTTTGGAAAGAGAAGCCATTAGTTTTTTCATTTAGTGGAAAAGTTAACCTTTCTTTTGAATTCAGAAACATAAATCACATATTGAAGGATCTACTGACTCTTTCAAAGTACCTACAGCTTATCAAGATAGGAGTAGGGCGGCCAATGATATATGTTCAGCCGGTAGGGCAATGAATATTCACAATACATAGAGATAAACTGGGCTCTTGTGCTCTGAAGCACATATTTTGGTAGCATGTTTATAGTTTCATAAGATAGTTTTTTTCCGAAAAGACCTTGTTGGTCTCAGTTCATTTTTGTGCTTTAACTTCTTCCCTTGTTCAATAATGTGATCAAATTAGTGGTTGATTTCGGAATTATAAATCATTTCATTGAATCCTTTTTCTTTTATATTTCCTAATCTATTTTTGTTAAGTTCCTATTTTTATTTGTTTCTAATAAATTGCCTGAAATTATCAGTGGGTTTCATTTCCAAATAGCCGCCCCATTTCAGTGAATCTCTAAGTCCATCGCTGAAGACCATTAATATGCCTCAATCGGGAAACTTGCTAGGAACTGGAGAAAAAATCCTCAAAAATCTTTGATTATCGTTTGGGTAAGCATTTGAAATCATCGATGCACAGGTTTGTGTACCATTTTAATCACAATCAATCGGAAGAATTTCATAGAATGGACAAGAAATTAATTTTCACAAGCTTAATGTCTATACAATTTGCTGCTCCAAGTAGAATATTCAATGAACTTTCAATAATCACGATTTGATACTGCTGATTTTCAGAATATTTGAAACATCAAACTCTTTCGACGTTGGTTTTTCGGAGGACTCCATTTCAGATAGGAGCTCTCGGATAACATCCAGATAGAACATTTTGAATTGTTGATAATTATAGATTGAAGTACGAAGAAACGATCCTAATGATATGAAATTGAAAAATGTATCTAATCTTCTGACTCAATTATTTTGTAGTGCATAATTTTCATAATTGATAACTTGGAGTTTTCAACATTTTTTATGCATTTTAGAATGAACACACATCTGAAATTGCGCATGCACTGACTTGAGAAAATTCCACTGTTTTCATTGGGATGCTAAGTAAGGTAAGATAATGACCATGCACCACTTCATGAAGAGGAAGAATTATACATAATACGTACAGTAAACCGCACTTTTTTCATGCATTCTACGTTAGAGAAACCCAGTAAATTATGAATTGTACATTATCCACTGAATCGTTCCTATTTGTTTCCACAACCCGCCCTTACTCTGTCATACCCTTAAAGCCGATTCATAAAATTGACGTTCCGTTTGAAGTTCACCGTTGCTGTTGACGTTGGCGGTTCGCCGTTCGTTGACAGAAAATTCTACACTTCATAAACCTCTGACGTTCGCTGCTATTGACACCATTCACGCTTTAGTTCACATTTACGCAAATCACCAGACGAACATAACATTATTCAAAAGTACATTTTTATTGTGTGTTCAGTGGTTCTCGCTAGTGTACAGGTTAGCATATTCGCCTTTCGAGTGGAAGACCGGGATTCGATTCCCCGCCGGGCCACTGTGAGGCCTCGTGGATGCATTGCTCACACAAGTTTCGACTTTTGAGGGTTTACGTTCGTTAGCTGGTTAACGGAAACGAACAATTTTAGAACACAAAACTAATTTAGTCTTCAACATTTTTAAATTTCTTTTCGTGTTGCAAAATAAGGGAGGTGACAAGGCATTTTGTTGACTATCACGGCCTGCTACGGACGGCAAAAGGTAAAATTGGTTTATGTCGAGTGGCACCAACGGCACGCTGAACGGCGGACGGCATCGGCCAACGGCGTTTATGGATGACCTTATGCGTTTCAGTATATTGATGTGCGAACGGAACGGCGAGCGCAGACGTCATTGGCAACGGCGAACGGAACGTCAAGTTCATGAATCGGTCTTTACTGGCGATATATTTTAGTACGTGATATTGGGTAGGAGGCGGGCTCAGTGAACTTGTGATATTTAACACAATTCAATGAATTATTCATAACTCCAATGCACAATCCATAAGAGTTATAAACACATTGTTTCCAATGTATTCGCTATTCCATAATGGATAACCTTGAATTTTCAATTTTTCTAGTGCATTATCAGATTACACAAACTGAAAATGCACAGGCGATGCCTCAGAAGTTTGAAGTCCACAATTGTTTCCATTGGGTCAATGCTCAGTGGCCATGCACCATTTCAGGAATGGGAAGAAGAATTATGCGTTATATACATTCAGTGAACCGCATTTCTCTAAAGCATTGTACGTTAGAGATAACTCCTCAATTATGAACTCTGCACTATCCATTAGATTTCGCTCATTTGTATATTAAAGCCGCCTTAAGTCTTTGCTGTTGCAAATTCGTGTTTTGCGCCTGGAAGAGTTGCTCAATACTGTGGGACTGATAACAACGGGTGGATATTCTTCCATCTTGTCCAAATTTGTCATTTATTCAGTAGTGAATAAATTTGACTGTGATTCGAGAAATATGTACTTTGTAGTTACCTCAAACCGTTATAATCACTCAACAGACACTTTCAAAATTGTCAAGAATTACCAGTTTTTGTGATGTTTTTTATCATCGGAAGTATCCTCTGAAGTATAATAATTCTATTTCTATTTCAACCCGTTAATAGAACAGTTTCCAAATGAGCCGCTCGAAATCATCCAATTCAAAACAATAAAAGAAATTATTTGGGTGTATAATATCAAATTCACGCAAAAACTCAAAATGATGTCGGACCGCTTTCATCATGAATGACCGTGAAAATATCTACCTTCTCCTGTATTAATTCAAAAATCGCTTTCCTCAAAGGAATAGCGTGCTGAATCACAGGTGTGCCAAATAGCTTAAAGTACCACCTACATCTCTGCCTCGAAAAAGACTTCACCGAAAAAAAAACAGGAGATTTAATAGTATGTTATTCAACGAGGATATAATGATGGCTATTATTTACGAGCCGCAGGCGAGAGCCTAAATCATCGAGAGAATAAAAGCAGCCATCACACGCGAGTAGAATAATACTATGCTTTGTCCACGACTATTGTATAAACCATACATTTCAAAAGCAGTATTGAAAAAAAAATCGTTATACTTTACCAAAATCAAAATTCATAACAGTCTGTTCGAATAGGTACCTAAGAAATATCAATATTATCAGAAAAACTCACAAAAATATAAAAAATATTCAAAATGCATGTATTTTTCTTCAAAAATTACGATATTCACTATTCGTAATTCTTAATACATACATTATCAATATTTAATGCAATAGTCGTGGATAAAAATAATATTACAATAAAAACGAAATGTAATAACACTTCGACATCTCTGCGCGCCCGCTACTGCCTTACACACCCTAGACTAACTTGACAGACTAATAATGCTCATTCATTCATTCATCGAGTTGGGAAACCAAACAGAGTAAGTCCAAAAGTGTAGGAGACACAAAGTCTACAATGCTTTTTTTTAGTTACGAGGGTAGAAAAGTTGTGAGTTTCGGTTCACTATTGATCAAAGGAGTAATATTCCGAAGTACTTGTATTGAAACATTTTTCATGATCTTCTGTTTGGAATACGATGTTTCAATCAGGTTTTTGAAAATGTTGGTTCAGTAATATTCATTTCCTGAATCAACCTATAGACGTAAAAGTAAATCAAAATTTGGAATAGCTGTGTCAGATGAAGCAAACCACATAAATCTCCAGCCGTTGCCCGATAACATCCAGTAGCATAAGAACGAAGTGTAAATAACAACACTGATTCATGGGAGAGCAAAATTTCTGAAAATATAAAATTGTATGTATAAATTTGACTAGCAATCTCAATACAGAATGAAAGAACAAGTTTCGCTATGTAATTATACACAATTCATGTTGTGTATATCACAATTGTTACTCTGTATTAAAGTTACTGTCTTTCCTCTTTGACCAGCCATAAATGTATATAATAAATTGAATTTACCTATCTTCCTACAATGGCAATAGGTAACCACATGTATTGCAGATTCTGACGTCTGCAGCAAAAAAAACCTTGAAACTATCCCTTTGTATGGATTTTTACAAAACTTTCGCCTGGAGAGATAATTTATATTATATATAGAGATATAACTCACTTGTCAATTTTATATTCAATTCACGATACTTCTCGAAAGTCGATATATAATTACAAAATCTGCTATATCGTCCAAGGTTTAAAAATGGTCTTTTCCTTCTCTTATCCACCGAGGTCTTTCAATCACAGATTATACAATCTTTGCCTCGCCCTCTGTCAAAGAGAAACAATATTTAAAATCACAATATTATATTATATATAATGGAATGATGTCCATTGACCAGATTATATATTATACAGAGTCTGATTGGAAGTGGTCGTTACTTGATGAAAATCTATATTAAACAAATAATATACAGCTGGAACTTCAAAGTTCTTGTTTGAGGAAGCTATTGTATAGCAAAACACGCGTCGTGGTTTAGTAAAACCTAATATATAAAAATCTTACAGGCAACTGTAACTGTATATTACCTATATGTTCATTATACAGAGGTTCAAACTGTTGAAAGAGGTATAAATAATTATAATTACACACAACCGACATTAGGTTGACTCCTGTCATCATAGGTATTGATCATCAGGAAAAGCTCCAAAACACTCGCACAAAACTCATCTCATAAATGCATGTGGTCAGTTGAGACTCAGATTATCTTTGAACGCGATCAATGAGCAGCGGTAAATTCCAAAATAGGCATTGAACTCGGTCAATGGCCTTTAAAATTAGTTTTTGGATTTGGTAAATTTGGGTGAAGTTCAAAGAGGTGTACATTCTAAACACTGATCTGTACCCCAACCAATTACAGTGGTATACAAATAGCCATCCAAGTAGGATTTCGAATCAAAAATTCAGAGTATGTTAATTCACGGTACTTTTTGAGAGTCGATATCTAGTTACAAAATCTGTATCGTCCAAAGGTTGAAGGTGGTCGATCTTATCTTCCTGTTGTTATCCAGCGAGGTCTATTAACCACAAATTCATCAGATCATTGTCCTCGAATATGAATTTTTACAATCTTTACCTCACCATCCCCTGGTAGTATTGTCAAAGATAAACAGTATTTAATGACAAGATAATGAAATTAGGCCATTTTTTTGATGTCCATTGACTAGATTAGATATTATACAAAGTTTAGAAGAGGTATATAGAAAAACAGAGATTAGGTTAACATGTCATCATACGGATAAGGATGAAGAATCAAACTCCAAACAGTTACATGGAACTCATCTTATAAATTTAATGAGTTTTGTGAAGGCTAAAAGTGGCTCAATGCAATTAACTTTAACTGGCCAAATTTGGTCAGTAAAGACTTGATTGAACTCGGATTATCGTTGAACGCGATCAATGAAGCAGTGGTAAATTCCAACCAAAAAGGACATTGAACTCAGTCAATAGCGTCAATTGTCAATGTCAATAGTCAATGGCCGGCACATGGCCGGTAAACTTAAACTTAACAACAAAAACAAACTCTGTAGTCTTGCTCTTGTAGCCCTGTTAAGTTGAATTTAGTTAAATTCGACCAAACCATTTCAACAAATGTTAAAGTGTGCTTATATAGAAGACAATAATAAAAATAATGTTCAAATTCAATTTCTCTACAGAAGATCATGAAATTAAAGGTAAGTGAACAACCTACTTTGAATAGACATTGTATAAACGTATAACCTAATTAATCCTCAAGCAGAGACCCAAGTGAAAGACGTATGGAACGAATGTGAAGAAATCATACATGAACCAAATATACTTGTTGACGCAATTATTCGGCAAGTTCAAATAAATAGTGTGGCCTACAACAATAATGAAATAAAATATTTTCGCCCAAAGGAAATCGTGAAGTTTTTAGGCACACAACAATACTTGAATAAATTTTCAGTTTTGAAGGCCGAGGGACATCATTCAGATCTTCTGCCAGCTGTATATGAAGGTATTTTTTGTAGTTCATATGAACTGAATAATTTTTTTTATGATATCATTTTATAAATATATGAACAGGTGGTTTAAAAATCTGGGAGTGCACTTACGACCTTTTTTGTTATATAAACGATTGTAATGTTGATTTCACTAACAAAAAAATACTCGATTTGGGATGTGGTGCTGGGATCATAGGAATTTTTCTTCTGTTGAAAGGAGCAAACTGTTGGTTTCAAGACTATGTAAGTATTTAGTGAGTTTTCTTGGAAACTCGTTGGATGTTGATTTTTTTCAGAATTCCGATGTCATTCAGTTCCTCACAATTCCCAACATTATACTTAATTCTAAGAATGGAATGAAAGACTGCAAATTTTATTCTGGCGACTGGGAATCTTTCGCTGAAACAGTAGGAGTAAACGTAACAGAGGATGTGAACAAATGCGACTACATTATGACATCAGAAACTATTTATAATACAGAATCCTATGAAAAGCTGCATAAGGTTTTTGAAAAATTACTGAAAAAAAGTGGTGTGATGTATCCTTTGAGACTGTTATTGCTTCTTGATTATCAGGTGCATTACTTTGGAATCAACTTGTTGCAAGAATTTGTCAACTGTACTCTGCTATTTATTTCATCAATACTTCTTTTATTGTGCACAAGAGATTAAACAATAAAAAAATGCCACAAAAACTTGCCCATTGTCAGGAGGTTCCTGTGAATCATCCTGCTCGGTAATACCTGAATTCCATGATGTATTTTGTCTCTTCAACTTGAGACAATTGCATGTGATTCGTGCGATTTTTTTGAATTGCATAGTGTAAAACAGGTTCCCAAACTTTTTTTTCTCATAGACCCCTTTCAAAATTTTGCTGCTTCTGGTGGACCCCTGGCAGCTATCATATTCCTCATTTTTTGTTCACACCAACGTGGACCCTGGTGAAGTCTCCTGTGGACCCCTGGAGGTCCACCTGGACCACATTGGAAATCAGTGATTGTAGAACATTTTCTGTTTTGGTGCGACAAGTTGCAGATACTCATTTTTGTGGTGATTTTAATGTGAACTTCAAATATGTGGCGTCAACATTGTGAAAATTGGTAGTTTTGTATGTATTCAGAATTTCTTGAAACTGAAGGAATTGAGAAGAGTAATCATAATATTGAGGTTATGATCTCAAACCAACAAAAATCTTGAGTAATATTTCCTTGTCGAGAATATTTGGAGATAGTTTTAAAATAAAATTTGAATCACCGAAATGCATTGCTTCGAATGTATGGTATCGCTTTTCTTGTAGAGTTCTTCTATTTACTACCATCAGCAGATCCTTCAATTTCAGCTGACTCATATTTTTCCAATGAATCTTTTTTTGCACAACTCTACAAATCAATAAAATACTGTTTAAACATATACTCTCATCAAAGACAGTTGATTCAACCCACACTCTTTCCACCTTCTGCTGAGGTTATCTTGACTATTTTCAAACCTTTTGAATTTATTCACCCCTAAATATGGCTTTGGATGTGATTCGTCAATAAAACCAATAAGTTTCTATTTTTTCAGACAATCTTTCTCTTAAATAATAATATTACTTTTGGGACATACCAATAAATTCGTAACAAACAAGTCAGGCCTTCATACAGGGTAATGCTCTTGTTGAGGTTTCTGAACTACTTGGAACAGAACAATGGCAAATGTTTCTCTTGATTATATACAGTGCACCATACTATCAATGGAGCCCATATGAGCAGCTTTAGGGCGTTTTTGAACATGCAAAATTACTTCTCTTTGACAAATGATTTTTATTGAGGTATAACTTTAGGGCGGAGATTAATTGGATTCATTTTAGTTGTGAAGTTACAGCTTATCCAATCCATCTTGGCACAGAATTGATGACGTATATGCCCATAAATCTCTGTGAAGTATAGTACGATGAAAAAACACCTTTCATATGTATTCACCGTGTTGAAATTTATTACTAGTAGGTGTTTCGTCATGGTCTGCACTACAAGTGAACAACTGGACAAGTAGCTGAGTCTGTGCCAAGATGGATTGGATAAGCTGTACTTTCAAATATATTTTTCAAATTCTACATTTTCAAAATCTCTTGGATATATTTAAAATATGAAAATAGTGTTTTTCAAACATGAAAATTTTCATGATTTACATCCCAGATGTTTTGTTCAAATTGTGCTCATTCTTACATACCTCACAGTAAAAGAAAAGGAAAGTTGTCATTAGGCAAATTGAGTAGTTTTCACATATAGGGGTGCTCCATAAGAAGCAGGAGCACACTGAAAAAAAATAATTTTCCGTTAACCAGCTGTTGTCCTCATACAAATGGCAACCCTCAAAATCCAATACTTTTGTGAGACAAAGGTCAACGAGGTCATACTTTTCAACATGCGCTCTTTAGCGTGAATAATCTAGTGTCTAGATATATCAACAAATTTGTGTATTGTTACTAATTCCTTACATTACACATACTAGATTTTTAGCAGCCAAATCTTTTTATTTTGGTGTAGGAGGCGGAATATCTTTGTTCCAGGAATTTTTAGACAAACAAAACATATTCAAATATACCACATGCTGGAAATGTGAGGAAGGATTGAAAAGAGAAATATTAAAAATTGAATTTTTATAAGTAAATAATTATAAAATTCCAACAATAAAAATATAATGAAATAATGCTCAAGGATTTAACCTTTCATAAACCCATCCATCTTCCGCTTGGTGTGTTAGAACTCCATCTGGCTCATTTACTTTTGGTTTACGAAATTGTATTCTATCATGTATTCTGTCAGTTTGACCCTGCCAGAATTCAAATGACCGGGGTTTCACTAAATAACCACCCCTGAAAATATACTTTGTCTTCATCTGTTCCAATAAAATGCTACAATTGGAAAATAGGAGACAAATTATACTCACCATTGAGGTGGTCTGGGAACATGTCCCTCAGTATACTTATTTTTGAGTTCATTTTCTTTTTCAGCAAGTACATATCTTCCGGCAACTGGCTTGCTTTGATCGCTACATAGAGCACCGATTTGGCTCTGATAAGGCCGTTTACTGAAGTACTCATCTGCTAGTGAAAAAGGTAGTTTCTCCACAACCCCTTCTATTCTTACCTTGAAAAAAATTGTATATAGCGTTTATTTGTTGAGCCCCTTTAATTATTCATACTGATCTACTGTAATGTTCCCAATAAAATGTTAATGCTGCATTAGGATTCTCTTCCTAAAAAAGTTATAAATGAATACTCAGTGCAAACAGTTTATTCATGCATACCAATTCCTTCCCCTTCCTGCTAGTATAGTGAGTAAAAAAAATGAAACCTTCTTTGCTGTAGCCTTTGAGCAAAACATATCTTGCAGATGGAATACCATCTCTGAAAATGAAAATAAGTACACATGAATGTTGCCCACGATATTGTTCTTAAATCCTTTTTTGAATAAAATATATTGAGTTGAAATGTAAATAATTGAATATAACGAACTATTTACTACAACATGTAAATCTTTGTTCAGGAAATTCCAGACACTGACCCTTCCATGTTTGTATATTCTTGAGCTGATTATGTTCATGAAAACAAATGAAAATGAACTAATGTGAAGACACTCGTATGTATAATACTACGAATAAAGAAAAACTCAGTTATCAGTTTGTGAAAATTCACCAAAAGCATATCAGTATCAGATATTTCAATAAAATAAGAGATAAAATAGATGTGAATTTGAATGATATTCTATTTGAAATTGAATTGAAAAATTTCCTTTTTGAAAAAGTATTTTAAAATGTTGAGTAATTTGGTAAAATTCTATTTACCGGACGCCACCTATTTCAAAAAAAAAATTGATGGGACTTACGTATTTCGGTCTCCTGAACAAAAAATTCTAATGAAAATTTTGGCGGTCTCAACTAGTTTCGGAGATACGGCCCCCCAAAGACAGGAAAACGATGTTGACGCTTATGTCTATTTTTCAGCCAATTCCGCTCGAAATTCCTCCTTTATATCAGCACAATATACTCATTCTCTCCCACCTTCTTCATCACGTTTCAACCGAATTAAAAGCATTTTTTACTACAGGATTGAAAAATATTTCCTGATATGAAATTGAGGTTAACATAACTGTGGAACTCGCATCGGCGATGCCTTGCGCGTTCGACTGTTTTGTTAACCTCACTTTCCTATCAGGATATATTTTTCAATCTTGTAGCGAAAAATACTTTTAATTCGGTTGAAAAGTGATGAAGAAGATGGAACAGAATGTGTATATTGTGCTGATATAAAGGAGGAATTTCGAGCGGAATTGGCTGAAAAACAAACATAAGCGTCAACCCCGTTTTCCTGTCTTTGGGGGGCCGTATCTCCGAAATTAGTTGAGACCGCCAAAATTTTCATCAGAATTTTTTGTTCGGAAGACCGAAATACGTAAGTCCCATCAATTTTTTTTTAAATAGGTTGCGTCCGATAAATAGAACTTTACCAGGAATTTTATATTTCTTGATATAGTATTGTGAAACTGAATGTACGTATAAATGTTAATTTCTGTGACTATACCTACACTATTTTAACAATTTATTTGTAGTTTAACTTCCGTCTTTTTGACAAGTCTGATAAGTTTTATACATGTGTGTACCTATGTAGGATGCCTTGTATTACAATCTTTGATTGATGAATAAAAAATTATCAAATTCAATCCTAATGATTTGTTTCCAAGATGAGAAGTTAAATATTGGCTTGCTTGATCAGATAACTAAAGTCCAAGGTTATTTTCTTGCAACTAAAAATCTTGAGATTAAGCTTGTTTATATAGATATGTTGATGGGAAGGTAATTTGTTTTTTATCAACTAGCTTTCCAGTAGTTACCCACTCAATTTTTTTTTCACCTACTTTGTAGCAGTTGACAAACACATAGCATTGGCTTCAACTGTTCTTGGATCATCTTTAATTATTTTAAACCACTTATCAAAAATATTTACAGGCTCTTTGATTTCAAGATCCTCTTCTAGAAGCAGATTCTGCTTGCTATTATAATCTGCTCTCATTTCTGAAAGGATATAGGATAACTATTGATTTATCATGTTTTTATCTTTTACTCACGGCTCACGTCCATCTTTATCACCAGTCAGAACTCATCAATTTGATAACCAATTTTTACCACAGAATGAAATAACGAAAGATTGTTATCAATCAAAAAACAAATTTTATTGTAACCTTGAATTTGGTTTATGACCTCAATCTGATGATATGTTCGAAGTTGAAGCCCGATCGGGCGAGCAGGGGCATTCAGTGCATCAATGGGGCTTTCAATGCCATTGAAAACAATAGGAGAAAATCGTCAACCGCTAGATGTCGCTGCTAAATCCAAAATGGCTTCACTTTGGGGTGAACAACAAATTTTGGCCATTTGATGTAATGGTACTATCAGTTCATGTTTTGCTTTCTTGAGCACTTGTTGAATGATAATTAGTTTAAACGTCTTGAGTTGCTTTGTCTGCTTAGGTATAGTAGTTTTCACAATAAATGGTATTGACTGAAGGATTATAATAATACCAATTAGACCCTTAAGTTGTACACAATGGGATTAAATCGGGTAGTTTATTATAATTATAAAGGATTATAATAAAACCAATTAGACCCTTAAGTTGTACACAATGGGATTAAATCGGGTAGTTTATTGCAGTTAATAAGCCAATACCATTTGCTGTGAAAAATACTATAGTTACATGTTTCGCTAGTATTACAGCCTCATTTTACTCGTGAGTGTTATAATTTGAACTACTTCACCTACCTACATATTATTCCCAGATCAAAATGCCTATTATAGAATTGGAACTATGTAGTATTCTGGATTACGTGGAAAGCAGAACTAGACCGTTGAAAGAGGGTGAAGGTATGTTCAAAGCAGGGCATATCTTTGCATGTGGAGTAAAAGAAAGTAACCATAAAAAAATCAGGAGCTTATGTTTGCAAACATCAGCTTTAGTAGAGCATCCACAGGAAATCAATATATTGCTGACTGATGAGGGATGGAAATGCCAATGTTCCTACAAAGCGGGTTTATCTGGGTTCTGCTAACATTACAACCCTTATGTTGATAAGTAAGTAATGTCATTTCCGAAATATATAAAAGTAAAGGTTGATTTTTGATGAAATTTTTGCATTTTATTAGCTTTTGGTGCTAAATAAAGGATCAATATATCATATTTAGGGCCGGTATTATAAAACAAAGTTAACTTTAACTGATACCCATTCCTACCAACAAAGTTAACTCATGCCTTTTGAAGTACTGTAACATGTGACGTCACTCCACAAGTTAACTTCTAGTTATCTGTCAAAATAGTTTTATAATACCGGCCCTTAATAAAACATATCACCGATTAGTGTTTCAACAAATGCTTTATTTTTATTATTCAAATAAATTATGAGAAAAACCTGATTTTTGTTCTGATACAAAACCTTTTTCTGTACTTATAAATTATATAATTCATGAGATACATTACTATTTTGAAGAAACCTTATAGAATATGAGGTTTCTTCAAAAAAAAAGCTGAAGAAATAGGTTGGGTACTTCACTTCCCACGCACCAAACTTGTTTTTCGAAGAGTTGAAGCAATGGATGCCAATGAATCAGTGATATCAGTTCGGCGTTAGGGTAGTTGATCTCTACCCTAACGCCGAACTGATATCACTCAACTTACTATTGAATTCGTTAACAAGGTTATCATTTTCAGAAGAAAATTGATAATGTCAAGTGATATAAGTTTGGTGTTAGGGTAACTGATCTCACACCAAAGGTTCCAATCTTACCAATTATGAATGAATCATGCTTTTAAAAAAATGTGTCTAGCCAAGAAGATACAATTTTTCTTGGCAGTTATTCTACTGACTAATTGGGGGATAGTGTGGAAGGATAAAAAACAGACGAGAAAAGTATGATTTATTTACATAAATTCAATCATACTTTGCATAAACAATATATTAATAAATATTATATTATGAAGTTTTGAAAATGGCTTCAAAGTGGGAACTGAAACGTCCACTTAACTATATTTTCAGACGCTCTAGAAAGTGGAGGCTACTTACAAACAAATAGTTAACTACTTTTCAATGTATTTTTCCACCTGAAACAAAGCTTTTTTTCGTTAGTAGGGAATTTATGTAGTGAAATAGTACTAGTATCATATAATGAGCACCGAGACACCGAGCACATTTTTCTCGATTTTGTAGGAATACTTCAATGACTTCGCTGCATTCTGGTTTGTAAACCACAACAACCCTTCATATCTATTTCACTCTTCGCACTTCTGTAGCGTATTAAGTTATATATATATATATATATATATATATATATATATATATATATATATATATATATATATATATATATATATATATCCAAAATAATAATTTTAAATCCAACACTCATAAGACTCCATAGGATTTATGTTTGTTGTTCACCTTTCGGTTAGTTCAAAAAAAATATATAGATGGCGGCCACATCGAAGTTTTAGGCTATAGAACAGCAGTGGGACTCTGATGAATAAAATTACCGTATTAGGCTGGATTCAGACAGATCCGAAATCCGATCATACGACGATCTGACAGCTTTCTGATTGGTTTAAATTCAAATTTAGACCAATCAAAAAGCTGTCGGATCGTCGTACGATCAGATTTCAGATCTGTCTGAATCCACCTTTAGAATCGATTCAATGCATTTCTATCGCTTTGCGATGTAGAATTACTTGTCGAGAAAGTGTTACAACTTCTAGAGAAATTTGTCACATCCGATTCAGAGTCCAGCCCCCAGATTCTATTTCACGAATTCGATTGTCGAGTAGCTCAGACTGTGACTGTAGCGTGCGCTGTACCGAAAATATACGCATATTCTATAAAATTCGATAATGGAATTCGTGAAATAGAATCTGGGCTCTGATGCAGAACTCGCCCCGAGTTTCAAAGGGAATGCGATTAGGTTATTGAGTGCGCGTCCGGATCGTTCTGGGCGTCAACTCAAACGCAGCTTGAATAGTAATAGTAGGCAACTCATTATATACTGAATTCGATAAAAAATTAATAAATCATGGCAGGTGACGGTTTTAGGTTTTAGGACTCAATGGCTGCGTTTAGCAGCTTACAGCACATGAAGCCGCTGCACCAAATTTGACAGTTTTCCATAGTGAAATTTCAACTTTCGTGAAGTGACTGTACCTATAAGCTGTAAGACACAGCCAATACCTGTTAACAACTCCATAGTCGAATAAGTTTATTTTTCAATGAGTATTTGAAAATTCGTTTGAATAGGACCGTGCGCGACTAACTCCATCTACTTTCGGTACTCTTGGGGTAGGGGAAGGCTTTTAAGGTGGGTTTACAGAAGGAATAGTGCATAATGCATACTTGAATATTGTCGGTAGTGTAGGGGTTAGCACGTCCGCCATTCAAGCGGAAGAGGGTTGACGTTCTTCAGCTAGTTAAGAGAAAGAACAATTTTATTTTTTTTTACAATATCTCCGTTGAAAAAAAATCAAATTCAGTTACTTGGTTAGTTCTTACTAAAACTCTAAAAAACTATCAGAAGTGGTAGTTCTCAAGCTAGAAGATGATATTTCCACTAAAAGTAGATTCATGAAGCTTCAATCGTCAAAACAATCAACAATCATGAAAAAGTTAAATGCTGATTGGTGAGAATTTTTTTTCAATCAGCATTCAGATTTCCGATAATTGTCTATTGTTACTTGATGAATTGAAGCTGAATGAATCCAGCTTAATTTGAGTTTTGCATTATCCACCAAATTAATACGTTCACTGAACCCGCCTTCGCGGCCAATATGTGTCTGTGTAAGGGGTCACCTATTTCGTCATAATGTACAAAATAGAAATCGTAATTCATCATATAGTACAAAATAGAAACGTACAGTAACAGAACGCTACACTTTCATAACGTAATGTATCATAATGTACATATTCAGAACGTATTTCGTCATATCGTACCTTATCATATCGCTACAATATCAGAACATCAAAATATCATAACCGCACTTCATACAATTCGTAACTAATCATAATGGTACAAAATCAGAAACGTACTCTATCATAATCGTAAAGTATCAGAACGTACTCTATCATAATCTAATAGTACAAGGGCTTGCTTACAATATTAATAAAAATATATGGTAATGGGATATCCGCTGTCATTCAGGAATCCAGGAGAGATCTATGATCTTAAATATATTTGAAAAATTGAATAATAACATTATTTTTCACCTATTGTAGCTAATTTTTATATTTTGTATTCTTCAATATTCAAAAAAATGTTGCCTACCCTGATTCCTATATTGGTTGTATTCGGGTTCACAACAAAAACAGTTCAGGAACGGTTCGAAATAGTTGGACTGTTGAGGCGTGAAGGGTTTGTCGCGAATATATCTACATTAATTGGGTGGGTGACTATTTTTGACTGTCCTAGAACAGTATTTATTGCGAACCCGAATACGGCTATTGACATGACACTGTTGCAGTGTTGCCATTCAAGTGGGCACTGGCACTGCACTGTTATGTGTCTGTTTGATTCATTGTTATTATTCATAATTGTTGAAAAAGTTTATTCACTAAAATAAGACGGCGATGTTAAATCAAGTGTTAGAAAGATTGAATGGCTGGTGATTACCTACTTCTCTACATGAATCTGTGCGAGGAAAAACTGATATTGCCAGAATTATCACCTTGACGATTCTTTGCTCCTGATGCGAACAATTGTTTACTTTCACTCCAGAGTCGCTAAATTAGGTATATGAACTATTATGATGACCTAAGATTCCATATGTATCCTGTTACAAGTTTTAGTTTGGTTTCTATAAGTATTTTTTTTCAGGTCCAAGTAATAAAGAGAAAGACTCCGTATTTCAACAAAAACATGTAGTAACACCTAAATAAATCTGGACTATAAAAAGTTAACAATGGAGTGTATACTCAGTAAAAACAACCTAAGCGAGAAATATACCAACTGGAATTTACGGAAACAGAAAATTGCATACTTGGCAAATAATTGAAAATCGTAATATTTGATAATAATCATCAATTGACATGAAAAGACAACTGCGTAGATGCTGGCAATGGAAACATCGTAAGACTGGTTTCCAATAAGAAGATATAAGGGCTGACAAGTGTGGGGTGTGCATTAAATCGCTGCAAAAAACTTGTGGTATTAGATGTAATATCTGTACAATATGGTTTCACATTGCTTGTGTGAGCCTAATTCATCAAGATATCAAATTGTATGAAGATGAGTTGAAAAAAAGCAGGTGGCAAAATATGAAATTGCAACTAGTGTTAAAGTGATGAGCGAGTTGGATGTGACTAATATCCCAAAGACCGTCCAGATTCACACCGAAGATGTTTTGACAAAACTAGAAAATATCATGAAAAAAACTGGAAAACATGGAAAATAATAACGAATAGACACATGATCAACAATTGAAAATCAATGAAGACTTACAACATGAAGTAGTAATTATTCGAAGCTAGTTAAACGAGGTCAAAGAAGAGCTGAACAAGCAACAACAAAAACAAGGTATAGTGAACACAGTTTATATTTAAGAAATAGGACAGCTCAATAGCAGGATAAATAACTGAATGATGTATAGTTTAGAAGAATCCATATCATTTAATCCAGAAGATACATATAAGTTTGATCTATCCAAAAACAAGGAGATTCTCAATTTACTCTCAGTCGAGATAAATGGGAATATTGCAAAAATCGCATTATGGGTTTCAATAGATCCAGTGCCAAAACATGTTCCACAAACGTCTCATTTGATGGCTTGGAGAAAAAAAACAAGCATTGAGACTTTCGAACAAACTCAAATAAGCACCTTACCAGATAAGCACTGACAGAACAAAGATGCAGATTGAACACTTCAAGAGGATGAAGGATGGACTGAAAACAAAAATCTTGAATGGTGAACCTAATCTAATACAATGGTCAACCGAGAAAAGTAAAGAAAAATGGTAAACAGGAAAACAGGAGTGCACCCCACTCTAGATTTATGGTTACAATATTGGAGGTTTGGAAACTGAACTTGAGGAGTTATTCAAAGCAGAAGCTTATATATCTATGATATAATCATCCTGATATAAAGTTGTCTAGATTGTGACATTCCTGATGGTGAAATCAACTTAGACGCTTACAATATGTTTTTATGTGACCGTAGTGATAAAACAAGTTTGAAAATCAGAGGAGACGAAGTTTCAATTACCACTTGTTCATACTTTTCATATATTTAATGAATAAAAATTGTTGACTTGTGAGTAGCTCTTTTGTTACTTCTGCCTTGACTTTGAAATTACATTGAGAAATTGTGTATCTACCCATTACCCACCTGAGGAACATATTTTTATAAATAAAAAAGACGTTTTTATGTTTGTTAATTTTTTTATCGAAACCTAGTCCTCTCTATAACCACAGTTCATATGAACTGTAGCAGAAAATGAATGTTAGCAAAAAAATATTCCACACTAACAACTACCTTATTTAATTCTTATAGAACTATACACTAATACAAAAATTCACCTGACTAAATGTTGACTAAGAGATCAAATAAAAACTACTATCAGTAAAATTAAGAAATTATTAATGTAGGTCATCCTCCTGAAAGCTCCTTATTCTTCCCCACAGTAAAAACCCCATCATATGCTACTTGGTTAATTTCATCCATAGAATTGGTACTTTCTTCAATACCTTGTGATTTTTCTTCGTTTTCTATCAGTCATATCTTTTTGATTTAACTTGAGGTGTGTGTAACTGTGTTTTAGTATACAATCACGAAAGAAACTATCCCTTCCTGGGTATGTGAAGGAATAGTCAGATTTGAACATTACATTATAAATTAATTTAATTAAAAATCTTAGTCATCCTGTTGAATGTGTTTTTCTCCAGACTCCTACTCATACCTGTCCATGAGTATTTAGTAAGAAGTTGTGAAAATGATACCTGCCAACTTGTAACAAGCTGTTTGTGGTTCGTGTATGAATTCGGAATTAAAAACCGAGTGCAAATATTGTAAAAGGGTTGTTGCAAATCCAGTAAAGTGCCAAAAGTGTAAAGCAGTCTTCCATCCCAGTTGCATAGTGCATGCGGCACAAGTAAAGAGTGCGTTATGTAGACATAAAATTGAAACCAATGAAAATGAGAATAAAACTTTCATTATGGATGCCGAAGAAAATCCTTATGCAGTCGAAAATAGACTTCTGTATCAACTGGTACGTGAATTGGAATCAAAATGCAATATTCTCGATGAAAACTGTAGTTTGTTGAAAGATAAAGTACTGTTTCTTAATGAAAAACTGAGTGTCTATGAAAGTAAAAAAAGCCAAATCATTGCAAATACTGGAAACAATGATAAGCACCAGGTCCCTATAAAAAGTGTTCGAAACATCTCACAAAAATTCTCGGCACCTGACTCTAAATCATCGTCATCAAATTTAAATTTAAATGAGCCCACTTATAGTTCAGTCACAAACAGGCAAAACTCGGAAATTTCTCCGAAAATCTTCACGCAAAAAGAAGTGAATGCCGCTATTACCACGGCGGAATACACAAGCAAAATACAAAATGTACAGGACCTGGTAGTTCCTGAGAACGAAAAATGGGATGAAGTGTCTTACAGAAGGAGAGCCAAACGTAATCGCAGATTCATGGTTGGTGGAAATGAAGAGGATTCGGACATAATCACAGTACCAAGAGTAATCTCCTTGCACGTTACCAGGCTTAGTCCAAATATGGAACCTGCCGTTTTAAAAAAAGCAATAGAGAAACATTTTCCTGAGGTTATCTGCGAAAACCATCCATCTAAAAAGCCTGAATTATACTCAACTATGAAAGTTACCATCAAGCAAGAAAACTTCGCCAAAGCCTGGAAACGTGAAATATGTCCAAGTGGGACATTAGTGGCGCGTTTTTTTCAACAAGATCAATGAACTAAGTGTCCTCTTGAATGAACACAAATTTGACATCCTATGTGTGTCTGAACATTGGCTCACCAGAGACAATTTACATACTATAAACATTCCAACTCATTTTTTAGCTACTCACTTCTGTAGAGAAAAGTACCAACATGGAGGGGTTGCTATTTTCTGTAAGAATGACCTAAACCCAAAAATTTTAGATCTCAGTAACTTCAGCGTTGAACTCCACTCAGAATTCTGTGGCATCTTTGTGAAATGCATAAATACTTTAGTTATTAGCTTATATAGATCGTGTACAGGGGACATCAATGTTTTTTCAAATAACTTTGATGCACTTTTGGCTCAAGTTCTGACAAAAAATATGAGAATATGGCTCCTTGGAGATTTCAACATAGATTTCGCATCTGAGTCAAAATCTCTCTTTCAACTCAAATGCGTATTGGACTCTCACGGTTTGGATATTTCTATAAAAGATTTCACCAGAATCACTACAAAATCATCGACTTGTATTGATAATATAATCTCGAACATAGATGAACACTCTTATGTAACAGGTGTATTCGACTCATGTCTTTCCGACCACAAGGGGCAATATGCCATTTTGAACAGAACTTGGAATAGAACTAGCGAAGAAACAGCCTCCTTGTGTAGGTATAACAAAAAAAGGATTGAAGATGTTCAGAGATCTTTTACTTGGAGTAGAATGGGACTACTTCTGTTGTAGGGGGTTTGAAGTGGAAACATTATCCGAATCACTTATCAATATTTTTCAAAATACTGTGAAATTGTCTTTTCCTCTGAAGAAACTGTCCCAAAAACAAAAAATAATTGATTTGAGTTGGTACAATGACTCTCTCAAAGATATGAGAAATAAACTCCAAGCTGCAAAAATCATTGCTGATGTGTCTCAAAACCATCAATATATTGAAGCATTCCGATTATTGAAGAGAACTTATAAAAATGAATTGAATAGACACAAAAAAATGGCATATGAGGAATTCATTTTCAGTTCAGGTAACTTTTCCAAAGCATGCTGGACTATAATCAATTCAGAAAGAAATATTTCCGGTTGTGACAGAAAAATAGAAATATCGGAAAATGAACTGAACGATTTTTTCTGTAATATTGCTGAGGAAACTATTAAAACGCTTCCAACCTTAACAGACGATGAATTGATCGATTTCAAAAAATTCCCCTCACCCACTAGTTCGTTCTTTTTAGAACCTGTGTGTCCTCAAGAAATATACGCTGTAATAAATTCATTAAAAAATTCAAATTCTCGCGATATTCATAATTTGAACAGCCGTATGATCAAGTCAGTTGCTGATATAATTTCTATACCTCTGTCATCATTGATCAACCAAATTTTCGAATCTGGAGTATTTCCTGATATCTTCAAAATCTCAAGGGTCATACCTCTTTTCAAAAATGGTTCAAGGTCTCTGCCAGATAATTATCGCCCAATCAGTTTGATATCCACAGTTGGTAAGATAATAGAAATCACATTGAAAGAACGATTTTATTCATATTTTGAAAAACGATTCTACTTCAGTGAATCGCAGTATGGTTTTCGCGGAAAAAAGTCCACTACTCAAGCCGCTTATAAACTAGTGTCGGAAGTAGTCGAGGGTCTTAACCAAGGTAAACATACTTCTCTGACATTATGTGACCTGACTAAGGCTTTCGACTGTGTGTCCCATTCTATTCTTATTGACAAACTGAGACATTATGGTATTAGAGGCACTGCACTTGATCTAGTGGAGTCTTACCTCAGAAACAGATATCAGTGCGTTGACATAAGTGGTAAGAAATCGAATTTGAGAGCAATTAATTATGGTGTTCCTCAAGGTTCTGTCCTTGGTCCATTTCTTTTCATAGTTTATATAAATGATTTATGTAATTTTATTCAACCATTAAAATGTGTACTGTTCGCTGATGATACAACACTAATATGCTCAAATGAATCCCTCAAAACTTTATCTCAAGAAACGCAGGAAAATAAGAAGTTGGTACGAACTTGGTTCTGTAGAAATAGACTTAAACTGAATGATAAAAAACCCAGAACATTATAATATCATCGAATACCAACGTTCAACAGGGAGAACAAGTCAAATTCTTGGGTATCATATTAGATGATCGGCTGAGCTGGTCAGGTCACATAGAGGCTGTAACTCGCAAACTCTCGAGTGTTCTGTTCGTTCTTAGACGACTGAGCAGTATTGTGGGTATATTCACGTTGAAAATGGCATATTTCTCCTTATTTCATTCTGTTATATCTTATGGGATTCTGATTTGGGGTCATTCAACTCACTCAATGAGTATATTCAAATGTCAAAAAAAAGCCATTAGAATTCTTGCAAACGTAGGCTACAGAGAACACTGTCGTCCTCTCTTTATTCGGTTCGGTATCATGCCCTTGCCAACATTATATATTTTTATTGTGTTATTAGAGATACACAAAAATATTAATAAGTTTCCGAGACATTCAGATAATCATAATTACTCCACAAGATTAGCCAATTCGCTGTACCCCTCAAAAAACAGGTTAACAGTCTGTCAGAAGAATTCTTTGAATTTGAACCTGTATAATTGTCTTCATTCGTCTGTCAAATCATTGAACTATATGAACTTCAAATCATGTATCAAAAGATTTCTACTTCAACATTGTTTTTACTCTACCGAGGAGTTTACTGACGTCGCTGGAACTTTATTCATCTGAGTCACTGTGATAAAGCTATTCGTTTTTTATTATTCAAGTGTTGTCTTTTAACGTCTTAGTTATTTTAATCATATGATTATAGTTTCAGGTGTTGAGCCTACTTTTATCTTAACCATTGTAAAATTGCTTAGTTTTACTTGTTAAAAATAATTTTGTGCGATTTTAGTAACTGTGACTTACCATAAATGTACTTGTATGTAAAATGGTCAAATATATCAACTCTACTCTACTCTACTATATGGCATTGCAGATCCAATACATCTGCGGTCAGGTAAAAACATTTTGTTTATAGGACTCTCCAGCTCTTTCTCCAATTTTTCTAAGGCAGATACCATGTCAATTGGGAATATGTGCAACTCATTCTCAGTAACAGTCAAAGATGACTCCGTTTTCTTCAATATACTGTCAAGATTGTCAAGACGCTCAGAAATATCAGCGCACTTTTCCACGATTTTTTCTTTACCTGAAACAGGAAATCATATAGTACTTGATGCCTTTTTTTAGATTGTTCAAATTAAAAACTAGTGTGGTAGTTTAGTCATCATCGTTTAAATACTTACATTCCTTCAAGTCTTTGGATATCTCATCCACTTTGAATTCCAGTATGGATAATTTTTCCATCAGTATCATTAACAAGCATATTTTCATCTCTTTCACTGATTCCAGCATCAGAGCTTGCTGATCTAGTGGTGGAGGTTGGCGTTTCAGGATCTTGGAGTACCTATACATTGACATTCTATTGGTTTTTCTACTGCCTTCTGTTTATTTGAGCTAAATTCATAAGCAGGCAATCCAGATATTTCATTTTTCAGAGCACTTGCTCTTTTGCTAAAAGTAGGCAAAGATTTTGAGGGTACTATTTTTCCTTTTTCATCATCCCTATAGTGTAGTCAGGTAATGAATTGTCTTCAATTGCACATATTTGGTCTGTCTGGGCCAAAGCACGCATAAAGAGGAGTAGTTAAAGGTGTAGAATGCATTGTCCAAACCGATTTTGAATTTTCAGGGTGATTAAAAACGCCATAAAACGAGTATTGACATTGAAAATTTTCCGCGGAAACGATGGAAAAAAGTTTTTTTTTTATAAAATACACATTCGAGATTAAAGAATAAAAACAAGAAAGTAGAATATTGAACGCTGTCAAATATTGATGTTTAAAATATTTGCAATATTGTCACATTGCAAATTAATATCTTAGATTATAAGATATTGAGAAATTGAGATCGAAATCATCATAGATTATATTATTTGGTGGCCCTAAAGAGGTATTTTGTGTATCTCAGCAAATATAAGGCGAATTATACCTTCTTCTCATTCGGGAAATTAAATTCCCTTCAAAAGATAGGAATAATTTTTCCTTTTCTGCACTATAGATCTATCAAAGACACATGATATTTCCAATACGTCTTTTCTGAAAGATTCCAGCTGTTTGAATCATGCTGTTCCAGGTTCGATTTTTTTTTCTATTATACGATTAAAAAAATTACAAAATCAAAAAAAAATCAAAATCGCTTTATTTCTGTCAGACAATATACATTGTATCAGAATTGTCAGTATTTAGGCAGACATGTACACTGCAGTACAAAACTTAAAAATCTTAAAATTAACATATATCGGACTCATCATATGTATCATAAATACCGTCACAACAAATTAAAAAAAGAATCTACTGGATTTGTCGAAAGATACTCATCCAGAGAGTAAAAACATTTATTAATCAAGTACAGCTTCAAGTGTTTTTTGATATTGGCATACGTAAATCATAAAAATTTATTGAGAATATTTTGCTATAGTTCAAATTGCTAGTAATATCTTCAAATGATCTTCAATAGAAATTTGTTCTATATAAGGAGCAAGGATTCTTGAAATTATTAAATTAATTTAAAATCTGAAAAAATGAAAGGTCGTTATTCCTCGATCGTACTTGTTTTTTTTAAGAAGTTTAACATATTGCATCCTGGATTTTTTTTTGTTTTCTGTCCCCTGGAAAAGAAAGTTTCAATTTCTAATACTTAATATAAGCATGTTACGTACGTATCGTATTTTTATGAATTTGGAAATTAAACAAAAAATATATCAAAAAATGCATATATACTTCCCCTAGGCGACGTTTCGGGTTATTAGAACCCTTTGGTGGCTTAATAGCATATGTGTGTAGCATAAAATGTATGTTAGTTGATGCAATAGTTATGCAGCCGCCTACATGACTTTATTTAAACAAATATAAGTATATTAAGGTCAGAAATGAATATATGGCTGTCACAAAAAACTGGATGTGATTGAAAAAATTATTATTTATTTATGACACCAACAAAAAACTTCACAAGGTTTATGTGACAAAAACAATGTTGACCAGTGTTATCTGTTTGGTGTTCTGAGACTTAGAAGTTTTGTTTGAAGTCTTTAAACAAACAGCACAACTAAGTTATTTCAGTCGTCTCATTTTTTACTGAGGCTGAATGGAAATATACTAATCATAATTGTACAAGATATATAGTGAAATGTAGTTACCTATTACCAACAAAATTCATTAGTAGAAATATATTTATGTAATCTCTATCTCTCTACTTTGGGTGGTCATATAGGTTCCTGCTTCGGTAAGGCGCATTCGACCAATATTTATTGTTATGGTTTACTTCTTATATTTTATTTACACCCTGTATTTTTTGTTGACAATTGTAATGAAAATCTAGGTTGATATGTTAAAAAAAATGATTGTTGTTGATGAATAAAAAAAAATTTTTGAAATAGACATCTTAGACTTTTCCTAAAAGAACAAAAATTCGTTCTTCGACTCGGATTAAAGCATAATTTGCAGGTATTCAAATAACATTTATTTAATCAAAAAGACAGATTGGGATGTGTCTTTCAGCTAAATTAGTGTTTCTGATAAGAATGGATTTTTATTCACCTCAATAATTACAGAATGTTTATGAAACAGTTTCAAAAAAAGTCTATGTATAGGAACGGCATATACATTCAAGAGCTTGAATGAACATTCAGATACACAACATACCTGTGAGTTAGATTTTTTCGATACTACAGTGTGCAGAATTTGATAAATCACATTCTGTTAATCATTCTGGAAAATATTATGTTGATAAAAAAACAAATATTCACAAAGAGGCCTAGTCCAGTGTAACTTCACAACTTGACCATTAACAAAAAAAATTGTTGCGAGAAAAAATAACAGTTGAAAAAAAAGGACCTCAATTGGAATACCAATATCTAAGTCACAGAAATCCAGGAGATCTGTGAGCTGAGTATGTTCATTTAATTTGAAAATGTCTGAAATATTTTGAGTACAAAAAAAGTCACCATACAAAATGTCAATTTGTCTGGCTCTGATATTTGATAATATGAATATCTGGTATATACTATATAGAAAAGTGCTTATATTTCAACAGCACACATTTTTTGAAACAATTTAAAAAAAATGGAATACTATACCTATAGAGTGTGGAAGAGCACGTTGAATCCGTTTTTTTGGCGACTCAGAATTTTAGAAGAGTCAAGTCATTGAGCTATTTTATAGATCTACAACTCAAATAATTCTGCCAAAAGCCATTTTTCCATATGATTGGTGCAAGATCCTGTCATGAATATATTTTATGCTACTTACTGTACCTCTAGATGAAAATGCTTTTACCTTGGATTGTACTGGAATGTAAAAAGTTCTAACAAGAATATTGAAAGGTGTTTTTTGTGATCGGTGGAATGGGACATTGAAAAGACAGTCTATCTCCAGCCGTCGTTTTATTTAAAAGATACATACACAACAGATCCTATTAGTGAATAAGTTCAATGCAATACTCCTGGAAACAAAATCTGGCATGAAGCATGGAAATCTTGAGTTTTTCTTTCTTCATGTGCCGTTTATTAAAATTAGTAAGCAAATATCAGTCAAAAACTGAACATTTGTACAGACACTTTGAGTACATTTTTTATGAAAGTGTTTTTATTGAGAAAAAAAAGTAATACAAATTATGAAACAACAACAAAAATTAATTGGCGATCCGGGGCGACTTGATTGATTCTAGTGGCACATTTTCTCTTTCAGCTGCAGAAAAACCCAGAAAAACCTGCAGTACCACATCACCTGAAAATCTTGATCTGCCAATGTCCTCTCATTCATAGAATAATATGTAGGGTGTCTCTTGGGGCTTCAATAAATCCAAGATATCGCCAAAATATTTAGTGACACAACTATCGTTAAACTTAAACCAGTCCATTTCGTTTTCGACCAATTAGTAATAATGGCCAGATTCAATGTCAGAACCACAGCGAACAATGACTGCATGAAGATTATAATAGTGGTCTGCTAGATTGAAGTGTTCATCTATTTTGAATCTTCGTAAGAGTTTGGTGCTTCCTCCAGAGGTTGAATCATGTTTGAAGGGCATCAGTGTTATTATTAGATTGACTGGTGCCTCAGCTATACTTGTTGTCTTATAATGGTAAGTCAGTTTGGCACATATTTGTCAATACAGTTGATGATCACCTGTTAAAAGTTCTTTCTTGAGATGTTTCAATAGTAAGCTTTGCAAGGATTGGTTATCAGTCTTATTGGGAAACGCCACTTGAAGTTCCAGAAAGTCACAAACGTTTTTGCCACCTCTTGTACATGTACTACAACGTAAAAAAGTGGGGATTTTCCAACAAAAGTTCTGGAAACACAAGACAAGATGGACTGTACGGAATCATTCAATCCAGAGCGGTCAGGAGTATTGATTTTGCTATTTTCCTGCTCACGAAGAGTATTCAACAAGAACTTGGAGCAATCCTCTTGTTGTCCTAAAGAGTATGTAGTGGACTTCAAAGACTCCAGGAAATCAGTTGGTGGGAAAGATGATACATTCTTTCGAAACTGCAGCTGTATGAACAGGTCTTTGAGTTTGGTGAATAAGTAGGAAACGTTCCCGTTCATCGTTAAAAACTTGTTCTCGAAAGTCTTCATTATGAACAACACTTGTGAAATGTCACCTCTTTTTGTCATTGTTTCACTTGGTGCTCGCCATTTCAATATTGGAATTGTACCTTCAGGATTCAGGAAAAGAACACCATCCGATTTCAGACGTGGATTCTTGTTGATTATCATTGTCATTAACCTGCAAAAAATATATTTTGAATTATTTTAAACTCTTGTATTGAAAGGTAAAAGGAATCAGAGAAACTCATGTTAAATATTACATGCTATGGTGCTAATTGATTAACACAATCAACATACTTGAATTTATTTTTGAAGAATCCTTTGACACGTTCAACTCAAATGAATTTTTATTTGTCAACCTCGTGCAGATACTTACGAATCATGTGTTTCTTGAAGAATTACGTCCCACCGATATTTTTTATTAATAATTAATTATTAAATTTGTTAGCATTCTAGCATTACTTTTTTATATCTCTATAGAGATTCGGTTCATAAATAAATGATGACATAAAAAGTATCAGGTTTTTGACAGCGGAGCGGTATTTCTTTCTGGTGTGAATAAAACAGAGAAAGCAATAACCGCTTGAGTGATTCCAAAATGAATCGAGAACGGCTTAGCCCCTTCGAATTAGACTATTTTCATTGCACGTTGCCAAAATTATTAAGATTCTAACGTCAGCCCATATATTAAATTTTGAATGCGCGCGCATCCAAATTATGATAGATTACGATTCTGATAGAATCCGTTATGATATTTTACGAATTCTATGGTGTACGATTTCTATCCTGTACGATTCTGATGGTGTCCCGTTATGATATATTACGAATATGATTTTGTCACGTTTCTATCGAATACGTTATGATAAAATACGTTATGATAAAATACGTTATGACGAAGTACGTTCTGATAATGTACGTAATGATAGTATACGTTTCTATAAAATACGATTTCTATAAAGTACGATTCTGATATTATACCATTATGACGCATTACGATTTCTACCATGTAGCGTTATGATATGGTATATTATGATGCAATATATGGACCCTCTGTGTAAAAAGGATTTGAAGCGTTTTTGTAGCGCCATCTACAGTATAATGGTGATATTTCCGTTCACTTAGACAATGAACGACAAAGTTTCCTACTCTGAAGAGAAAAAGTAGGTGCAGAGTTCTATTTGTCAAACTGAAATGCGCAGATGAAGCATCAAAATAGAGGTGTCGATTTAAGTTCACAAGGGAAATGGAAGTTCACTTAATAAAATAATTTTCAAAACATGAATGAACTACGACATTGATCAAAACTTGCACTTCTGTTTCCGAGTTGATTGCAATGTTTTGGTATTATCTATAGACCGGGAAATAGTAACACAAAAAAATTAGTCATTTGTTGCAGGTATAGCGACCCCTATAGGTCTTATTGTGTAATGAACAAGACGAAATAGATGCTAACTCACTGGCCGTTGAGGCGTAATCGCTTGGCGATCTACCGAACGTGTAGGGTAAATTTGGATTTTCAAACGCTGTAGTTACACGATAATTCATCTTATATTTTCTAGAAGTTCCTAAAAGAAAAGTTGGCGGAAGCGTAATGCCATACTTACCCGGTGGTGCTTATACTCCGCCATACCAATTAGAACGCGTTAATTTTTAATTTTTTTTTGGAAGACTTGTTACGGACTAATTTTTTTTAACTGGTCCTCTTTGAAAATCCATTTATGGAAATCACCACCATACCGTTCCGATGGTTCCAAGTAGCCGCCATGTATAATATATATATATATATATATATATATATATATATATATATATATTGAAGATTTACCCTAAAAATAAAAATCTATGGGCCTAGCAATTTTTTTTCTGAACGCCAACTATCGAACTTGTTTCGTTTCCATTGGCCTAGCCTGTATGTGTATTGGTATTTGATTGATAAGTTTAATAGGACCATTTGTAATATTAGTTTCGAGATTATAAAGTATTTATTCATTTTTATTATGAAGATGAGAAAGAGTTTGTTACAAGTCGAATATGTAGACTCCACCAATTACAGATCAACTTTCTTCTGGGACCTTAGGTAAAACGACGTACAAAAATCCCTCTCATCTTTCTATAATGACCACTTGCACGAAAATGTTGTTAAGGAAGCACAGTTAGGTTGGGTTAAGAGGCGGATTTACAATAATGCTCAGAGCAGCATCAACTTTAAGCAAAAAAGACTCGTTTGAATGACAACGGGCTGAAACGGGATTTGGTATACCGAAAAATAAAGGATTGGAATAGGTAATGAAACAATTTGAGGCTCAAACTATTTCTACAAATGAAAATATTGATTTTCAAACATTTGTAATTTTTTCAAGTTTTTGTTTCAGAATGGAACCAAGAACTCTCATTACCGTCATCACCTTATGAAGAATCACCCTGCCAAATGTATGCTTCGAAAAGCCCATAATGAATGAGTCTTTTGAACAAAACTTCATTTCGTTCATGCATTATTAGAAACATTCAACACGTGGAAATTGAGCCGAGAATCGCTCCATACGTAATGTGGCTATTTTCTCATAGGTGGCGCTAGAGAGGACCACCTCGAACGCGAGTTAGGCGTATTTTGTATTGTATTGGATGAGCCAAATGATATATAAAACGTAATTGTGTGTATTCAATTCTGTCTTTGGCCTTTTTTTCAATAGAAACTATATTATATAGTGGCATTTAATGTGAAAAAAATGTATTATTCACTGGTGAATGTGATAAAAAGTAATTATCCATATCCATGTCATCTGAGAACTTATTTGTTTTTTATGGTCTAACATTGGAAATATCTAAAAAAAGATGCAAATGACTTGTAATTTATAGTGTGGTCCGTCTCTACTCAAACTTGGTATGTAGATTTCGAAGGTGGAGTTGTCAGTTATTTTGAAATTCAAGGTGGCGGATGAGTTTTGTGATTCAGTCGGATTCTAATCTAATTGGTACCGCGGAGTTTTTGGGATTGGAGATCATGAATTTTGTCAAAATTCAATACTTTTTTTTTCATTATCCATAAAATTTCGTGGACTTACTAGCAGAAGGCATTTAGTCATAAAACATGATTTTGAGATATTCATGAAATCAATTATAGTTAAGGGACTTAGTGAAATATATATATATATATATATAGACATATATACGGTCATTCAAGAGCCCGTAAAAGATATTGAGCGTCAGTTGTGTGGCCCAATCAGACGTTGTGTGTCCCGAGTCTGGGCTCCACAACGTATGCCGGTGTATATATGTTCTGATGGGCTTTACAACGGTGTTGGAGCTATTTCCCAATTTTTTGCTAGGGCTTCACAAGAACACTTCAACCAATCCAAGATACAGCACTTAGTTCAAGGCATTCATACCAGGGGGCAGTGTACTCACATACAGATTATTATTTCAACAACGTAGATGAGCCCCAATATTTCACAATATTTTATGTTCGTTGTTTAGCCCTAGATTTGGCAACATGCATACGTAGTGTGAGGGCTTGACAGAGTTAGTTTTATGGCTATTTCCAATTTCAAACGATCAAAAATCTGTCTCTGTGAAGCCCACCTAACGAGGTGTGTATACTTTGCGAGCAGTGGCGATTCGATTTCACAAATTCAATTATTGAATTGCTTAGACTATGTGTATGTAATTATGATTGAGCGGTTATGGTCATAGTTTAAGCTTCTTGATAATCGAATTCATGAAATAGAATCGCCACTCTGTATTGAAATGCCATGGACTATTTGCATGCATGGGAGTATTTTCATCAGAAAAGTAGTCTCTAAAATTGCAAATCTGAATTCAGCTTATATACTATACGATAATTCTTGTTTACTCTGGTGGCGGAGGTATTCAACTTATTCGAATCCTCATAATTTGCAAGGAAATGAATTCATCTGAGATAAGATTTTAGAATATTTACTCCGTTCCTTCGCTCCATTGGACCGTTTCTTTTGTTTTTTATATACTCTCGCTAGAACCAGTTGTCGATTGTCTTAATTGTCACAAAAACAGGAAAATTCATGTGTAGTCACATTTCGTTATTTTCTGATGTGAGTATGCCGTTGACATGCTACGATTAACTTAAGATTTAGAGATTTATGATTACTATTACGAACGGTCCAGAGCAGCACTCCCAGCCTTCCTGGACAGCACTTCACTCCTGTGGGTTTTAATAAAGTCATTCAACTCTAATTTTGGGCAGGATAGGAAAGAAATCAAACCGAAAATAGGCTGAAGAAACTTTAATGAAATAATCTAGTCGGCAATTTATGTAACATGTCTTAAATAATATATGAAAATAACTGTTTATAAAAACATTCCAAATTATGATAAAACAATCAAATCTTTGCAGAACTTAGTAAAATTCAATTATTTTATTTATTTTTATAAGAGTTAAAAACAAGCGCTTTTATTTTAACCCAATTTTTGTTGTTGGACAGTTTTTTATTTTCTTCAATGAATTGTTTAACTTCATGTTTTCTTGGGGAATACTTTTTCCTATGTGTTTTTTGAAAAATGAACATATTCTTTCTTTTTGGTCTTCAGTAAAATACACTCTCCGTACTGAAAGAAAAAATAGAACTGTCTACTTCCTTCAAAAAAAATATAGCCATTCAGACTTCCAGAAAGTTTTTTTCGATGAAATGGTAGAATCGGGAGAGGTTTGACACAACAATATTATACAATGCAGTTTTCTGAAAAATGTATACTGTTGCAATATCTAAATAAATTGACTATAATATAAAAAAAACAGCATAAAATATTTTACCCTTTTCAGGAGCACCAGACTTTATGACTCGAGTTTTTCCGTCTCTTTGTTTTTTCCATAAGTTTGGTGAGGCAGATGAATTACTGGATAAATAATCTAAATGTGGAAAAAATATATTAATCATTCTCAGCCTCCTACAAGGGTACTTTCATATTTGTATCATTCTTATGTAGAAGTGAATTTTTGCCAGAAAATGGACGAAATAAATCAATGATAGAAATCTCTAGACCATTTCTGCAATATTTATTTATTTGAACATTTTTGTCCAATATTTACGAAAGACTTAAATTCTACCATAAAGATAGATCCATGAGGACATGTATAAAACATTTTTGTAAAATACTCACTGGGGAAAGCTGCACTGAATACATTATAAATAAAAAATTGAATAAGGATGCAAAAGAATTGAAAACTTTTCGAGAAAAAATTATAAAAAAACGTTTTTATACAAAGGTAAAAATAATTTATTTCATTCGTCAATCTAGGTTATACTGTGAGTAACAGATTCAAAATCTTGTCTCGCAAGATAACCTATTTTGTATCCGAAGCAAACTTTTGAGTCTGTTACAGAATAATCTAGATCAAACAACGAAACATTTTTTTTTCCATTTTAGTAGATTTTTCTTTAAAAATGTTTTTATCTTATTTTTTATTTTAACTTTCTAGTTTTGGAGCCGCAATGTTGAATTTATGAATGTTGTCAAAGATTTCATAACATCCGGCTCCGAAAACCACCATATACCAATTTTGAATCGAATCAGAACATAATCAATGAAACTTGTCTGCCATTTTGGATCCATCTGGGATGGTGAAAGTAAATAAAAGCTTGTGGAAAGGAGAAAAGGTTTTCGATTAATTTTGATGGTTTGTTTGCCGTCCAAGGTTGTAACCTCAACACCAATTGCATGGGTTCTAACTCCCTTCAAATTTTGAATCGAATCGGATAATCACAATACTGGTCCGCCATTTTGGAGCTCCCAATTTGATTTCTCTCTAGCAATTTCATAATGCATTGTCACTGGAATTATGAGCACCTGCCAAATTTCAAGTTAATTGAACGGCTAGGAGTGGGTCAAAATTAATTTGCAAGATTTTACCCGAATAAATAGGCATGTGAAATAAAAGCTTGTAAAAAAAGAATATGTATATTTATCAATTTCAATGCCTGCATATCTGAAAAAAATCATTTCAGGATATTGGTTCCCTAGGTCATTATATCTATTATTTCACGTGAAGAATATCTCTTACTCGTAGTCCTAAAAGCAGAGAAAATGATATATCACTCGAAATTTTCCATATTTGTGCTGAATAGCAATAAAAATAATTTCAAAGGACAACAAATTTTTTTGGAGATCGTAAAAAACGAGAAAGAACCGAGAAAAATACAATTTCAACCCCCTTTATCTTGCCCAAATAACTGTGAAGAATTTTTACTTGATACGTTGATGCGCTCAAAATTTATGGGATGAACTAACAAGCCCAATTCCACTTTTTCGTTTCAAAAATACATCGACAACTCCGTTGATAGAGCTAGTAGAAAATTTCATGGCGCATCGTGTGGTCTACAAGAATGCTCTCACGAAAATATCCTCATTTATTATCGGAAAACGTCCGGAAAGCTCACAAGTATGATCACTGATACTTTGAGATCCAATCAATATTACGGTAGAAGTTTTGCGAACGGTGTATATTGATGATAATTACACGCAATGAAATTCTCAGCCCACTGTAGTATAATGCAATTTTGCAGTAAAACTATACATAGTCAGAAATGAATGAAACTGTCTTACCTCATCCATTGGGCAGTCTCTTCCTTTGCAAAGGTTCAAAATCATTTTTGACCTGTTAGACATCTTGGCGCCAATCGGGCCACACTACATCACGATCGACATCCACTTCAAAAGCACAAATAAATAATTTTCGTTTTTCGCAAGACATAACAGAAATGACCTTGCAGAATATAGCTCTTTCGTCAACGGCAACAGCGCGAGGCTAAACAAAGTTGTGTTATTATACTCAGTATATCAAAGGGCTACACTAGGTACTGATAGAATACAGGGCTTAACAAAGTTGCAAACATTTGAAAATGCGATATAATACATTTCTCCTCTTGCCCTTCTTGCTGGGATTCACAGCGATCTATTCAAACCGTGGGCTACAGAGCGTACCACTTACGCGTATATATATATATATATATATATATATATATATATATATATATATATATCTATATATATGTATATATATTTCACTAAGTCCCTTAACTATAATTGATTTCATGAATATGAATATGATATATGAATATATATATATATATATGTATATATATTTCACTAAGTCCCTTAACTATAATTGATTTCATGAATATCTCAAAATCATGTTTTATGACTAAATGCCTTCTGCTAGTAAGTCCACGAAATTTTATGGATAATGAAAAAAAAAGTATTGAATTTTGACAAAATTCATGATCTCCAATCCCAAAAACTCCGCGGTACCAATTAGATTAGAATCCGACTGAATCACAAAACTCATCCGCCACCTTGAATTTCAAAATAACTGACAAATCCACCTTCGAAATCTACATACCAAGCTTGAGTAGAGACGGACCACACTATAAATTACAAGTCATTTGCATCTTTTTTTAGATATTTCCAATGTTAGACCATAAAAAACAAATAAGTTCTCAGATGACATGGATATGGATAATTACTTTTTATCACATTCACCAGTGAATAATACATTTTTTTCACATTAAATGCCACTATATAATATAGTTTCTATTGAAAAAAAGGCCAAAGACAGAATTGAATACACACAATTACGTTTTATATATCATTTGGCTCATCCAATACAATACAAAATACGCCTAACTCGCGTTCGAGGTGGTCCTCTCTAGCGCCACCTATGAGAAAATAGCCACATTACGTATGGAGCGATTCTCGGCTCAATTTCCACGTGTTGAATGTTTCTAATAATGCATGAACGAAATGAAGTTTTGTTCAAAAGACTCATTCATTATGGGCTTTTCGAAGCATACATTTGGCAGGGTGATTCTTCATAAGGTGATGACGGTAATGAGAGTTCTTGGTTCCATTCTGAAACAAAAACTTGAAAAAATTACAAATGTTTGAAAATCAATATTTTCATTTGTAGAAATAGTTTGAGCCTCAAATTGTTTCATTACCTATTCCAATCCTTTATTTTTCGGTATACCAAATCCCGTTTCAGCCCGTTGTCATTCAAACGAGTGTTTTTTGCTTAAAGTTGATGCTGCTCTGAGCATTATTGTAAATCCGCCTCTTAACCCAACCTAACTGTGCTTCCTTAACAACATTTTCGTGCAAGTGGTCATTATAGAAAGATGAGAGGGATTTTTGTACGTCGTTTTACCTGAGGTCCCAGAAGAAAGTTGATCTGTAATTGGTGGAGTCTACATATTCGACTTGTAACAAACTCTTTCTCATCTTCATAATAAAAATGAATAAATACTTTATAATCTCGAAACTAATATTACAAATGGTCCTATTAAACTTATCAATCAAATACCAATACACATACAGGCTAGGCCAATGGAAACGAAACAAGTTCGATAGTTGGCGTTCAGAAAAAAAATTGCTAGGCCCATAGATTTTTATTTTTATTTTTAAATCTTCAAAACCTATATTTTTAACCTTGCCACTTAATTCCACCTCCCCTTTTCCGACGGGGGAAGGAGGCGGGCGATCCAACTCTTAGAAAAACTATCAATTTCTTTATTTCACCAGTCATGAAAGCTTACACTGCGGGATTGGTTTCTAATATCCTTATATGCTGCTTTTCATTTTTATTTCAAATATCTATGGAGTTTATACCTCAACAATTCAATATATATCTTCAGCCGCTGATCTGATTTTCAACTTTGCAACATACGATACGAAATGCGAAAATTTTTGCAGAAAAGAAAATTTTCTACTTACTGTATTAGCCGGCCGACCCGTGTCCACTTCGTTGGGCGTTAATTATGTTTGTGAAGCAATTACATTGTGTAGTTTCTACAGGTCTATCACAAGGCTCCGCCTATTGGGTGCACTCGAAAGAGTGTTTGAGAGAAGTCGAGAATGTTATTACCCCTTTTTTCACCCCGCGATAGATTTCAATAAAATACGAAACACCCCTTCCTTCAATTCTGTGGAAAAATGTTCATGCAAAATTTCAAGTAGATTGGACCAAGGTATCACGCTGTCCCATACAAAATTTGCCCTCGTTTTTTACCCCCTTAGGGGTGGAATTGTCCAATCACAAAAAAACCTAGCCTATTTCACACCTGAATAGTGTAGCTATCTGTTGGTGAAAGAATTTTTATAATCGGATCAGTATCAGATTACCCCCTACCAACCGAAATATACCTCTTTATAATATTAGTATAGATGTTGACTTGATTCTTACAAATAGTCTATACCGTCGCTAGAGTGCGCCGAAAAATGGCCACCTTTTTGTCACATAGTGTCTAACGCATGAAATGTCATATTGGTATATCATTTCATGCGGTCAAAACAGCCGGTAGGTATGTTGAGTGGCTTGAAAAGTAGTAATTTTTGATGGTTATTTTTTATATTTACCCTAGTGGCGCTAGTGGAACACTCTTTCGAGTGCACCCAGAAGACAGAGTACGGTCGAGTTTTGATTTTACGTTGGCGCATTTAGCACCGGTAGCACTGTAGGCAACAGTGCTATCGAGTCGGTTGGTAGGCAACCAACAAGTGCCTTTCGCACCGATTCAATAAGAACATTTTTATCCCGACCCTGGATTTAACCGGCGCGGCAGTGGGAAACCTGAATTGTATATCGACCCACAAATAAATGCCCGTCCCCATAATTGAATGTTAGTTCTAGCGTAATATAGTTCAGTGGTTCTAGCACTCGTGATATACAAGAACACGTAAAAGCATATGCGGGAAATCTTCTGTGCAAAACCCTGCACTGACACCGGTCGGATATAATTCAACACCCTTCGTGAAGGTAGTAGGCGGGTAGTTGTTTTCATAAAGGTTGCAGCTCCTTTACTGTGGTTGCAGCAGATCTCAGGGTTTCTGGGTGTTGTGGGTTGACTGATTAAAAAACGGTGGTCGGTTCCCAGATAACACATTGACCTATTTGGGACCAATGGGGAACGTTAAATCGTCCGTAGGATACCGGTGGGCGTCCCAATCGTGTCACTAGGAAGCGGAAATGTTACCAAATTCCTTTTTCTATATGAAAAATGTTGGGTATCAAACTATGATGTTTTCAGGAGATCCTGTATACGTCAGAAAACGCGGATCTTGTCCTTTCTCTATAAATATGATGTCCTGTAATATATTGTTTATATTTTTTACCATTTTTGGCCTCTATAGGGAATATTGTGGAATGAAAAGAATTATTGACATATGGACAGAAGTTTATCCATTACTAATCTTCTACAAGTCAAACAAAGACCCGAAAACTCATTCTGGAATATTATATTGATATAACACATGATTCGTCAACACAAATGAAAATTTTGAGAAAATACAAAAAACTTACAATACAATAATAAAAATGTATTATTATATCATAGAAAAAAATGAAATGAATCCCGACTATCCACTGGAATCTTCTCTTTTTATCTGTCCTTTCTTTTGCATGACGCTTAGCCAGCTCTCAATTGTACCCTCCAACGAGGCTCCTGTTTGATTTTCAGGGATGGTATTTTCCTCATGCCCTCTGAAATCATAATATTCAGAGTTCAGAATGGAAAGCAAGTTATTGGAATTTGATTACATTTTTCGTGAAACAATGATGGTAACTTCAAATTACCAGAGTCTTTGAAATACAAATTACCATAGCCCTCATCATGAGATATATCCATCTGGTCATTCAGTGCAAATGATTGAGGATTAAACATCCGAATAGATCACCTTGTAGTAGTACCTCTATGACTGAAATGCGCAAGTTGAAAGAAAGAATGATTCACGATGCCCCTATCTCACGAGTCCTCACCTGAATATCCGTCAATATACCTTGCGATGATATCGCCTTTTTGGGTCGGGATGACAGACAAAATAATATATTGGATTTTTTTTTTC
The DNA here is from genome assembly GCA_032362365.1 of Zygogramma bicolorata. NCBI lineage: Eukaryota > Metazoa > Arthropoda > Insecta > Coleoptera > Chrysomelidae > Zygogramma > Zygogramma bicolorata. The sequence continues at coordinate 133,520 of JAVJAQ010004863.1, read as the reverse complement.
TTTGAGATGGGTGGGTGTCTCTCTATTCGGATGTGACCAACCTCGTATACTTTGGATTGAACTTCCTTCAGGTAAGTCGTTTAATCCTCAATTATACTTCGGTTGGTCCCATCCGAATAGATCACCTTGTAGATGTTCAAAGAATTATTAAAAGGCGATCAAAATTTCATTCAGACTGATCTCATACTAATGAAGTAGTCTAAATGAACTGTTTATGTCATTTGATTCACCACTATAAACTAAGAATTTGATACAGACAGTATTTGAATGCTAATACAATATAATGTTGCAAAACTCAAATAACCAGAAAACTCACACTCGTTTAATGAAATTGCGGAGGTAATCCGCAAATGTACCATTTGTAATTACTGGTCTATGTAGAATTTACCAAAAGTATTTTATTTTTCGGACCAGCCTTCATTTGATCGTATGGTGTCCGTGCTCATATCGATTTGGTTGGCCGCAGAAATGGCAGCATGTCTTGTGCTGAGGTGTAGCTGGGTGATGAGGATTTTTATAATTAAAAATGAGAAAAAAACCTTATTGAATGTGTGCGGTTTTTTAATTGATAATCGTGGATGTCATACACAATTCACGTGTTTCACACATTTGTTTCACATGTTTGTATTTGTTGCTCTCTTGGTCTTCTGTGGATAATTTGGTTCTCGGCAGTGAAGAGACAAGCACGTCTGCCCCTCACACGCCAAGAGGCAAGAGGCCTCGTCAATACATTTTCTGCGGAAGATTCGACCTCTGAAGGGCGACACTTGTCAACCGGTAAACGGCCCTTTTTTTTTTGTACAGATCATACAATAAAAATGCTACTCATTCTGATTTTCTGATTTTGAATCATATTTTTACGCTTTAGAGCAACCATAACAATAAGTTCGTGAAATATTTTTCAAAATGAGGTTTTCCGATTTTTCTAATTTGGTCAACACTTCGTAAGGGTCCCAGATTTTCTCATATCGGGAAAAAAGTGGATCGTATTTTGAAAATACACCCCTCTAAAACATTTCCATTGTATCATAGTTACATGCATGAGATATCAGATTTCAAGCTGATCTATGTAATTTTCTAGTACAATAAGTTTTACCTAGCTGCACCCATGGGCGATCTACTTTATCCACATCTCCTTCACAAATATCCACCAATGAGACGAAAATAAATTGTATGGTTTCATCGTATTTGCAATCAGTGATGCCATCAGAATCGCTGAAGGTTCACCCCTCAGTTTTTCTCCTGGAAAATGGATGCCAGACAAAATCGGTTCACCCAGGGAAAGATGGCACCACAGTGGATGTAGGTGCTTAAACGAAACTGAAAAAATTATATATTGTGGTTCAAAATACAATATAATGGAATTCAAAATTGATATCAATTTGTGGAAACCAAGTTTGGGACTGCGATAACAGAAACACAAAACATGTTACTTCGTCCCCTTCAATCATTTTCAATATCCTAGGAAAATGTGGAAGTGGGATGATTGGGAAAACACAAATGTTTGTGTAAGACCAAGTTAATGTAATGCAGCAGTTGCATAACTTATGGGGTTTGGCTGTAAAGATAAAAATGTTTTACCCCATGTGTTAGAGTAGTTAGTGAACAGATCAACTTCAGGTTATCGAAATTTTTGGCCCGCTCTTGGAAGGCGTATTCTCGATATTGCATTCCGAGGTGACACATCATGGACTTTGATCTGCTATAAACTCATAGTTCGAATTTATTTATGAGAGGAACATCATTAGTTGATTATTTTATATACATATACACATATATATATATACACATATACACATACATATATATACATATATACACACATATACATATATATTCTCCACCAGAAAACTCAAGTTCCTGAATATCATTATGCTCAATTCTTCACACCACTTCCAAATATCACCAGCCAGTCCGTTGAGGTTTGGGTGCTTCATTCCAGACATCCGGTTGATCTGCGCGTTGACGGTGTTGTTGTCTCTATGCGACAAAATGTGACAGTTTGAGGAGAACTGTCTGAAGGTTTTGAACATTAATGTGAAGTTTGGCCTGCTTCACTGAAACCTTTGGCTTACTCGTTGTTGCATGTGATATTCTGGAAAATTCAGGCCTTGTTTTACCTTCTAGTTGACTAACATGAAAAGTCACTATAACTCGGTGGAAATTTACATTGTCAAAATCTCCTCGATCCGTCTGCAAGGTTATACATCGGTGCCCTTCGAATAATTTTGTAGACGGCCACCTATATTCAACCACAAGGCAAACCGAAATCAAGTGTCAAATGGATTTATTTTCCATTAATATTGAATCGTAATGATTACCAAGATACCTCAAATTTGTTGGATGTTTCCTGAACAGCAAGGTTATACATCGGTGCCCTTCGAATGATTTTGTAGACGGCCACCTATATTCAACCACAGGGCAAACCGACATCAAGTGTCAAATGGATTTATTTTCCATTAATATTGAATCGTAATGATTACCAAGATACCTCAAATTTGTTGGATGTTTCCTGAACACTCCATCTTGGTAATACTAATTGAAAAAGATGTCGTCTAAATAGCTACAGATACAAAAAATTCCTGAACTCAAAAAAAGTATAACCGTTTGAGATTTTTGTAAATATATAAGGTGCAAAGATAAGCCAAAACACAAAAAATTTAAATTCAAAAATTTTGTGTCTAGATTGCAATCGCAAATACTTCTTATCTTTATCGGCATCTGTCGAATCCACTGACGTTAAAAAACAATTTTCAGACATCAGATTTTTCACAGCTCCAAGTGAGGGGCTGTGATGAATTCATGCAAATGTTTCAGATTCAAAAGAAATCTATAGCTATCAGTAAGACTCAAACCTGAGAAAATAGCTGAACTAAAAATTGTTCTTGACATTGACGGCTGGTCCCATGTAGTCAAATTCCAGTAATATAGCTAAACACTCACAACATGGGTTTAGCCGGCTGGGTGGAATTGTCGGGGTTCAGGTGCCAGTTTTTCATGAGGTAGAGTATAAAAATGGATTTTTTATCTCTGAACACATTCCAATATGTTGGAGTTGTTTGTTATAGATTGCCACGTGCTGTCAAATATTTATTGCGACCAGCGTATAAATTCAAATATGTTATTTCGTCCATTTGTTGTTGTACGTTGTGAACCGCTCTCACCATCCTCTGTTTTGTCTGCTTGAGGTGTCCCCCCCTCTGTTGATTTTTCTAAGACTGCCATTGACTTCGATGAGCAGTGCCCTCGAGGTGTTTTGAAGGGAAAGGTTGTACCTTCAGGTCTAGTGCAAGCAGAAATCTCCTGTGGTTCGAAATCGAGGGAGGAACGTTGCATAATGCTTCATCAGCACCGGCTTTGTCAGACAAAGTAGTCTTGAATGCTTCAGCATATCGATCACTCATCAGGCATAGCTGTACTGAGGGCTGAGAAACCTTTGCCCAACGAAATTTGAGGGTCCAGTAGAAAACCTCAATTCAGATGTCGAGAAAAAAGGTCTGAACTACCGGATTCAGTTGGGGTGGATATGAGGTAGTGTAACGGTCTGGAACCTGCGCCAACAGAAAAGAAATTGTTTTCGTGCGCGAGACACTCGGCGAGCACAACTCAGGAAGTGTGCGGGACAAAAAAACGGCGTATGATGATTGAAGGTCAGCCGTAGAATGATCTACAAAGTAGATTGCCCCTGCCGATGATCAATGATCAGAAATCATTGTCAGTCTCAGCTGTTTCCAATTATACGTCCACTCACGTCTTTGGTTCCGTTCTAAAACGTGACAAAATATGAAAAACAAACTTACTTACGACGAGTAAGAACAGAGTTTGTCCTCGAGTGTTTTTAGGTTCCTCGTTGTCGTTCTCTTGTGCTTGTGTCAGATAGGTACACCACTGCAGTGCGAAATCATCCTGGATATCACTACCGTAAAACTTTGCTTCAGTCGGATCATCTCCCAGTACAGTAGTAACAGCGTTATCACTACGGAAAGATTCACTGTTGATGGCGGAAAATTCCGATGTCAAATCTGACGACGGACCTGCGCCCACCAAAGAGAAATTGTCTTTGGGCCCGAGACACTCGGCTGGCACAACTCAAAAAGTGTGCAGGGCAGAAAACGGCCTAGGATGATGAATAAAGTTCAGCCGTATGTTGATCTACAAAGTAGATTGCCCCTGCCGATGATCAATGATCAGAAATCATTGTCAGTCTCATCTATTTCCAATTATATGTCCACTCATTCCGTTGGTTTTTCTAAAACATGACAAAAAACATTAAAAACAATCTTACTTACTAAACGAGTAGGAACGGAGTTGTTCCTCGAGTTTCCGTAGTGTTCGCCCAAGTTTCTACGTTGTTTTCACTGAGCATCGTTTGTTTTGTTTCCCATATGGAAAATTTTCTTCAATTCACTTATTTACACTAATTTACACTTTCGAACTTATCACATTCAGCGCAAGAAGTATATTGGCGGATATTCGGGTGAGGACTCGTGAGATAGGGGCATCGTGAATCATTCTTTCTTTCAACTTGCGCATTTCAGTCATAGAGGTACTACTACAAGGTGATCTATTCGGATGGGACCAACCGAAGTATAATTCATTCTTATGTTCACTTTGAAATAAAGGATAATCGGTATCCATTACATAATTAGATGCTCTCAATTCATTATGATTGTCAATATATTGTCGGGATTCTATATTGATATTTGAGTTTGATTAAAAGTCGTCATTTATGATATTGCCAAGCTCCAAAAGTCTATCTGTTCCTCGTTTGATTCTCATAAGACATGCTTTATCTCATTTTCTTTTGGACATTTCGATTCGAACTAATTTAACTTACCTGGAAATATTATTATTAGCCTCTGCCTGCTGCTCTGCATGTTTCTTATAATTCAATTAACCCAACACAACTACAAACTGAGTACAAACTATTACAAACACGACAAACACAAGCAACTAAACCAACGCCATTTTTTCAGTCCATGTTATGCGAACTGTCAAATTCAACCCTAAACACAGACAGAGGTAGTGTACTGTGGCATAGAAAAATAGGCTAGGACAAAAGGGCTGCGAAAGTATAGCTTATATCTTTGAAAAAAAGATTTAAAGCATTAGTGAGTCTACAGATATTGTAAAAAGAATGATTTTGCAATGTGTTCTGAATACTTGTTACTGGTATATTCCCAAGTAAATGAGCTAAAGCGTTCGGTTGTCATCGGATAAAAGTCGTAATGGATGATTCATATCGAATTTCCAACCGATGAAAACCGAACACGATAGCTCGTTTACTTGGAGGTTGCAGGAATTATCGGGTTTGTGTTGAAGACGAAGAGAGTGTAAAGTTGTAGAGTTTGTTTTGAATTTGAATTGTACGATTGTTTGAACTTTTATCACAAAAGTCTTGGGATTCATAATAAAAATGAGATCTATACTGAATAATTTTCATCACCACAGAGAGAGATATTTTTACTGGTATTTTTTATACACTGCACTCGGAATATGTGGGGGAATCCTGAGGACGTAACACCGTAATGTTACTCGGGAGGTCCTACAATAGTCAAGTGTGATAAAATTGGGATATCCTCGGGATCTCAACTGGATATCAACTATATATATATTCTGTGGAGTGGCTGGCATCGACTTTGGGATAGGGTGGGGATCAGTAAGCCAGGATGTTCTGCGGGCACTATTATAATATCCTACAGACATTTAGGGGATGATTTATGAGAACTCCTTAGGTAAAAATGAATGATGGAATTGGGATACCTTGAGGAAAATGTGGGCTATCTGGGTGGACACTTATAATGAACTTTCCTTAAATTAGTGAGTGACAGGCGATAGGCGATAGCAATCTACGAAAATTTATAAGGGGAAGAACAAAATATCAAAATACGAAAATCAAGTTTTACCTACCTACGAAAGTGCAGGCACAGAACACCCTAGATAGGGTGTTCTGTGGTGCAGGCATAAGCAGCTGAAGCGCTGCAATGCAACTTTTAATATTTAACAACCAATAAACACTTTGTAAATCATACCAGATTCGCGACGTGCAAAGTTGCCAAAGAAAATGGTCGAATCCCACCACAAAAAACTAGCAGGCTTTTGTGGTATCGTTCGAACACTGTCGATACGATGCGCCAACGCTAACCATTTGCAATATCTCACCTGGATTTATAAATTACTGGTTGCCTAAATATTGGCGGTATTTCACCTGCGAACACAAGGACCTTTATGATTCGTTACAAGGTGTTAGTTAACCTCCTGTGTAGGTGAGTTGAACCGGCCTGAAGTTGAAACCGGCCTGAAGTTGAAACCGGCCTGAACGAATTGTTCAATCAATCCCGCAATGTAGACTTTCATGACCGCCGGTAAAAAAGAGAGATTGATGTATATTCGATCGAAGTATCGCTTGAACCGTATTCCCTTTCAAGATTTAAGAGTTGGATCTCACACCACCGAGGAGATGGAAATATCTCTGGAAGATTTCAGTAAATCATATCAATTATTTTAGCGCTTGAGGCTCAAGGCGCTGAAGACTATTTCGACCCCTGTAAACAGTATTGGTTACTTTTGTCGACTAATTGGTCAAATATATGAAATTAAAGTCTGACTGACAATGTGACTTTTTATTTCACAAATTAACTCCAAATTGACAACAACAATAAAACAATGACACGAAAAATAGCATCACGACCTAACATTTCTTCCCCCTCCAAACCAGGACAACTATTCTGCAACTCTTCCCAATTTAGAAACTGGCCTCTTGAAAATTCCATTTTTCGTTTTAACTTCAACGACACGTATTCTCCCATCAGGACCAGGAAACACTTTTACGATTCTACCTAACTTCCATGAGCTTTTAATCATGTTGTCTTCCATTACAATAACCACATCATTCTCCTTGACAGGTTCATTGTTTAGAGACCAACGATTTCTCTTTGTGAATGTTGGTAGGTACTCTTTCACCCATCTCTTCCAGTACTCATTAGTGAGGTTCTGGATTTTCCTCCATTCCTTCCGCAAATCGTAATTTGCTCCGAGTTGTTCCATATCATTAGGAGATCCAATGAGAAAATTGTTGGGTGTTAACGCTTCCAAGTCATCAGGATCTGTGGAAATCTTCGTGATAGGTCTCGTATTCAGCATATTTTCCACTTCCGCGAATAAGGTGAGCATAAGTTCGTCTTTGAGTTGTTGTTCTCTGAGAATTGTATGAAATGTTTTCTTTATGGAACGTATGAGCCGCTCCCATGCTCCCCCCATGTGTGGGCTCGCAGGTGGAATGAACTTCCACTCGATTCCTCGGCACCTCGTATATTTGTTCCATTATCTGCAAATATTTTTGTGGTTTACCTCTTCTTGCTATCATCCTCCTGATTGCCATGATAGCTGAATCCGTTGTCATATTATGCGATACTTCCAAGTGGACTGCTCTTATTGACAAGCACGTAAATATAACTCCCCATCTTTTTTCCTTCCTTCGGCCTACAGGAACTGAAAATGGACCAAAAGAATCCATACCGGTAAATGTCAAGGGTCTTACGTTCGGCGTAAGTCTTTCAGCTGGCATTTGTCCCATTAAAGGAATCATGGGTTTCGGATTTTTCAATTTACAATATTGGCAATTGGAAAAAACTGATTTTATCGCAGACCTGCCATCGATTATCCAAAATTTTTGTCTGGATTCATTGATAACCGTTTCGATTCCCTGATGTCCAAATTTTTCATGATGTTTCAGAAAAAGTATTGTGAAACGATGTCTTTTCGGTAGTATTGGCGGTCGTTTCGTTGATTCCCTCATGGTAGGAGCCAAATCGGTTCGTCCACCTAGTACTATTATATTCCTTTCATTCAGCATCGGTGTCAAAATTTTCAGACGGCTATGTCTACTCTTTTTTACGAACTGGGCGCAGGTAGGTGAACACGTTGCCCCAAATATCATAACTTGCATTTGATAGACTTCTGGCTCTATGTTACGGTTTCCATCTCTCCACAGAAAACGTTGTGAATCCCGGTCTTCTGGTCGTATCATGACTCTGTGGAACATTTCTCTGACGTCACTTGAAAATGCAATTTTTCGTTCTCTAAATTTAAGTATAACTGCCGTTATTGGTTGAAGAAGATCAGGTCCCGAAGAAGGCATGAATTTAAACTAACACTATGCGATTGTGCGGCAGCATCAAAAACGAATCTGAGCTTGTCTGGTTTGTTAGGATTGATGACTCCAAAGTGTGGCAAATACCACGTTCTCGGTCCGTGAATCACTGCCTCTTCTCTACTCAGTTTCTCAGCGTAACCCTTTTCTACATATTATCGAATATTATCGATGTATTTCTTTTTGTAATCACAGTTTCTTTCCATTTATTTTTCTACGCAGTACAGCCGTCGCAAAGCATTGGATTTACTTTCGGGGAGGGACACTACGTCTTCTTTCCAAAGGAGTCCTATTTGATATCTATTTCCTAAATATTGTATGGTAGAATTAGGTATTGCTGTGGCTCTTTCTTCCTCCTTGTCTTTCTTCGAATTCGCTGCTACTGAAAGTCCAAAAGAATCGATGGCAAAAGACTTTTTCACAAGTTGGTGCAGGTCATCATCATTTGTGATATTGTCGCAAATATGGAAAGTATGATGATGTCTCATTTCCTGTTCATCAAATTTTCCGTGTAGAATCCAACCCAGATATGTTTTCGTCGCAATAGGAAGATTCTCAGGACCTTGTACCAATCTCCGTGGAACAGTCAATCGAATATTATCCTGACCTATTAAAATCATCGGCCTAGAGTTGATGTCATCGATAGGTAGTCCATTCAGATACGAATATTTCTGCCAGTCTTCATATTGAATTTTTTGATAGGGTAATGAGAGGTTTTCAACCGATCGGACATTTTTCATAAAAAATGTTTTGGCACCTTGAAAATTTCCTGAAATTCCTAGGTCAAAGCGCAATGAATCTTCAGTCGTTTTCACAACATCATTGGTCCACTGCAAACATAAAGGTTCTGATGTTCCTCTTATTTCCAGCCTCTCAACAATAGACTGATCTATTAGTGTGACTGTTGAGGCATCGTCACAAAGGGCTACTGTGTCGAAAATAGTGTTCCTTGGACCATGAAGTTTCACCTTAACCATTCTTAGGAGCACATTGGTTTTTCCAGGACTTGTAGCTAGAACACTTTGGTTACTACTCGTACCAACGGATTCGGCTGATATGTTGGTTTCTTCAACAAGTCTTGGTTTGTTTGTTACAGATCTATCTGGAACGTCTTTATGAAGATATTTATTATGTGGCCTCGTACAATTATTGATCCCACAACTTCTCCGGAATCGGCATTTTTGTGACTGATGGTTGTTTTTCGAACAGGAGAAGCACAATTTCTTGTCTGTTATGACTTTCCATCTTGTATCTACATCGTCTGTTTTGTATACCGTGCAGTCATCTATCTTATGAATTTTTTTATTGCAATAAGTATGTACATTCTTCTTTGGCTGTAGTTGATACCATGAAAGATTTTTCAAATTTTCGATCATTTTCGTATCGATGTGGATTGATTTTTGTAGAAAATTTCGAATAAACTTTTTTGGATGTTGATACATAACAAGCAGAATTTGCTATCTTTGTGAGCCACTTGCTAAAATCTTCCAAGTTAACTGCACCGTTTTTATCATGAATTTCCTCCCCCCACCACAGCTTGAGCATATCGGGTAATTTCTGTACGATTTCCTTCAAGATCATCGGATTTTGGAGATGAGCTTCATAATTCAAGGATTTTATTGTACTCACTACATTGCTCACATGACTCGACAAACTAATGAGATTTTCCATATCATTTTCTTTAACAAAAGGAATGGATTTCACCTTCACTAATAGGGTTTCAATAATTTGTTCGGATTTTCCAAATCTCATTTTTAATGTCTCTATCACCTGATGTAAGTTGTTTGGACTGATGATCATCCCTGCAACTGCTGACCTAGCCTCGCCTCTCAAACATTTCTGGAGCTTTATCATGGCTTCCTCATCGGTATATTCACACAATTCGGATATTCTCTTGAAACTGTAGATGAACGTAGGCCAATCTTCACAGCGTCCATCAAATATTGGAAAATCTCTTTCCACTGACTGTCGTGCGAAAAATTTTTAATTTTTCGAAGTATATGAATTGTTCGTGTTGACGTTTTTGAGCAGAGAATTCAATGTTTCACATAACAGACTGACCTCGGATTTTTCAAATGGACGTGTTTTATATGCGCTTTTGTCTTCCCATTCTTCATTATCCAAAGGTTGCACTTTTTCGACCCAATTGGCCACAAATGATTTGGCACAAGATGATTGAGAAATATTGTTTGGGTTATCAAGTGATATATTCTGATTCTTGTAAGAACATGATGGCAATATTTTATCATCGGGTAATGGATTACTATTACCTTGGCTTGATATAGAACTCCTTGTTCTAACTGATTTTCTTTCCTCATTTCGTGTAATTTCTGCTTCACGTACACTTGCTTCCATTTCAATCAATTTTATTTGTTGTAAATATTTCTTTCTATTTCCAACATTTTTGTTTCTAGGTAGTGTTTTTTCTTTTCTGCCTCGAGTGCAAGTTTTTTCTTCTGTATATCAATACTTGAGGTAACCGAAGCTATAGAATGTTTGGAACTACTTTTATGACTATTTTCAGATACCCTCGAAGATATTTTGTTTATGTTCTTCGTTTCCGTCACAGGTTCCGTCATTTCATGATTCTTACCAGGATCGGAAGACATTCCAAAACCTAGTGGCCATTCGAAATCAGGATTCAAACTTTTATTGAAACCTTTTTGAATTAGATTACTCCTTGACTTATCGTCCATATTTTTGAAGAAAAATTTGTTATCTTTCTGACTGCTTTTATCCACAGGACTGCTTCAATAGCTCGAAGGACCAATGTAAACAGTATTGGTTACTTTTGTCGACTAATTGGTCAAATATATGAAATTAAAGTCTTACTGACAATGTGACTTTTTATTTCACAAATTAACTTCAAATTGACAACAACAATAAAACAATGACACGAAAAATAGCATCACGACCTAACAACCCCACAGCAACAACAGTAGCATGCTCATTGCTCACGCCCATAGATTCTCACGCCAAAAAGGGCTGTATGGCAAATTGCGACGCGTCCGTCTCTTCTCTTCCAAACTGTGAAACTATGTGGAGACTGAATAGAGCTACTACAACACCGACTCGTCTCCGTAGATGACGAAATCGATGACTATACCGTGTGTCACAGACTCTGGGTACACCCCCGTTTTCTCCTTTGCTTCTTTAGCTATATTTCTGAAATTTGGAACATTGAATATGCTCACTGAGCAGCATTTCTCGACATATCTGAAAGAAAAAAACAACTTCCAATTTTTCCGGAAATGGCATCAACTTTCGATTCTTGAATGGGACACCCTGTATATTGTTACATGATCGGCTAGGGATGATCATGAGGAATCCAACGATACCAGGTTTGATGATATTATCTCCAATGACTGCGGAGATATCGCCATTTATTTTATCCATAAGCTCAACGAGTAGGAGAGAGAAACTTTTTCTGGCGGGTCAATCCAATTCTCTCTCCCACTCATTGAGCTTATGAATAAAATAAATGGCGATATCTCCGCAGTCATTGGAGATAACATCATCAAACCTGGTATCGTTGGATTCCTCATGATCATCCCTAGCCGATCATGTAACAATATACAGGGTGTCCCATTCAAGAATCGAAAGTTAATGTCATTTCCGGAAAAATTGGAAGTTATTTTTTTCTTTCAGATATGTCGAGAAATGCTGTTCAGTGAGCATATTCAATGTTCTGAATTTCAAAAATATATCTAGAAAAACAAAGGAGAAAACGGGGGTGTACTATGAGTCTGTGACACACATATCAACTATGGTTGTTTCCTGTTTTCAGAAGAGGAACGGAGCAGCAGCAGCTAGAAAGTTAAAAAGCGATAAACATACGTTTGGGAGGTAATTGTTATATACAAGTTAGGAATGAATGCACATCAAATATTATATTGGTACCGTGATGAATATGGTTGTTACAAGTATGCTTTCCTGTTTTCAGGATAGAAACCCATTTGCAGCAGCCAGGAATACAACTCATTATCCGAAATGCAGCTCAATACATCTACTGCCTGATCCATCTAGCATCAAGAAAAGAGAGAGGATTTTGTATTAGAGAGGAGGTAAGGAGGAGTTTCGATAAAAAAATCACATGATTTTTATGTAAAATGAAATTTCATATGAAATATATTTTATTTCATTTATTTTTTATTTCTCGATCTCGGTCTAGCAATCCATGCTTGAAATTCTGGAAGACTGTAGCTACATCTTTGTCCAACACTGCTACTTGATAATGCGGTTCTGGGCATATAAACCTCATATGTTCGAGTGCACTTTCGAAATGGCATTTCCTGCGTTTATTAGTTAGTCTGAAAAAGTACAAATTTCGAGCACGTTCCTCTAGCGGCAGTTCACAATATTGTAGAAATCCAGTTGATATCAGAGTAGAAAATGCTGTTCTTTCCTTGGTGTGAGCCATATGATTAGACATTTAGGGCCATCATTATAATCTCGGTTTGAACTCGATATATGGTTCAAACCGAGATGATAGTAATGGCACGAAAAGTTTCATACCCATTCAAGGGAAGGTTAAGAAATATATCATTTGTTATTTCACAACTCTGTCAAATGAAATTGGACCTCATGTGTCCATTCTCAGGCATTATTTGAATGAAACTTCGGGATTTCGATATCTCTTTATGATTGTTCACACGATTTGATACATCACAGAAATAGACAAAACACTCGTCATAGTATTAGCAACATACATTTGTTTGTACCTCCAACCACAATAATTCCCAACATTAACAGCATTCGTTAAGGGCACAATCTTTCATATACCCATCCGTCCTCTGCTTCATGTGTTAAAACGCCATCTGGTTCCTTTTCACTAGGTCGTCGAAATCGTATTCTGTCGTGAAGACTATCTTTTCTACCTTGCCAGAATTCTATAGTATGTGGCCGGATTATAAATCCTCCCCTGAAAAACTTTTCAATTATATCATCAGATTGTGGAAACAATGCTTCTCATGCACCTTTTCCCTGATCTCACTCCTTATCGCAAATAATTTATATTGCGGAAAATGAGAAATAAAACTTCCTATATTTTTAATCACTTATATTGATTTGTAACGAATGTTACTGCATTTTCGTCCTATACGGGCTCTCTCAAACAAATCATACCAGTTTATAGTATTCGTTTGATAATGTCTGTATAGGCCGAAACTGCAGTTACAAATAGGTATAAATTTTATAAAAATATTTAGGCAGTTTTATTCCTCATTTTTCATGACGATCTCTCTCCTACCATATAGTAACGTATATATCCATCAATTTATATCGCCTCAACTAGTCAAGTTCATTTTCAGACAAATGACTAGTTACCTGAAGAATATGTTCTTTCAAATGTTTGTTTTTGTCAATCATAACTGCACACATAAATCACAACTTGAAGAAATATGGTTTCTATCAATATATAACTGAAATACATTTTTTCTACGATGATGGAAAATTAATAATTTTGGCAACATGACAATGGGCTTTGATGCGCAAATTTCAACATCATGAAAGCGTCGCCGAGCTCAGATTAGGATGCGGTAATATAAAATTCTATGGCTTTGGCCTCTGAGAGCGAAATATCGGCGAAAATAAAAATCTGCTTCGAATACTTCTTGGCCGTGCACTATTTGCATAATTAATGATGGTTTTTATCTGAAATATCAACACTAACCAATGCGGAGGACGTGGTACTTGTCCTACAGGATATTTTTTCCTCAACTTATTGGATCTACATGCTAATACAGATTGATCTTCAATGGGTTTGCTTTGTTCACAAATGTTAGCTGCAATTTGACTATCATAAGATCGTTTTCGGAAATATTCGTCTGATTTGCAACAGGATACTTTCTCGACGGTACCTTCAATCCTCACCTGTAAAACAAAATGTTAGGAACAAAGTTTCAATATCGCATAAAATCCATCTATATAATATATGAAAATGCTGTATACGTGCTGACATGGATGCACAACAAAGAACAATTGATTGCTGTGAAGTCAGATAATAAGCCGTTCTCGATTCATCATGTTATCAATAATGCGGTATATTGCTTTCTCTATTTCACTTATACCATGAAAAAAACTGCAGTTTGAATTTCTGTCGGTCCAAATCGAGGACGGCTAAAAGCATCAGTTGTATTTGTTACGTTTTGTGTTTCGAAATGTGTGTGTGATAGGTGTTCATAAAGTAGATAACCTACAGTCTAATAATATGTATTAACTTTCATATCTAATACGCGTAAGAGCAAGCAATTTTTCAACCCAAATTCTATGGACGGTCTGTACATTCACCCAGTTTCACTACACAAAGGGCTGGGCTAAACGAGACGCACAGCCCTGATAGCACTAATGTATTAAGGTCCAGCTGAGCGTTGCCTGGATGGTGGACTACTTGAGGAGATCGAAAAACCAGTCTAAACGGCCGTTTTTTGAATATACTATTGAACAATTTCACTGCCAGCTTCGTCCTTAACAGCCAATCGAAGTTCTCGGCTGGAATGTCGGTTGGCTGCTGAGGACTCAGCTACCGGCTAAGTTTCTTGGCAGTAGATCGAAAATCGGCCTTTAGTCTATTTTAGATATGATAATCAGTAGTGATAACCATATTCAAGATTCATTTGAAAATAATTGTTATTGCTGTACAAAAGAAAGTTCTGACCATGTAATGGCCATGCAAAGTTCATTCATGATGATGAAGATTTTGATTCAGGAGTAGTTTTGAATATTTACCGATCTACCAAATTGGTCCCAGTAAAACACTAATGCTGCGTTTGGATTTTCTTCCTGAAAGAAACACCGTATATTATGAATGAATTTACTTATATTATATCGTTACTCAACTATTTCTTTAGATTTTCTGCTTGAGTAGTGGGTGAAAAATATAAATCCATCATTGCTGTACTCTTTCAGCGTCATTAATCGCGCCGATGGAATTCCAGATCTGAGAAAATCGGATGAGTAGTTGTAAATTCTGATAGGACAATGTTTCTGGAATACATACTTGGTTGCGGTAGCAAGGCACATGTAGTCCGCGCCAACTGTTTTTGTATCATTATGAGCAAGATTGAACCATTTGTGAAACAGAAGAACGGGATCTTTAGTCTCAAGAATGTTTTCAGAAACCGAATTTCCATGCAATTTGTTGTTTTTCTTGTTATCTGTAATCAATTTTCACGTCATTTTCATTCATTTATGATTTGTTTTCCATTTTGAAATAGTTATTCATGCCACAAATCCAACAAGTAAAAGTTAAGTGCACGCGACGTGACATTATTAGATGAGGTCGACATTCTCGGGGATCAAATTCAAAAATGTAAGCGATGTTTCTCTTATATCAGGGCCAGATAAGTTTCAGACGTGATAAACTTCATGAAGCTGTAACATATAGATCCGAAGCAGTAATGTCGAGAAGAATATATTCATGCCCATTCACTTTTGTCGTCCACAATCAACTCCATCAGAATTATATACACAGCGAATGCTCAAAAATATTTTTTGCTAAAATCACAACATACAGAAATGAATTTAGAAATGTAACAGCCGCCTTCCTGCACAAAATTTAGAAGCAGAACCACTGAAGGCGGTACTTTTATTCAGACTGAAATTGAAGCTAGTGAAGCAGACTTCTATGATGGTCTCAGTACTGTCAACTGACTTTGACATCGATCTCATATGCGATGTGATTTTGAATATTGTGAAGTATAAGTTTTGAATGTATCTTAATGAACGTTTTCTATGAGTTAACAGTATATTATGCAATGATCATGTAATGATGGTAATTAACACATGAGCATCAACCAGGATACGAAATGAGCCGAAGGTGAGTTTCGTATGATTGATGCGAGTGTATTAATAACCATTACGTGAGAGTTGCATACGCTGTTTTATCTACATCCGATAAATAGTGAATAACTACAAATATTATATTTATATTTGTATTGCACACAATAATACTAATTAAACGCATTTCTATGAAAAATTCTAGAAAATTGTAATTAATGGTATTTCTTCGGGAAATAAAACGATAAGAAATTAAAAGATCAAAAATTGAAAAAAAAGATTACTCGAGTCCGGAATCGAACCCGTGTCTCTTCCAACTAGCTTATATAATCTCAGCGCCTTAGACCGCTCGCCCACGGAGAGCTCAGAAAATTAGATTGAGAAAATAGAAAATGAATTATGCATTTTTCAATTGAAATATTTAACCATTCTAACTGTATTTCTGCCGGTGAATGTGTCGAAGGTGATTCTCCCATATCGCTGGTATCAGACATTTCGTTATGATTATCGAAGTTTGGCTATATTCTTTCAAAAATTCAATACCTATTCCGATTTCGACTTGACAAACGTCAAATGCAAAGCATGCACATCATGCTTTGAAAAACTCCATGGGTTTCTATTGGTTGAATATCTGTATCGTAATGAAAAATCTGTATCGTAATGGATTTCATTATAAAACGGGTTGTGGGCATATAAGTGTATTATTAGGGTACGGATAAAAGCTGTTTTATTCGAGTTGAGTATAAGGACTCAGGATAACCCAGATATTTTCCACGGTTGGTACCATATAAAAAAGCATGAAACGAAGTCAGGGTGCAATTAAATAATTCGGACACTGGTTCTATAATATATATCGTATCAATAAAATTTTTTTAAGATATACATTGAGAGATCCGTTATTTTATGAACTATCAATATCCGATACCTAATTCATATAACTTTTGAGCAAAATCACAAGAGAGAAATTTCAACTGAAACAATGTAGACAACTACCCAGTTTTTTCAGACTTGAGAAATCCAAATAAGCAATAATAAATAAAAAAAATACTAACTATCTCAAAGTTTCAGTATAGCATCAAGATCAAAGTTTCACTTCTGTACTCAAAAGAGAGAGCGACTTCGATTTCCGATTCTCCTCACATTGCTTTATGACAGTTATTACAGAGTGAAATCTATATACATAGTTACGAAAACGTTAAATAGTATTGGTTTCGCTGCAATACAATTATAAACTGAAAAGTGGAACTCGTCGAAGGCGAGAGCTCATTGGTAACATTCAATTGAAGAACTTGCCGAAAGCGGCGGCGACTGAACCGCGTTCAGTAAGTTTTTCGCATGACACCCTCATATAGACGTCTTTAATATATTTGTCAAGTCTTCAATTGAGCCGTCGTGATCGGCAAGTTCTTCGCCTGACGCCTTCAGGTAGATGTATTCGTATGTCTCCAGTTGAACCGTCGTGTGCGGTAAGTTCTTCGCCTGATGCACTCAGGCAGACTTGTTTGATATTATTGGCACATTATCGATTGAACCGCAGCGTTCGGCAAGTTTTCCGCCTGACGCAATCAGGTAGACGTCTTTGATTTGATTGGCATATTACCGATTGAACCGTGGCGTTTGGTAAGTTCTACGTCTGAGACTTTCTTGTAGACGCCTACGATATGATTGGTATGTCTCCAGTTGATCCACCGCGTTGTCAAGTTCTCTTCCTAACACGCACTGCGGTAGACGTTTTTGATATGATTCAAATGTCTTCAATTGAATCGTTCTATTCGGCAAGTTCTTCACCTGTCGCACTAAGGAAGACTTCTTTGATATGATTGGCATGTCTTCAATTTTACCGCCACGTTCGGTGAGTTTTCTGCCTGACCCCCTCAGATACACGTCTTTGATATAGTTGGTATGTCTCCAGTTGAACCGTTGCGTTCGGCAAGTTATTCGCATGACACCATCTGGTAGACGTCTTTGGTATATTCGTCATGTCTTCAATTGAGCCGTCGTGTTCGGCAAGTTCTTCGCCTAACGCTTTCAGGAAGTTGCCTTTGATATGATTGGCATGTCTTCAATTTAACCGCCGAGTTCGGTAAGTTTTCGCCTGACACCCTCAGCTAGACGTCTTTGATATGATTGGTATGTCTCCAGTTAAACCACCGCATTGTCAAGTTTTCCGCATAACGCACTTAGGTATAAGTGTTTGATCTTTGATATGATTGGAATGTCATCAATTGAACCGTCCTGTTCGGCAAGTTTTCCACATGACGCACTCAAGTAGACGTCTTTGATATGTTCGGCATATCTTCAACTGAACCGTGGCGTTCGCCAATTTGTTGGACTAACGCACTCAGGTAGATATCTTTGATATGTTCAGTATGTCTTCAAGTGAACCGACGCGTTCAGCAAGTTTTTCGCCTGACACCTTCTGGTAGACATCTTCGATATATTCGTCATGTCATCAATTAATTGAGTCGTCGTGTTCAGCAAGTTCCTCTCTTGATGCACTCAAGTAGACGTCTTCGATATGATTAGCATGTCTTCAATTGAGTCATCGTGTTTGACAAGTTCTTTACCTGACGCCTTCAGGTAGATGTCTGATGTCTTTGATATGATTGGTATGTCTCCGGTTGAACCTCCGCGTTGGCAAGTTCTCCGTCTGACTCACTGCGAGGCATACGTGTTTGATGTGATTGAAATGTCATCAATTGAACCATCCTGTTCGGCAAGTTCTTCGTCTGACGCAGTCAGGAAGACGTCTTTGATATGATCGGCATGTCTTCGAGTCGTCGTGTTTGACAAGTTCTTCGTCTGACGCTTTAAGGTAGCTATTTGATATGATTAGCATGTCTTCAATTGAACCGTCGTTTTCGTCAAGTTCTTCGCCTTACGGTTTCAGGTATAGAAGTAGTTGATACGATTGGCATGTCCCCAATTGAACCGTCGCGTCGCTTTCGGTAAGATCTCCGCCTGACGCCCTGAGGTAGACGTGTTTGATATGATTGGTATGTCTCCAATTGAATGTTATCACTTGAGTCGTCGGGTTCGACAAGTTCTTCGCATGACACACTATCGTAGTCGTCTTTTTAGATATATGTCATCAATTGAACCGTCATATTCGTCAAATTCCTCGCCTTATGCGCTCGATCGACATGTCTTCGTTTCCCTCCTGACGCGTTCACAGCGAGAGAGTTGCACTGCGGACTCCGTTCCATATCAATATGTAGTCAACCAACGCTGAGACGTGTTTGAACTTGTTGGATGACATCATAGCTGTGGAGAGCGGACGCGTGAATCGATTTCGCGTTGCGGGATTCAAATAATTTTTTTGATAGCAAGTGTTTTCTTTGAGATCGTTTGCGATATTTCTGATATATCGTTGAATGGGACTATTGAATTTCTGTGTGCTGTTGGATGCTCTGTAGGTGAAAACAGCTATCCTGTTTATCGTTAACGAACTGAGTTTTCTAGTCATAGTATGTACTGCATAGAAAACGTGTGAGACCTGGAGACGCCTGCTTTTACTCAAGATTTTTGTCGCGCGCTAACGCTCGTTATATTGTAAGTGACTCCGTCTGGAGAACGAACTTGTAAATTCTGTTTGAATCTGAATCCCGAAGCTAGGGCATTCATCGGCTGATGTGGTGATGTCATATATCTGAATATGCTTGTCGTCTAAGTTCTACAAACAAATATTCAATAATCTGTTGACATATGTATAAAGGTCGAATACCTACAATACGTTTATTGCCAAGCTAATCGCTTGTTGTCAGTGCGCGGCGGTGTTGATTGCCGGGTCATCGTATCCACTACCACCTACCATCTGAATTTTAACATGACAGAATTGACAGATAGCCAGGTCGGCTGATGCGACTGCGTCACAAGTAGCTGATTTGGGGTTCGAGACTCATTGGCGGAGGAGGCTTTTTTATACGGGTAACGGCTCGAGGCGGGCATGACGGTAAGTAGAAATCTGCCTTACCGGCAGAAGGATCCCATTTAGCGAAGATGCGTACCAGGTGAAGGGGACAAAAGATACCACCTTGGACCTTAGATTCTCTTATGGAATCAAAACGGGACAACAGGCGTTTTTAAGGTCCTTCTCTCATAGCCCATCTACTGATGTCACATAGATTTCATCAGTAGCTACCGAAATATAGCATAGTAATGAAAAAATATCTACACCAGTAAAATACACGATTTCCTTGGAACAGTTACTTACTCTCGACATTCAAAATAGTGGGTGATGACAGATTACTTTTTTCAAACACAATTATGCTTGGACTTTGTAGCTATCATTGTAGCACAATAAATAATAGTATATAAATGGCCTTTATTTTACATGCAGGAGCTTAGCAATATGATATTATCCCACTCAACCACGATGAAAAATAAATATGAGTAAAATAAAGATACATATTTGAAATTTTTTTAAGAATACAGTGTTTGATCACTGCTCACTGAGTAAATCATTTTTGAGTTTGATGTTGAGTGGAGGGTAGAGATAATTTCTTTTCGAATTTGTTCATTGAAAAAAACTGCGATTTTTGGGATTTGATCAATTTATGGATAAAACAGGCAAATTCAAGTTTCCGTTCGATTGCTTCATAGATTGTTCGTTCCTTAAATGCCATGAACCGTGTCCGGCAGCGGACATCAGAGGTTTATGAAGGTTGGAATTTTCAATTTTCTCACCGTCAACGTCAATGGCGAGTCGCCACCGTTAACGGCAAACGGAACGTCAAGTTTATGAATCGGACTTACTTTTCCAATTTCCGTGATTGACAATCACGGTGCGGGCTATTACGTAAATACTATAATCACAGCCTACCCGAGAATCCTTTTTAGATATGCTTGGGCCCATCAAATATAGTAAAAAAGACTACGGTTTTGTAGAGTCCTCAAGCAAAATTATCTACTACTCTCTCATGGTACGATATCTATTTATAATAACCCTATATACAGTGTCCTATGAATCATGTAAGCCGACGTTGTTGGGAAATTCTCCTGATGAAACTTAAGTATTTTTTAAGAAAGAGCTATAACACACCGCATTTAAAATAACCATTTTGACCTCTTCCATTGAAAAATTATTCAAGTAACTGAAGATGAGCAATGAAATAAGGCATCTAACATTTGAAGGGATTTGTTTTCATTTTACCAGGCAACATTGTCTACATGTCATAGATAGTAATGGACATATTTCAGAATGTTGCTATTCTGTTTATTTCTGATCCGGGCAATTAATTAACATTTTGTGTCAACAAAGATGGATTTATTCAAGATCATCAAACATTTTTACAGAGGATGGTCATCTGCCAGTTCCCTATACTGAAATGTTATCCTGTCAACTGACGTCACCGCAATACCTTCCGTAGTTCATATTTGTATTTCGTTATGAAGTTGAACCTGTGGTTGAACCAATATGATGAAGTTTGTACTAATCTAACGAAGCTCAGTTTGTTTCACCTTTTTCCCAATCTTGTTTTTTCACTTGCTATTTCGTTTAAAGCGTTTTGCTTTGTGAAATTCAATGTGTGTATTGTACCTGTGCGTTTTACTTAAAACTCAGTGTAATCCCAATATATTATGAAGGTTTTCATTCTTCATAGTAATGAGTGTACAACAATAAAAATTAATAACAATAATAAAACACTTGTGAACTCTAAGAATATATATTTTTGGTTATAGGGCATCGCGCTGGCGGCACTGACAGGATAATGAATTTGGCGAATCGCGGGGCTATCCCCCGTAATGTTCAATGTTCTTGTTCGACCCCTCCCTAGTTCCTAGAAGTTTTCCCCTTTTTTAACCCTATCGCTCGTCAAATTTACTATGGTAGGATCGAGAGATTGTTAGAAATCTTCGGTGGCGCTTGAGTCCATCTATAACTTTTCCTCAATCAGGGTCTAGAACGAGTAGTTGGCGGAAGGTTTTTATGCACTTCGAATTAGTAGGTTGAATTGGAATTTTGTCGTAAAATTTACTACGCGATAGCATTAACGTAAGTTTTAAAATTACCAAGGGAACAAAAGGAGGTACTTTTATTACCTGATCAACCCTCAATATCTTCTTCAATGAAGAAGCCCTCAGTTATTGAGTCATATAATGGAACTTGTAATTGCATAGGGTCGATTCCTTTGATCAGATGTGTGCAAACATGAGTTGCACTCGAAAAACTAGACGATGGTCTTTCTTCTAAGATATGGTGACAATGAGAGGAATAAAGAGTTATATCATATATTACCATAGAAAGCTAAAATGACAAATCCATTCAAATACAAAAATTTCTGTATAATCTTAGCATTGAACGCACGAGACCATGGCTGGAGTACCGAAAACATATAAACATTTATTTCCGTCATTCCAAAAATTTAGAGTCATATATTTCGAATACTAAGACTTCATCGATTGGAATAATACCGCACAAAGGTCCCAGAATCACTTGCAGCCTCTATCCATAGAAAAGAGCACCTCCTCTTGAGATCAGTGCAAACGTCCTATATGTGCGAAAGACATCCACATCGTGCCCTCAATGTTATAAAATATATTTCTTTTTCACCTGATTATTGTGTTTTCATTCAGAATATAATTTATTTAAGATAAATTATAAATATATTACCAGTCCGACGTTTTACTTTAACAGATTCATGACTATTTGAAAAAACCGTGAATTTTACGATAGGATGAATTTGTTTTAATTTTTCTACAAGTTTTTGATTCGAATTGTCGGTCGGTGAGGCCAAGCGGTCTAAGGTGCAGTCCGTATATATATATTCAATTTGGCTCTTTCCCTGATGGTTCATTCAATCCGCGGTAGGGGCAGAACTTTTCTGGCCAACTCAGTGCGATAGGAAATTGTTTGTTGCCTAGATACCTATCATGCTAGGTAGGATCTGAATGGAATAAACCAACCAGCCCGGAAGAGTAAGTAGGTATAGATAATATTTATGTTGTTAGCGAATTTATGTTGTGCTCAGATAAAGTTCCTATATTGAGAGGCATCGCTGATATAGGTATAGTCCAAATAACTCGATAGTACACATTTTAAAAAACAAACATATTAATAAGATATTCAAATGAAATTGACCCTCAAGTCTTTCAGTGCGTTTTATCAACTGAATTGTCATCTCCAAGGCCGTAAAGGCGCTTATAGTCCAAGTTCTTCGAACTGTGTTGGAACAATTTAAAAAAATACATATTTATGATATCCTATATACTCATATTAAAAAGACCTAGAAACAGCATATTTTCAACGCGGTTCAAGTAAGGGGTTTGTAATGTTAGTGACATCACCGACACTTTCAAAATATTGCTCAAATGGGTAAATTATTGTGTTATTCTTCGAGGTATGGATGATATTCTTCTCTAGAATTAACGAGTTATATCGATTTTAATATTTTTTTCAGGTAAAGTGTAAAGGCCCATTATTCAATTCGTTTTGATGTGAGACTTTTCCAAGACGGGTGAACACACTTTCATTTATATTGAAAATATATTTTCATGAATTCACAAACTTCGCTTTGTGAAACTGTATAAGTACCTACATCTCAACCCTGCAAACATATGTGTCAATCCCGGTTTTCCTTTTGGGGGTTTTGGGGGGGCATATCTCCGAAACTAGTTGAGATCCCTCAAAATTTCATCTGAAATTTCTGTTCAGGAGGCCAAAATACGTGAATTCCACCAATTTTTTTTTTCGAGGCAGAGCCCGATAAACAGTTCAAGTGTAAGTTCTATCAAAAATTATTATTTTTTTTTAAGGCAGAGCCCGAAAAATATGTATTTACCATATAAACTTACATAAACAACTAATACCTGCCCAGTTATGAATGAATGAAGTATCGACTTTTTTGCGGCCAACTTCACTCTGTAAACTAAGTGTTTCGATAGGTGGTCGAACGGTCGAAAATCGAACTTTCTTACTCTCATACATAGGGATTTTAGGTTAAGTTTTTTGAATACTTTCTACATTCAATTTTTTGTAGTAAGTACATAAAAAGTTTGTTTTCCTAAATTATGGCAGATTCAGCAAAGGTACGTACCACTGATATTCCTTATCAATTGTATGGAAATTGTTGAAATTCCAATAAAAGAAGCACACTTTCCAATTTTGATGTGAACCATGTTTTTGAAATTGACAACTGTCGCAATGAATATAATATAAATGTCTACTATGAATAATAAAAATACACAAATTTGCTATGATTTCCCCAACTTATTCATTTGATAGTTCAAACCAAGCCAACTCTAATAAGGTGTGCTATCTATTCATTCACAATGTTGAATTATTTTTCTAAATGCACTCTGCACTTGTAGGTTCAGGAATATAAAGAAGAAGTCAAGAAACAAGCAGAACAATTAGTTCTCAAAGGTTTTCCAGAGACTATTGTTAGTTTGAATACCATTCTGGAAACTTCCCAATTCAAAAATAGGCGATTTTCGGATGTACACCAAGATTTGAACATACCAGTACCTGAACCTATTGTTTTGAACAGTCATACTGAACTGCCACCGGCAAAGAAGACCAAACTTGACAACCGTTTGTCTCAGGATGGAACTAAAGTTATGATTTTACCGTCTGGTTCGGTATCAACAAACAAGAACTTAGTAGATCTAATAGAACAAGTGAAACCACATATACGAAAACTTGTTGAAGATTCCAATTTGGTAAGTTACTTCTATACCCAGCATTTCTGTTCTTTGATCTTCTGAAACTTGTTATACTCAGCTGAGATTTTTTTGTTTTTATAAACTTTTTTCATTGATTTGAGTTATTCATATGTTGATTTGGCTTACCTGTATTCAATTTTGTATGATGTAAATGATATATACATACCCTAGTAACACCTTATGTTATAGGAAATAAAATTGTGGAAAATTGAAAAATCCCAGGTGAAAGATACATTTCAAGAACAAATCTCCGAAACATACTTATGTGTAATCATTTTGTTGAGATTTGGATAGATACATATACGTTATTTGTGAAAACTTTTTTACCTCTTTAACCTAATTCACCAGGGACTATTGAAACCAGAACAACCGTCTTTGTCATCAATATGTTTCGTTGAGAAATCTCAAGTTGATTTTTTTTGAATTTCCTGAAAGTTAACTGTCCATATATTATATAGAAAACCAGATATTTTTGATGGATTAGGAGAAGTAACAGTGAAAAACTAAAGACAGATTTTCAATATCAGAAATTAACCAGATTAGAGGAGGTGGTATACATTGATCTTCTATTTTTCCATCTCAAGTTAACGTTTTTTCCATCAATATTCAAGATTCCCATGCTGCATGTCTGAATATTTTTTATACATTTTTCATTTCATCTGTTCCTTTCAGATGAAAATGTGGATTTCTTTCATGATTCCGAAAATTGAAGATGGAAATAACTTTGGGGTTTCTATCCAAGAAGATACACTAGCAGAAGTACAATCTGTTGAATCAGAAGCTGCAGCCTTTTTTGACCAAATTTCACGATATTTCATATCAAGAGGTAAGTGTTATAAATACCTGAACCAGCAGTCTTCCGTGTTTTCTCTATTTTGTAATACTACCATGAAAACAAAAACAGATGAAACAAATACAATAATACAATTCAATACAAAAGCAACAATTATAACTCAGATATCACTATTTTCTTAATATCGAAAAGGCATGGATTTCTCTGATTTTCTTGCTATTTAGAGGGTTTGATAACTAAATTTGGACGCATAAATATCGGCTCTGATATGTATGATGATTTATGAATGAAACTCTGCTAAGCATCTAAAAACCTTACTATGGCGGCGGCGGGACAGGCACAAACTATAAGCTCTGCTGTCCCATCATCTTCCAGTCAGAGAAGGCACACTGAATCTTCCGACAGCTCAAGTCTCTTCATATAATTATTCGAACAATAGTGACAATCTAGTAATTTTTTGGTGCCATACTTCAAAGGATGAATAAATGTATTGGAGTGGGTCAAATCTGGTGGGTTTTGCAAGAAGTCTAGAACTCTTCTTGGAGTCCCGTGTTTGTTTTGTGTAACATGATGCAAAGTCAATGACTAGTGGTTCTAGCCCGATGAACCGCTTGAACCCCCTATAATGATGCGGGACTCAATTTTTTCCATCACGCGATAGTAACTGTTTTCATCCAATCACCTGAATGTCCACTGAGTCACATTAAAAAAACATTCGAGATTTTTGATAGTGCATGAATACTGAACAACAGAAAAGGTTTCGGAATTTGAGCTTGAAAATTCACATGTAATATTCATTTCACTCTTATTGTTAGTGTAAGAGGGGTAAATTGAGATTGATTGTTATATCAATTGTTCAATATGAGGAAGTATTTTTTAGCTTTTTTGCTCCAAACGAAAAAAAAAAGGAAATTATAAGTTGCATATTCAACTACTACTCTGCAATTTGAAATAAATACTGGGTCACTAAAAAATATTTTTATTTGCAGAATTCTAGTGGCATTAAGTGAGTGGGCTCTATTCACAGAGTTCAAAATTAATGTGCCGAATAGATATTCAAGTCCATGTTTGGAGGTTTATGATGCACATAGTATGAAAAGTATTAATTAGTGCAATGAATGAAATAGCTTGGTGTCAATACCCTCTGTTGTTGATTAAATTAATGCAAAGAGATTTGAGAACAATAATAATAATGTTCATTCAAGAATTTAAAATTACAATGTACAATGATAAATAATAAACAGTTGTTTTACTAAACTTGAAAAAAAAAGGACACGAAGTGTAAAACTTGTTTTGAGACTAATAATTTCAATAAAAATTTTTTCAAGGAATACTGTTATTTTGATAATTTTTATAAAAATAGAACTTTATATATTTAATAAATTACGGATATCGATCTTGTTCAAATAATCAATTTTTATTTTCAATTTATATGAGTATATTGATTTTGTATTTATTATTTCATCTGGTAGTATATCAAAGAATTTTTTCATTACATATGAATAATGAATTTTACCAATACTTTTATTTATTTTATTTTTGAACAAATTCCTTTTTTTTGTTCTTGTATTATATAAATGATTTTTGAAATTTATACTTTTTTATTTTTATAAAGATGAATCAATAATCTGTAAACAAATAATTGTTCAGCATCAAATATTTCATATTTTTTATAAAGGAAATCGGATGAACACATAATTTCGATTTTATTTCATTTTCAAAAATTGTCTTTGGATGTGTTTGAGATTTCACAGAAAATTTTGTTCAATTTTAATCGAATGGTAGAATTTGGATAAGAGGCATCTCACTTTTTTGATTATATAAGAAATTTGGAAATTCTATCTCAGATGCCTATCAATCATGATACCTAAATATTCAATATATTCAGTTTCATAACTGTTGCGAAATTATTGTGATGGTGTAATTGTGACTAACAGATTTTTTTTGTAGGGAAATTGATATCTAAGGTGGCAAAATATCCCCATATAGATGACTACAGGAGAGCTGTTCAAGAACTTGATGAGAAGGAATATCTCAGTTTGTGGTTGGTAATGTCTGAAATAAGAAACAGATATTGCGCCCTTCATGACATTGTACTAAAGAACCTCGATAAAATTAAAAAGCCCAGAACATCTAATGCTACAGAATCTTTGTATTGAAACTGACCAATAAATAAAATTAAAAAAGGAAATATTTCTAGCGCCAATTTATTCGTTTTCAAATCAAGTGTAAATTAGTAATTTTCATAAAACAATTTTTTATAAAATATAAATTACCTAATTATATATATATATATGATTGAGATGGTAGTCTAGTAGAGGCAAGAGTTTAATAATAAAATGATAATTTTTTGCTGTATTATTCCTTTTAATAGCATTTTTGTTATGGACTAGTATAAGTTACAGATGTGTTCTGCCATACTGATTATTTATTCATTGGGAAACTGGTTTATGAGATTCTTCCAAGTTTGGGACCCATGGAACGGGATTTATGTAAGTGATCGACAATGAAGAACATAAACCTGAAAAAAGCCAATGAGTGGTTACTGTAGTTCTTTAGGTCTTGTCACTTACTTTTCAGTCCTTGATTCAATGGAACAGGTTTGGGTTTGTTTCTTGAATGTTCTAACCAATCCATGAAAGCCTTTTCATTTTCTTCCATGCGCTTCTGTTTCTCTTCATAAACTTGAAGTAGTGCCAGTTTCTCCTTGATCTTTTTCTCTATTGGAAATTTCATGTTGGATGGAACATAATTTATATTATTATTGAACTGATTGCTATAGATATATTTTCTGATGATTGATCAATCAAGAATAGAGTATATCACTACTTCTATTCGGGTTTGAAGGCCGTCGTTTTTTGGAATTTCTTCCTGACTTTTCGCTGGCTCGAGTGGCTAGCTTCTTCAGAGGCTCATTCATCTTGAAATTCACTCGGATGACTGGAGATTTTTTCTTCGCAAGTTGTATTTATGCCGATTCAGGTAGTTTGCGGTGCCAATTATTCCATTCGGATTAGGGGAATTGTCATTAATATTGATTACCTCATAATATTAATATTTAATATTTTTTTAATTAATAATCAATATTAATGACAATTCCCCTAATCCGAATGGAATAATTAGCACCGCAAACTACCTGAATCGGCATAAATACAACTTGCGAAGAAAAAATCTCCAGTCATCTGAGTGAATTTCAAGATGAATGAGCCTCTGAAGAAGCTAGCCACTCGAGCCAGCGAAACGTCAGAAAGAAATTCCAAAAAACGACGGCCTTCAAACCCGAATAAAAGTAGTGATACTGAAAACCTCGGCCGCGAAAGCCTTAACTATTTTGTCAATCAAGAATAGACATTCAATAACAGCAACAGACCTTTTTGATGATAGCTATACCAAAAGATTGAGATTCGAGGGTGAACTAGCTACCAGCCTGACAAAGTACCTTATTGTTGGTTCATTTGTAAATTGACTTTTGTGCAGAGACCAAGGGCTAAGACATGACTACATTCACTAGCTTTTCCAACCTGCTATATTTTCAGTGTTTAACTCTGATTTGTGAACAGTATCATGGGACAGATTATTGAAAATATACAACTAGAAAGTATGTTGGACATATTGAAATCCAGCTTATCAGTAAGAAATATTTTTTGCGAAAAAAATATTGCTGAATATAATTACAAGTACCCACATGTACAATTTTTTGACTTTCAACTATTGTGGATACGGTGTGTCATGGAACCTCATTAACATCACAAATACATCAACTGAAATACTTGGTATGGAAAATGGAGTCCATATAAATACAACATCCAATTATTTGGCGAGGTATGGGATCACGGTTTGTAGTTTCGTCTCACGATCGAAAATCTCAGTTGACACTTTGTCAGCATATTTCAGAGTTAAATCAGTGTTTCTTAGTCTAAACGAAATATGAGATCTCGATGTTAGTTGTTCTTGTAGACTAAACGACTGCATATAGACTTGTGCACATCGCTAATTGCACAAAACAATCTAATGCAGTGTATACTAGACTGCTGGGGCCTGTTTCACGAAAGTACAAGTCTTATTGCTACAAGAGAAACACAAAGAAACACGATGCTAAATAATTGTTTTTTTACTCGTTTTTTACTTGTACCTACATTGTCTTCCTCTTGTAGCTACAAGACTTGTACTTTTATGAAACAGGACCCTGGCTGACACTAGAAGTCACTGCATTCTGGGAATGACCTCTGACATTATCACTCCAACTGTAAACTATGAACTGCCTTATACAGTACTTTTCCCGAGTAGAGAGGACTGGATCCTCCGGGAGAAGGAAATACTGAGAGCAGATAGTTGTTGGTTCACAGATGGATCAAAAATACCTGGTTCTGGTGCAGGTGTTTTCAGTCGCAAACCCAGGACAGAGATATCAACCTGCCTAGGGACCTATGCGACCGTATTTCAAGCGGAAATTTATGCTATTGAACTGTGTGCGGAGAGATTGGCAGAATCCAACCTCACACACAAGTCAATAAAAATATTCTCGGAAAGTCAAGCGGCGCTGAAAGCTATTGGCTCTTACCGATTAACGTCTAAACTGGTAAAAAATTCTGCGGCGTAGGATTCGCCTATTGGTAGGGGTATATACACCTAACAAAAATAAGCGAAAACGTGATCAACCATTTTCACCGGAAAGAATCATTTGATGAAATATTCAAAAACTGTTGAAACTCATAAATTTATATTTTAGTTATACATTTGGAAACACTAATCATTTGGTGATGGAGCGCATTATTTTTAACATTTTATACAACGTTGATTTCTATTTTTCCTCATGGATCAGTAAATCAGAGACTTCGAGGCGCTTACTATCGAAACACTTGAGTTTGACTCATTTAATTGTATTTCGAATACTTTGTTCACACATTCAGGAAAGAATGTTCAAAAACCTTTCAATCATGCATAGTAATATCCAAAGCGTACACAGGCATCTCGAATTTCTATACATCATTTCTGAGGTCCAAGATAACGTTGGAATCTGGAACATAAAACATGATGATTTAATATCTATAGCAAATTACAACTCGATAAATAATAATAATATGATCATAAATGGAACTGATTCTGTAATAATTTTCTCAAAGAAAAAATTAGAGTCCACAAAATCAGCGAGGGATTTGTGTTATTCGCCGAATTGACAATCGAAAAGAATGACATTGCCATCCTTGCAACACTTTCACATGTCTCCATGAATTCGTAGGAATTATATTCGCGTAATTGTGTTTCAGTGCGCTGAATCTTGGATTGGAATATACTTTGAACACACACAAACTCCATCAAGAATATCTGAGAAATCCATCAGAAAACCATATATTCTAATACCTACAATTATTTTTCAAATCAAAGTGATCCGGAACGTCAATTACTCCAAAAATTTGTGGGAAGTTATGAACGATTTAACAGGCAAGAGCAGTGGCGGATCCAGGATCAGGTCAAGGGGGGGGTCTAACTCAAAATTTATATTTATATATATATATATATTAGCAGAAAAAAAAAGGTGAAAGAGATTGACATGAGCAAAATTTGAGGGTGTAGCCAGGAGGAAAACTAGGTTCGAAACTTTACTTTTTTTAAATCGAATCGAGTTGATTTAGCCTAATCAACAGCATATTCTACTCATACATATTATATTCAAATCGTTATCGGTATACACAATACTCATCACAAATTCACAAATGTAACAAGTCTAATTTCTCAAATACTGCGCCAAAAAAGATCCAATGGCAGCACTGTCACTACTGTCAGAAATTTCCTGTCGAACTTTTCCTCGATAAGCCTGACAAGTGTCAATTTTCTTTAAAGAGTCATCGAGAAAAATTGCAATTTGATAGTTGAAAAAAAAGCATTTTATTTTGAACCTACAACATGAAGAGGACTCTATTTTCATATTTTACTCTGCTTGATCCAGCGTCTGAACCGACTGAACCAGAAAAAAAAGGAAAGAACAATCGGTGAGTCCAAAAATTTCAAGCGAAATTTGTTTGTTTGTTTGTTTGGGTAACATTCAATCCAGATCTTGTGTGTACTCTTTTTAATTCTTGAGAATTATTTTTTTAGGAATTGGAGGATTATTGAATTGAATAAATTGATGAAATTGGTTGTTAAAAAATGAAGTTCAGATTAGCTCAATATATTTTGTTAACAATTTTCCTACACATTATTCACATATATTTGTTGATAAAAGTCATATGAATTTGTCATTCTTTAGTTTTCAATAGAATGTAATAATAATTATTGAAGTTCTTCAATTTTAAAGCTAAAAAATTATTCTATTTTATTTTTTTTTTGTCTTACTCATGTGACATTTTTTCGTTCCCTAACAAAATTTGGAAATTAGGAGCCGATAAAAATTGAAAAAAAAATCTATTATTTTCCCAATGGGGGGGGTCCGGACCCGAAAACCCCCCCCGTGGATCCGCCCCTGGGCAAGAGTGAAAACAATAAATCCAATGAAATGAACAGAATGAAGTTACACATAGGGTAAGTAACGACCGAACTCAAAAAAAGCTAGCTGCCAACTATTTTTCAAATGTGGCAAATTCAGCTGAACATCTACCCTCATGCAGTTGATGATCAAACGAAAAATGAAATAACGAATAATGATGCTTAGATCGATGTTCTGAGAAAAATTAGATATTGACGAAGTGGGTAACCTAATACACGAACTAGAAACCCACAAAGCACCCAGACCGGATGAAATAAGAAATTAAATTTGGAATTCGGGCAGTGAATTTATTGTGAAGCCTTTGACGTCAAGGTACCTATCACCTCGAATGTGCAATGGGCAGCAAACTGAAGAAGTGAGTAACTATTGCCCAATATCATTGACTTCAGCGATACGATATAATAAGTATTAGAAAATAAAAAAGACGAATCATAGCAAATTTAGAAAAAAATCAGATCATATGCTAATAAGAATTAAACGAAAAAAATTCAATCAAATATACAATTGTGCTTCTGGGGCCTGTTTCATGAAAGTACAAGTCTTGTAGCTACAAGAGAAACACAATGTAGGTACAGGTAAAAAACGAATAAAAAACAATTATTTATAGTCGGGCCGTTCAAAAGATAGAATTCAAGGACGCGTGAACAGTGAATGCCTGCATCTATATATAGCCTGCGCTGCGTAGCCACGCCTTCTAAACTGAAATAAATGAAGAACTGTTTACACTGTACTGTACTCATTTGTGCTTTGTATTTACGTGTGTTACGTTAATTAAATAATATGGATGGAAACACTCTTTCACCTCCAAGAAAAAGATAAAAAAAAGACATTTAACTGTAGAGGAAAAAGGTGTAATAATAAACACTTATAAAAAGCATCCCAAGAGTTTATGGGAGAACAGGGAAATGCGACGTTTTTGTTGAGTGGTGTAAATCGGACTTGTAACATTGGGGAGAGGAACATTCAAAGAGTGCGTGCCGTTCACGTGATCATTCTATCTTTTCAGCGGCTACACTATAGCATCGTGTTTCTTTGTTTCTCTTGTATAGCTACAAGACTTGTACTTTCATGAAACAGGCCCCTGGTTGCCAAGGTCTATTATCAGGCGGTGGATTCTAGTCGCCCCTGCTTGGATGTATTCGATGACCAGGAAAGGCTTTTGACAGAGTTTGTCATCAGCTTTTTTTGGGAAGGCTCCAGCGCTCTTTACGGAGAGGAGTCCTCAGCTTGATGGAAATTTACCTTGACAATAGAAAGTAAATTGTAGAAACTAAGGAAGTACGTAGCGAGGCACCATGCTAGAACCTGTATTGTTCGTCATATACAAAAGATCTATTGAAAATAAATAGTTTTGTTATAGTTTTTTCTTTCGTCGAAGATACGGCACTAATTAATAAAGGGACTCGTGGGAAGAGGTAAGTGAAAAATCTGAAAATATTTGCTTGGTTTGAAACAAATCTGCTCACGGTTAAAATTGAAAAAATAAGAATACTGCCGTTTGTTAATATCATAGGAATCTAATTTACCTACCTGCTTCCACCATCAAAATAGGAAAATAATATTTGAAAGTCATCGTTTTGTAGTGGATGGATTATCTCAAAACAAAGAGAAGATGCTGGAAAGTATTGTACTCACCTCTAAAGTCAAATAACTCAGTATCCATGTTGACAGCTTTCTCAAATGTTATATTCAAATTACAGATAGCTGAACCGACTAGAAATAGAACACACTACAAGTCAACGAATTTTTGACCACTGGTATTTTGCCTCCGTTCCGCATTTTCGAAATGTCGCATGTTTATAGTGAATTTGGTAATCCTCAATTCGTAAATCTTCTCATAATCGTGACCTTGTTAGTGGTATTCGTTATTGAGAAGCTGATCCCACATGATATGAAATATAAATTGCGGTCCTTGACCAAATGATTACAGTATTTCCATATGTATAACTGAAATATGAATATAAGTATGAGTTTCAACAAAATATTTCATTTATATGATCCTTTGCGGTTAAAATGGTTAATCGCTATTTCGGTTATTTTCGGTATATATCATACTTTATCCGTATATATATATATATATATATATATATATATATATATATATATATATATATATATATTTCCCCAGCAGATACACTTAGCATCTTGAAATCAAAACATCAAATCTCCTGATAAGATACGGTCAGCCTTATTATTTATTATTGCATTCCAGTACATACTTTCTTTCCCAGGTCGAATTTTACAAAAAAGTATAAGGCGCCCCTATTAGTTGATTCTCTTCTCTCTTCAGTACTCACACCTATCTTTACCAGCCTACACACCTTTCTTAATCACCTCAACAATATTCACACCGATATGAAATTCACCATGGAAATGGAGACTAATAACTCCATCCCACTCTCAGACTTCTTTATATAACACAATCCAACAAATTCCTTCACGCGCACATGTCTACAATATGCTAACTCCCACCATCAACCAGCCGAAGTGAGCTCCAAACTTACCTCTCTTATGATGAGGATCCATCAAACCCACAAAATGACCACAATAGAATCAGTGAGCTAGAAAAACTCAAATCCGCCGTTCTTCAAAACAATTATTCCTACCCCCAGATTAAGAGAACCATTCAAACCACCGAGAGATCCGACTGAACATCCGAAAGCTCTCTCCTTCCTTCCTTTCATTCAGGAAGTTACTGATTGACTAAGCAGAATTCTGAAAAGCACATCATCAGGACAGTTATTTTTACAGCAAACAATCTTATATCTCCTTTCCCGCACTCACCCAAAGATGTAATACCCAACGAATCACAAGGATCATATGAAATTACTTGCCGTGACTGTCCGAGAAAATACATAGGATAGACGAACAGACGAATATCGAACAGGTCATATGAACATGAACTTGCAGTACGTAATTCGACTAATTCGTACATTACCTCGACCCTCTTCAAACATCACCACGAAACCGGAAACAAATTTGACTTCAACAACACAAATACCATTGATAAACTGAAACATTCCATTCCTTATAAGCAGAAGCAATATGAATTGACAAACGTCCTGAGTGGCTCAACAAACGAGGCGACTCGCAAACGATTCCCAATTCCTGGAAACCGTCACCTACTGTCCCATCGAGAAAATCCTTCAATAATTGAACCTGCTACTCAAATCATCTTTTTTTTTACACCGTCGGACCCTTTAATGGTTAGAGGCACCTTACCACCTCCATCCAATCAACCCCATTTTTCACTTTGTTTCGATGAGAGTTGGAGATTAAGAAGACTTAGAAAGCCAATGTATCCATTTCCGTACTCATTTTCAATGAAAAATTTCCCACCCCCACGGAAAAAGCAACCCCCAGCACAGGTTAGACTTTGAAATTTATGTTAAGTAGAACCTAAATCCATATTTTCATGAAAATCGGTGCTGTTTGGAATGAGTTACTGTTTTTTACCGTCATTGACTGGATTATAATGATAGTATTTTGTGTTGAGACTGCGTGTATTGACCTTTGATGAGACGGTAGCTACAGCTAAGGCGCCTAAAAATCCTACTCCATTCCAACTTTCTCAACCTCGGTTATCAGTTGTTAACCATGTCAATCTAACTTTGTAAAATGCAATGAATACAATTTGTTCATATATGCAGAGCAATTTTGAAATAAATACTTGAAGAGTGAAAGAATTTTCGAGGTTCACTCACAACGAAACTTTCAGAAGTGGATGGCGCTGCCGTCGTGCACGTTTCCAATAGAAAGTAACGATGATCATTTTGGGGTACGTGATGCCATATATTCCGAACAAAAGTGCTCGCACAGAAGATGTGTTGTAAGTTAGGTGGCCAGAGATATATTATTTGTTGGTTTGTATAATTGGGAAGTTCATAATTTTATGCGACGTCTGGCGGAAATATAACGCACTGCTATAATTTCACAAACAAACGGCTTCCATTTTATGTGTGTGAATTTATTGAGTTCTTTGGTGTTGATTTAGGAAATCTCATCTGAAGTTGTAATTTTTTGTATTAATTATAACAAACAATCATGGATGCAGATCGTTCAGTGAGCCGTATAAAGTGTTTGGTGCCAAGTTGTCGCAACTCTAGGAACCTAAATCTAAAGTTGGTTTTCCACACGTTTCCAGAGATAAATACATCTTTGGTGGGAAACATTACGGAAAGTGGATTGAAAGAGAAAATAGACAGGTACAAGGCTTGGAATATTGAACTGAAACTGCATAAATCACCACCTAGAGCGGCTTCAGTATGTTACTTGCATTTCAAGAGAGATGATTTCTTGTTACCTGGTGAGTCTGTGTCTATTTTTAGGCGAAGTTATGGCGCATTTCATCATCCATGTAATAAAAGCCTCTTTGGTTCACTAACACTACACTAAAACTAAAAAATGTCCTGGAACAAATAACATTAGATTTTAAAACACAATGCATCTATGTTCACCTCCAATGAATGGTATTGTGCGGATATTCAAAGCATCATGAACACAGTTATATTAATAACCTTCACGAGAAAAATTTCGTACAATGAAAATATAGCAAAAAAACACCAAAATCTTGTCTAGCGGGTGCAACTGATGACTGGATTTCAGTTTGGCGCGTTATTTCACAAATGTAAACAAGGTAACTATTTCAAAATGGTGGATAAAGTTTAACCACCACCAGCGCCCTCATCGGTCGATATTCTTCCCTATTGTTGAGAACAGCCGCCACGGAAATAAGGCACATTCATTTTTGGTCCATGAAAATATTCTATTTCCTATCTAACCTTGTATCTTCAATCTGTCGTGACACTGATTCAGTTAGCAAAATTGTGGTCAGACCTAGTTAGTAAATTTACTCATTCAAAAAAAAATTTGCTGATGTGAATTTTGTTTATATCCACATGCTTGAAGATTTATTATTTTGTTATGAATACCATCGTGAACTAAAAAAAAAGTTTCATGATTGCAAAATATAAAAAAGTGTAGTCACAAATAATGACAAATATTTGTAATTTTTTTTTGAATATGAGAATTTTATATTATTTGATGAGCCATGTACATTGTACATTATATTGGTGAATAAATCCATTCTATATTCTTATGTGACGTGTCATTTGAAAAATCCTATGAAAATTTGTTGATATTTTTGTTAATCCATACATGCTCAAAGATTTTCATTTCAATATATGATCAACATAAAAAAACTATAATTGAAAAAGTCAATGGAAATTTGCTGATGACACTTCTGTATATTCCCACATGCTCGAATATTTCGAATATGATTTTCCTTAAAGAAATAAAAGAATGAATGCTAAGATCATGATGGAAACCGAAGTTTTTATTCTAGAATTTCGATGATTTTGATCGTTTATATGTATATCCCAATACATATTATCTCCATATAAGATTGCACGTTTCAATACACTTCAATCTATCTCCGAAACTACTGGTTTTACCACAGTGAATTTTCATTCGTTCCCCACTTTAAATTCAACAATTTTAAAAAAATGTTCCGAATATTCGGTCAGTGGCACGAAAAATATGGAAAAATATAATATATAACCTACGGCACTCGTTGATGACCATGAACCAAGCTCACCACTGAGAGAAGCTCATTTCAGTTCATAATTGTGAAGTTTCATTCACACTTTCGTTTCACTCTGAGAGCTATAATGGAGAGTATTTTCATTTTGTAAATTCAACACCCAGTATATTCGAAACGGCAAATTTTTCAGTCAGTTTCTCAGTCGTATTCTAAAACAATGTATGTTTCGTCCTTATAATCACCACGACGTCAATGCCACATTTATCAGGGCTATTCACTAAGTAAAGTGGTTATCGCAGTTGCTACGACGGTTAGCAACTCTGATAACAACTTGCCATAATGACGGTGGTAAGCTGTTTCTCCTTAACAAGATATCTAAAGCAGTTGCCTGTGAACCACTACTCACAGCAACTGGTAGTGAATACCAATTTCGCGCTTAGCAACTGACCTTGAACATAACGACAATTCTTAGTCGCTAACCATAACAACTCTGCTTAGTGAATAGCCCTGTATGTCTTAGCTTCTTCACTTTCGCTATCCTTTATAATAAGAAACTATATCGCGATATCGTCGTGAAGTATTTTGTGGTTTTAAGCCAGAGACCGATTAGATCATATATTTGCTATATGGGAAAGAAGCAAGCCTTAGTTGAAGAGAAAATGAAATGTCGGTTGTATCGATGAACTAAAGTTGATATTAATTTCAAGAACTTAATAGCTAACGTTTTTTATGAGGACACTCCTGCGGGTACATTATCAACTTTTTATAATATACTACCCTTGTGCATTTCATGCAGAATACAGAATCTCTGTGAATCGTATTTTTTCCATCCAGTGATTTTCTGAACTTTCTGAAATTACCCTGGCAGTATGCATTGCTTTTTGTACAATATCTGTATTTTGCGCGCTTTCAATTTTTTCGTTATACTGATAAACTCATGTCCTCAATTCTGCAGTGTTCTGTGTTCCGTTTCCCCC
This sequence comes from Zygogramma bicolorata, assembly GCA_032362365.1. NCBI lineage: Eukaryota > Metazoa > Arthropoda > Insecta > Coleoptera > Chrysomelidae > Zygogramma > Zygogramma bicolorata. The sequence goes on along the minus strand of JAVJAQ010004863.1, from coordinate 95,132 downwards.
TGCCTTGTCGGTAATGATAAACTCCGACTGGCGCCCACGGGATAGCTTGGATATTTACATTAATAGAATAAAAATCCAATACCCTGCCTTCGAACAGAAAGAGCTGCTGGAAAGGCGTTTTTGTCTGGTATAGCCGTAACACCGTAACCAACGTCACAAACCGAAAAACAAATTTTTGATCTGCGATCTAACAGATCAGACAGAACGAAAACAGCCGTTGAACCAGAACCCAGTGATGTGGCAGAAATTGAACTAGAATGAGTTTAAACACCAGATATTCTAATGGCTCTAATGTCGCCGCTGGACTGGAAATCGTTAGATTCAACGATCAAAGATTCTCTGAAAGATGAAAAGCTGCTGCAAAAAGAAAACGTGAAGAGAGAGAAAATAGAACATAATGAAATAAGACGAAACAAAAACTCAAAAAAAAATTACAGAATAGAACAGTGGCGGAAACTAACATTTTTTCTGCATGTCAAAAAATTTCAATTGCCAGAGTTCCCATATGTGTCGTAAAATTCCCCAAGTTTGTCCCCCCCCCCAAAAAAAATCGGATTTGTATTTCATAAAAAGAAAAATGAAACAATAAAATTACTGATTGAAAATATTTATAATCGCAGCTCTAACTTTGTTACAGTTTATAAACTCATTAATCAATTTCCTGAAAATCGATTCTTCTTTAAGCTTATCTGCTCGATCTCTACGACTGCAATTTGATTAAACCTCAGAGCTCTTAATGTACTTTGTAAATACGTTTTCAACCTACGTAGCATTGAAAAGGACCTCTCAACAACACAGGTTGATTTGATTACAAACAAAAAAGCTCGAAGTTGTAAAAAAAAACGTTTTTTGCAACGAAAACTGACAGCATTTCGCAATAAAATTTCTCATGTCAGAAGAAAATTCCGCATGTCAGAGTGGTGACATCTATGACACGAAAGTTTCCGCCCCTAGTTTGGCACATGGATACGAAGATATTTTATTATCATATTTTGCCGATGAGGAAAGCAGTCGATTTCGCAGCAGCGCCGTTATATGTAAAACTTCTCAATTTGGAAGGATTATTGATTGAACTCTATAAATTCGGGAAGTACTCTTTATTCCACTCTGAAGAATTGAGTGAAAATCGTTTAAAGGTTCTAATTTACCGCAGTTCCATACTGGGTGTAAATATGGGTTTTTTCGTTAACCAACTGTCGTCCCCTTAAAAACAAAACTAGTGCGAGCTTGAGATTCTAGCCTAGAAGAACCTCGCCAAGGGATTTTGACTAATATAAAAAAAGTCTAGCATGATTTTATGAATTACATGTATCGAGTTCTTCAACGAAATAAGTCACTGGTATTGTCAAGTCTATGAACCACCCCAAAACTCGTTGACACAGGCTCCAGTGAAAGTGGAAATTTAAAAACGTGCACTATTTCATGTTTCTTAAACTATTACACAACTTTTGTAGTTTTGTCAGTATAGAATCATCGAAATAATGAGTTAAATCAATTCTATATTATTTATCAATGCGTCTCTTTCCAAATCTCCCTAATATTATGGATATCCAAAACTGATGTTCATTTTTGAACCCAATATTCCCTCAGAATATATCTATCGGTAGCCGTAAAAATGATGTTCTTCAACATATGAATACCAATAAGATATCTAAACTGATTGGATTAGAAAATACCCATTTGACGTTCGATGGATATCTGTTGATGTCCAGTGGACATCCAAGGAATATCTGTGAGATATTCTTTGGGAGTTTTCCTGGAATATACTCAGCTGACGTCCATTTATAGGCAACATCCATAATATACGGGTATATGCTTTCGTTTCGTTGTTATACGTTTCTATACTCTTTCATATTCAGTATTTTTTCTAATTTTCTTGACATCAAATTTTCCCAAATGACTCATTTTGTATTTTATTTCTGTACAATTGACCATTCCATATTCTGGTATAATAAAGTAATATTGATGAGGATTATAACATTTTTGTCTATTATCTGATTCAATTGGAGGATTTCCTAAAAATGTACTTGCTTCCTATCACTCACTGAGCTATCTGTTATGAATGTTACTGACGAATATATAATGGACGGCCAAAATGCATATTTGAATTGTCATGGGAGTTGTATTAAATCATCTGGTGTTGAGCAATATAATTCCTCACTATTGAGTAGTAAGTAAAGAGTAAGAAATGCATGATAGTTTCGATTATTTCGAATTCATCGACTTCGCTAAAAGTTATCCATGCATGTTATCCCTACATTCAAGCCTTTCAAAAAAAGTTCAGTTCTCACGTACCTATTTTAATGCCCAGAATACGATTGTGTGCGAGAATAATGTATATTTAAGTTGCTATATGAGTTGTATTAAATTATGAGGTGTGAATCAAAACAAAATTTTGTTCGACTATTGAGTAGTGAAGAGTAAAATATGCATGATACTATCAAGTATTTCGGATATAGCACCTTCGGTAAAAGTATGTTATCCCTACACTCATAATGTATATTTGAAGTGCCATGTGAGTCGTATTGAATTCCGTTTACTTCAGTTCTTAAGTACGTAACGTACGTAACGATTGTGGAGTCAGAACGCCGCGCGCTCTTCTTGGTTGGAAGTTATATGGGCTTCTAAAAATCAAAAAAAGGGCATATTCTGCCTCATTTTTTCGAAATAATTATTTATAGAGATATAGTTAGTGAACCATATGAAATATCATTTGAAGGGATGTATTATACCACAAGTGGATGGCACTAGTGAGTTCGTTTCCAAGTCATGTATATTCTTTCATTTTGCTCACGGATTTCGTAGCCTGAATCACACATTTTCTTGATTATTTATACATATTACCAAAAGATGGCGATCAATTCAGAAACAGAAGAAAAAATTTTTGTCAGTGTCGAATATCATTCATGTTTTGAATGGTAATGGTTCGGACTTCCGTTGTCTATATTATTAACTTTATTGAAACCTGTTGCTAAGAACGAAAGGATAAAAAAAGAAATCGAGTACAAAATATCAAATGAAGAAATAAATGAAATAATATTGTGACAAGAAAATTGAGGTATCGAATGTGAAATACTAGTCGAAAAATGTAAATGAATTAAATATTACGAATAAATGTTTGAAACCAAGATTTAAGTTGAGTGTACTTATGACCTTTCGATTGCTGTCAACCACATTCAAGCAAAGGAATTCATGTTGTGAACATGATTTTAATGCCTAAACTTTCATTTCTTTCATGAACTTCTATCGTTAACAATATTTTGAAGCCTCATTATATCTCTTTCATCATTTCAGTCAAACTGTCAGACAAAAGTCTGCACCTTTTTTCCCCTTCAGAAAAGGCAACTTCCCCGTACATTATCAAGTGAACAGAAATATCGACATAATAAGGTAGATGGCGTAACAAAAACGCTTCGAATAGGGTCACTGGATCTAGTAAGCTTCGCTTACTCGGGTACGGACAATGGGCGAGGCCCTGGCGAAAATTGTTGTAAATTGGCCAATCCCAGAAGATACCCAAAAATCGGCCAATCGCACTGTAGGATAATTTGTTTATACGAATTCGGAGAATATGAGAAGAAGAAGTGTTTGAGTTCAGGCGAGTTCTGAAATTCAACAGTGGATTCCATCAGTTCTGTCACTGATGCCTCTCTTTCTCTGTTTGTGACGAACGAAAAACAGAGAGAGAGGCATCGGTGATAGAACTGACGGAAGTTACTGTTGAATTTCAGAACTCGCCTTTCGTGTTCGTGTATGCTTGTTGAGCAAAAATAATTAACGTGGTCTGTGTTGTTCAGGTAGAGGCACAGGGTAGAGGCTATTTTAAATTCCCGACCTTTAACTCCATTATCCAACGATCCTTGTGATCTTATCCCATTAACCCCATCCCATTTCCTTATCGGAGACGTACTCACTTCCATACCACAGTTGGATATTCAAGATGTAATTTCAAATCGACTATCTCACTTTCAACAACTTCAACAAAAAATACAGCATTTTTGGAAGCGTTGGGGTAAGATGCCTAGGAAACCCTGGTGTATCTACTTATACCTGAATAATTTTGGGATAAACTTGGCGAAAACTGATTGCTTGATTTCTGAGATCGCAAATGCTTCAAATCGCTATTGTAGATGGCGATCAGTCGTATACCATATGAAGCTTAATTTTCAGTAGAGAGGAATGTGCAACCGAATATTCTACCACTGTTTATGAGATTTTGACAGCCCTGACAGCCAATCAAATGCGTTTCAGAAAACGTGCATGTAACGTGGAAACCTACCGTTAACATCCTGTCAATACTGTCACTGTTACCTCTACAAGTTTTTAGTGTGATTATATTAGTTTGTAAGACTACACTTTGATTCCGAGAAAATTCACTTTGTCCATTCACCTGAGAATTTACGACAAAGTTCATGCTAGTGTATTGAAAGTGATAGACTGTCTTGGAATTGGGGATACACACATCAGTTATGCAACGGTTCAAAATACGTATCACATCGATATTTCCTTTATTTAAACAAAACTTTGTTTTCAATATCTCATTGATAAGAGCTACAGCTGTTTCCTCCTCGATATAAGACTTTCGCTCAAGCTGAAACGAATAAAATTAGCTACAACGCTACATTCATGTTATTATTTTGGGGCGATTTGTTTTGTACTTACCTTAGGTGCTGAATAAAGAAGAATATTTGGATCCCCAGATTTTGACTGACCACACAAAATACGAAATCTTCTACACATCGTGAAAAAGTACTTGTAATAATTTCGAAACTTATTCTACTTATATAGACTTTCAAACACTGTTGAATGCGAAGAAAGAATTTCAGAGTTTTCATTGACAACAATAAACCTCAGAGTTACGTCAATTTGTCAAAACCGACATTTGACAGATATTCGAAAATGCTCATATAACGCCCCCTATACAAAATTAGAAAGCTTTTGTAATCGTCGATTTTTTTTCGCCAAGAAATTCTAAACAATATCGAATCACTAGATACACCAGGGTTTCCTAGGCATCTTACGTTGGGGCAACGAATATTTGTCAACGCTACAGCAACTAAAAGGTGAAAATACTCCTCCAATGAATTGGCCTTTAGGACGGATTTTGAAACTTCATCTCGGCGCAGACCAGTTGGTACATGTAGCATATCTATCAAGACTCAGTGTTGAAGTGAAACGCGCGATAAATAAACTATGCATCATGAACAATTTATTTATTTTCTTCTTGAAACGCTCAGCCTTTCAACGGGGGCGGCAATGTTGAACCATTTTCGTTTCATACCCGTGTGATTGATCCGCCTATGGTGGGCGAAAACACGTTGTTACAGTCCATTTGTTGAATATATGTTTATGAAAAGTGAATTAAAGTTTAAATTTGAAAACAAGTAAGCCAAATAATCCATTACATTGTGAACTCCATCTCTACATTTTATTGCCAAATATTGTTTGACAAAGTTCAAATCAGGTTTATCATTTTCTTGAAAATTACAGGAAAATCTTCAGAATTTACTCGAATTTAATGTCTAGCGACCTAAAATATGAACTTTACCTACTAAAGAACTCGTGGTATTGTTTCAACATTCCTCTGGCCACGTTACATTACAAATACCTATTACTTGCAGTATTGTCAATATGGCGTGCAAATGCAAAATTATTGGAATTCAACTCGAAAAATTAAAAGGAAATTAAAATTAGTCAAATATCCATAGGAAACACCCAAAATTTTAGTCGAAAACCCTTGTGATTGTTTATATTTTGCATCGAGCATCAAAATGTCAATGTCACGTCAATTTGAAAACTGACAGTTTGTCTTCTTCTTTTCTAAATTGTTTAAACAAATTGAAGTGCAATGCCATTGGTCCATTTTTGGGTAATCGTTCCGATTAGCTCCACCCAATGTCCGTACCCGTGTAAGCGAAGCTTACTAGATCCAGTGACCCTAGCTTCGAATCCTTTTTACACATTCACTGACTAACTATATCTCTATAAACAATGATATTACGATATAGGTGCCCTCATTCCATCTTGAAAAATCATTTTCGTTTCGTTCAACTCGCGTGTTTTTGACCCCCAAATCATATCAGCATTTACGATTCGAGTTTTATAATAAAAACAGCTATAATTTGAAAAGATGTTGGAGACAGTTATATGAGGTGTAAAGAGGAACCTTACATGTGCTCGGATCGGGTATTTTTATAAAAATAAGTTTTTGTATTTTTGTGATAGGCAAATATACGTTATACGAGAAGTTGCTGACTAATAGAACGTGTTTCATTCAGAAATCTCCACTTGTACATTTGTATGGATTTCATTATCATTTCTAGATTTTTTTCAGAAATAGGGCATATATGTATTCTTTTCTTCCGGAATTTGAGGGGCCATAACTTCCGGTTTTTTACTTCAGTTTCGTGTTCTACGCATGAATAAGTACAAATTATTTTTTCTAAAGGCTAAAATGTGGGAATAACTTTTTTCACAAAGACCTCATCTCTAGTGGAATACAGCATTATATAAAAACCAAGGCGGACTCCCAAACTTTTCTACTAAATATTCATATATTCATTTACCTGAACTTACCAAGCTCTGACCTCTTCTTTTTTTTCAACCATGCTTGATATGATGTCTCATTATTTTTTTGCTTTCTCTCATCTTCGGCTTCCTTTGCCCTTCTCTCTTCCTCTCTTCGTTGTTTTTCTCTCTCTTTTTTTTCCTCCTCCAGCTTCTTTCTTGCCATCCATTTTTTAAAATTATCCCTTTCTTTTGCCAACATTTGCTCTCTCTCTTTCTCTTTCGCCTCCTTCAGTCGAGCCTTCTCGAGTTCTTGCTTCTTCTTTTCAAGGTCTTTCTTTTTCAACCAGACCTTAATTCTTTCTTCTTTTTCTTTCGGATTGATGTCGATGCTTCTTTCACTGCGATTGGTGTGCAGGGAGCTCAAAGATAGTTCAATCTCACTGTCGGTAGTATTTATTCTTTTCGATTTAACTGTTATTTGGCTATCCACATCGCTACTGGAGGAAGATGATTCAAAAGTAGCAACCGAAATGGATTTTTCTTGGGAAAAATGGCAAGGACAATTTTTTGGTGAAGATATGCAAGTACATCTTTTTACTGACCTATCAGTCACAATCGTTCTAGATGAATCCCCATTACCTGAATCAGTTGTTGAAATCGGACTCTTTTTTCTGAGAGGAGTCATTATAGGTTTTTCCACGTAAATGGCTGAAGTGATGAACTTTCTGATGACCGTCTGTCTTTCGTGGTTGAAATTTTCAGAAGACCAAGGCTGTGTAGAGGCGATCTCGCGATGGATGTCTGGCATCAACAGATTTTAAGAAATGCAGACAGAATAAACTGAAGAAAAAACTAACAAAAAATGATAAGTAGATGACAATGACAAATATTCAAAAATTTGTCAAAAATGAAGTAGCTTTTAACAAAATGATACAGGACCTTGTAAATTACTTTGTTTTATGAGCGAAAGCATTTTGTATAAAATGAAAGACCTGGAGCATTATTTTGTTTTATGAGCGAAAGAACTATTTGAATGAGAAACAAAACATTCCCTCGAATGAAATAATTTTCCTGTTGGTATAATGAAATGAAAAAAACTGTGTGAGATCCTATTATTAGTGTAATCGAATTGAAAAGTCGAAATGAACAACTATGAGCAGCGTCAAAAGAGATTAATATAATAGGTACCGTCAGGAAACAGTAAATTACATACAGCGTTAAGTCCTTTATTTTCTCGAGAGAAGAATATTGATCTTATTCTTGGGAGAGAGATATTACGTTTGTTGAAGTTTGTGCAGTTTTTTTTCACAATCATTCGAAAAAATATAATACTGGGTGACAATTTAATCATTGTATCGGACGCTATTCAATTGTTTGTAAGGTTAGGAATTTGATATTTGGAATGGAGAGTTACTGAGGCCGATATTATCCACAATAAAACTTCGGGTTTCCGAAACCATGTATATTTTTCTGAACCATTCGATAGAGCATACACTTTTCCTTCCAACGATATAACACAAGTGACCCTTTTTATCAAAATGGTGGTGTAGAAACCATTTTTTCACATTGAATATAGAGGCATTATTACACCATCTATGGAACTGTGAAACCAAAAATGAAATTTATCAGTCTTTGAGAAAAAGCTTTTTGACTTCAGTTTTTCTCGATAATCTCACTACGAAGTATGCATTGCAAATTGACGAAATTCATCAAGTTCCAAACAAATTTTATTATTAGGCCACTATGAACCAGTAAACAAGTTTTTATTAAACACAATTCATTTTTTGTGGTATGAGAAGAAACCGTTGTATGAAGATTTTGATACAACGACATAACGAATGATTTTATGTTCCTTCTGGCGCGATTTTCATTTCATAGAAAATTTTCAATTATCAACCTTGTACAATGAGAGGTGTGACGCCATCTCTTGGTATCGTCGGCAAGCATTATCATTTGCACTGCGTAAGCATCATATCTCTTCTGGATCATAGAGAGCATACATCGTTGTTTGACATTTCAAATTTGTAAAATTTTCCTTTCCTTCTTATGTGAATGAAATACTGATCAATTAAATTGTTCTTCCTTCTATTTGTTCAAAAAATAATCTCTCCAAATACAACTCGTTCTTCAAATTTAATAAGATAAATTTACATTTTCGAAACACTCAAACATTTTCATTTTGAGGCAAAAGCATTCAAACAAACCGAATTAGATAAAATCACTCGTACTACGGACTCGTGATTTTATCAATCGGTTTGTTCTCATACTTTTGCCAAAAAAAATTTTTTTTGTGGAAAATGAAAATTTATCGATTAAATTTGAAGGACTCGTGGTATTACCTTCGATTAATTTATTTACTTGAATAAGAATGAGGTACTACTCCGTTGAAAGTAGTAAGTGAATTATTTGAAAAAACTTCCCCAACACACCCCTCTAGGGATATATCAGATCATGAAAGATTGTGTCATCAGGCTTCTTTGTCGCTAATAAAATGTATTTCTAGTTGAAAATACGCTACAAACTCTTTTGAAACAAAGGTCCTGTCTGTTTTCGTCGAGATGTGTGGAAGTGGATAACAGATTTTTCAAAGATTTCTTTCCTCTTTAGAAAATCACGAATCGATTGATATTTTTTTGATGACAAATTATATATATATATATATATATATATATATATATATATATATATATATATATATATATCAAGTTTTGCAGTCTGACGGAGCTCTTGAGTCTTTATTGGCTCTCCTTCAGGAACGCTACATAACCAAGATCGATTCTTCTAGATTGCAAATGGAATGCTTAGGGATTTACTCACGAAATGTGAGATTGAAATGTAGAGCAGCTAAGTCAATCACACTTGTAGAAATATATATAACTGGTGAAGATATTTATAAATTATTGAAAATATATATAAAATCAGAAATAACGGTTCGAAATTCTCTTACGTTGAAATGGATGAATGAATAATGTGACATAAGAATTATGACATGATAGTACATGAACCATGCCAATTTCATCACTCACAAAACTGAAATAAAATATTTTCTGAAATGAATTCGTGTTATTATGAGTGAATGATTTGAAATCTGTTATTATCTAGATTAAGCAAGTACGTGTATATAACGTTAAGACCATCTATGCCTTTTCTTGAATTGATATAATTGGAATGTTTGAAAATATTGGTCCTTTCTAAAAAAATACTTTTCTGCGAATTACTTGAAGAATCTAAAATTGTAAAATATATGTTTATGGTCTTGATCGGTACTATGTTTGGCTAACATGCAGGCAATTTCATTCAACCTAATATCACTCCTATGTGGAGATATTCTAACTTTGAGAAGTCTGCCGGTCTGTCCAATTTACTCCTTCCCAATGGGCACACGCACGTTGAAAACACGTTGAAAATAAGTTACATAACCAACCGTGCGCGATCTGAACGTTTATTTACAACGTGTTCTAATTACTATACAAATTTTTATATGTAATAAATAATGTATTAATAATGTTCATTTCCATCAACATGTATACCTTTGTTGTCCATCAACGTTATATAATAATATACCTTGACCCAAATACTAATGTTGATTCAGAACATAAATGTATATTATATTACCTCACAAGTTCATTTATTCAATCAATTACATATAAATAATGTTTATTTCCACCATAAACTATATCTTTGAAGTACGTGGTATTTCAATAATATATCACGAGTATAATCATAGAATAACATTGTTTCATAACGTTGACCTACATTCTATCACTATACAAATTTCATGTCCATAGTGACATATTCAAAAATAAAATGTTGGTTTTTGATTGCGTATTAGTGTTGAATGGTGGTAACTTTCAGACTGAAAGTCATGTATTTAGTTTTGTATATTCAGAGGTTACTCATTGGTTGTGCACCAGTTGAATATATGATCTATGTCTTTTTGAAGTGCAAGGTAGTCATTCAATGAAGAATTGGGACGAAATATCTTCAGATCATCTGCGAATAGTAGAGCAGAACTCGATAATTCTTGTCTTGTGGTGCTGCACCACTAGAATCTGTGGAGATGTATGACTTGTGACCTCTCCATGTTCAACATATCATTTTCTGTTGGTTAAATGAGATCTGGAATATAGCAAGAGAGAATTGTCTGGGCCAAATGAATTTAGTTTTCTCAGCAATATTTGATGAGTTATTTTATCGAAAGCTTTTGAGAAGTATTATAGGTGAATAAAGTCGACTTGTGAACAATTATTGAAACTGTTCTAACTGTTTGGGTGAAGCACATCAGATTTGTGATTCTGGGCCGTTTACTGATAAAACCATGTTGAACTGTGGTTATTAAATTTGTTACGTTTGGGGGAATTCTATTATTCAGATAGGAATTTTATACCAAATGGATCGAACCAATTTCTTCCTATTGAAGCTGGGTCTTTCATTTCAATAACTATCGGGGGTTATGATTTACTTATCTATTCCAGTGACCACAAAGTCCGGACTGCCCCAAGGAAGTGATAAATGACCTTATCATTTTAAATTCACATAAAAGATACATATCATACATACCATACCGTACAAGCAGTACCCGGTTCAAATCCGCTTTTGGTAACTTTTATTATCATATTGTTATCATTTCCCCCTCCACGAAACAATTTCAATTGATTGATTTGAACTATCGATGATTTTTATTCAGATTTCAAATTCTGTCTCAGTCGCGATTTTTTTCGATAGATGCCTATCTTAAGATAATTTCACAATTTCATGCTCTAAGAAAATTATAGTCGAGAATTTCATTACTTTATAATCAGTTCATTGAATATTTCACAATCATCAATACACACAATAAAAATGACTCGTATCACCAAAATATTGGTGGCTAGTTTTCTAGAATAAGAAATTTTTTTCGTGCGAGAAAATTCAGGTTAGGCTTACTAATAATCATATCTGATTGACCGGGTCTTTGTTTCTATATGAAGAAATAGTTTTTCAACCGAAAAAATTGGCCATCTCTTCGACGACACATTTTCTTCAGTTACTCACTTCTCACTCACTCTTTAGAACACAGCAGACAATCAGTCGATTTATCCTTCGTCTGATAATCTAATAGTCTAAGAGGCGACGACACTAAACCTATAATGATAGGGCTTCCAGAAGTCATATATATAATTCGTTAGTTCATCAATAGGAGAACACAAAATGGCCCTGCTGCCATGTCCAAAATGGGGCAACGCTATAAAAAAAATTAACAAAAAAAAATTTTTTTTTGGGTTTCTGTGATGATAAGTCTCCCGTTCCGTGATTGTTCCTCAAGGTAGAGGAGGGGTAGGACTATATGAAAAAGCAGTGCTGCCAGCCCCCTGATGGGGCTTATCAGGTGCTGCCGAGAGATTAGTGACCCCTCCGTACCCGGGTTTCTATAATCATCGGACTCCTCAAAGAACCAAAGTATTTCTGAAAGGTCTTCATTTTTTGTGTAAGAAAAACCACTGCTGCCTTTTCCAAACAGTAGACAACATGGCTGCAGCAGCGTTTGGAAGTCGCTCTCCGCGCAACCGATTTTGTGTTTCAATGCGGTTTCATTAGCAATCTTCCGGGTTTTTCCTATTTGTATTATTGAAACACGCCTGCCACTACCACAAACAATGAATTTTACGTGTCGTTGATTGTTTAAACAAAGGAAATCGCATTTTTTGTAATTTTTTTCGATTTTTCAACCGTTTTCATTGTTGTTCCATACTGTCTTTCGTCGTTGATTATTGAAACAAATGATTCTGAGAAGTTCTCAATGATTTATTCACGATAAAATGGAATAATATTGAAATGAGTACAAAAAAAAGAATGAAGATTTTTAAATTATTTGATAATTTATTTTTATTCTTCACAAAATTGTGAATGTATGCGTACACTAATGTACAATAAGAAGGAAAAATAACTTTTCTATACTTATACTATATTTATGATAGTCACTTGTTACGAACCACTTTTCATTTTTCGTATCAACTATTTTTCTTCCTACTATTCGTCATCCGAATCGAAAGTAAGGGTATCGAAATCATCGTCACAATCGTCGTCAGTTTGAACGGACAAAGCCAATATATCGTCTACGATTAGGGGCGTCGGCTGACCTCTGTACCAAAAGGGCTGTAGCTTTTCGCGCATCTCCCAACCGTACTCCTCGAAATATAAAACAGCATTCTTTTGGCACCATTTCTTTCTCAAAGAGCACGATCAAATTGTACTTGCGTTCCTGATTCGTGTAAAACGCACCCAAAAACTACAAATGTACCCAAAACGGAAGCATTGGAGTCAGGTATAAGATCTACCGGCCCCTTCATTCTGACCGTATTTAATAGTGCAGCCGGAGTTTCAACATATAGGGAGTTTCTGCTCAAAATATATGATAATTTTCTGTAGGAAATCATAGTGGAAAAAATAGAATTGGAATGTAGCGGTGTTCTCTTCAAAGATGAATTTGGTCATACAAATCCAATTTTTGAGGGACACAAAGCCCGTTTCCAGTACGTCGAAATCCGCACCAGAAGTTCTTGAGAAAGAACCTGGTATATCTGAAACTACGATGACCTCCACACCTGCGCTTTTGCAAACCACTAATCTATCGACATCACTGTCCGCATCTTCACCAACAGCGATGAAATTTGAGGAACCAAGAATGGATTCTTCTGAATAAATCCAAAGCAATTATCCCCTGCAGTTTCTGCTCTATGTCAAGACTGACAATCGATAAGAAGGTACACTGAATAACATTAGGATGCATACTACTGGCTTGCAGGACGAATCAATACTCGGTGGTTTAAAATTGCCTATTAATGACGTGTTACTTCACTTCCAAATATTTTCTCATAGAATTCGAGGATGGGGTTTACTCGTCAGGAAACGCGTATTATTTTAACACTTCTCATTTTTCCAATTTGCCAGAATTCCAATGGGTATTAGATTTGATTGCATGACTACCGTAGACGAAAGGGAAATGCAAATAGTTGAATATTTGGTGCTCATTAATCGTTCTCCAACGTCCTATAAAATTATAAACCACACTCTGAAGAATGTTGCTGTTATTGCTAGGCACTGCGAGCAATCGAAAATTATCGTCACTTACGATTTGGCTATTGCCATAATAGCATTGCTTATCCAGCAAAGCGTGAGTCCAAAATATAACGATATTTTCATTAACATGAATAATCGAATTATTTGAAAAACCATCACTCTTTTTTTGCCCTCTTCCAAATTTCAATATTATTCCATCTATCATGTATGATGTTTTTTATACGACGACGACAATGAAAACGGTTGAAAAATCGAAAAAAATTACAAAAAAATCCGATTTCATTTGTTTAAACAATCAACGACACGTAAAATTCATTGTTCGTGATAGTGGCAGGCGTGTTTCAATAATACAAATAGGAAAAACCCAGAAGATTGCTAATGAAACCGAATTGAAACGCAAAATCGGTTGCGCGGAGAGCGACTTTCAAACGCTGCTGCCGCCATGTTGTCCACTGTTTGGAAAAGGCAGCAGTGGTTTTTCTTACACAAAAAATGAAGACCTTTCAGAAATACTTTGGTTCTTTGAGGAGTCCGATGATTATAGAAACCCGGGTACGGAGGGGTCACTAATCTTTCGGCAGCACCTGATAAGCCCCATCAGGAGGCTGGCAGCACTGCTCTTTCATATACTCCTACCCCTCCTCTACCTTGGGGAATAATCACGGAACGGGAGACTTATCATTACAGAAACCCAAAAAAAATATTTTTTTGTTAATTTTTTTTATAGCGTTGCCCCATTTTGGACATGGCAGCAGGGCCATTTTGTGTTCTCCTATTGATGAACTAACGAATTATATATATATGACTTCTGGGAACCCTATCATTATAGGTTTAGTGTCGTCGCCTCTTAGACTATAAGAGGCATTTATTAAAATGCTGACTTCAACTTCTGGAAGTGAATACTTGTCATATTTCATTAAAAACTGCATATAAATGAATGTTCTTAGTGGTTATTATTTTTGAGGAAATGGAGTATCACAGTTTCAACAAGAAACAAAAGTTACCCATTTTAAAGTGATTTTTTCAAAGCAAAAACCGCTATTATGTAGCATATTTTATCTATTGTTCCGTGAAACGAAAAGATGAGAGTAACAAATGAAAGGTTCTAGGTGAATCATTTGCAGAGTTCCAACAATTTTGAAAATTCCATGTTTTTTTTATGAATACTTATTCTTCATATTCTTATATTTGATTTCTGCATCACATCATAGAAATTTCGCTGCTCTGCTTCTCGATGCCTGAAAAGTGTTAACTTGAATTTTTTTTCATAGAATATGAAGAAATTATCTCGTTAAAGTGATTCATGAAATAATGGAAGACACCACATAAAAACGATTTAATAATAGCTAGTATATGTATTGCTCCTTTCGAAATCTAGTATTGATATATTGATCTAGTATAAAAACACCTTATAAGTAGTAATAAATATTAATGAAAATTCAAAACTGGCGAGAATCCATAGTTCAAACGGTGCTTGGTATATTCCAATTATATAATCTCAGGATCAAAATTACTTGCTTATTTATTGGTGATGGTTTAGGGTTTGTGGGTTTCAATTACCTAGAAGACAAAATTTCAAGATGAATTATATGACATGGTTCTGAAAATAATGAAGAGAGAGGCAACATGAGTTGTTAACATAAAAAACTAATTGAGCACACTTTGAAACTAAAGGAAAAGATGAGTCATCAGACCTCTAATCTCTCTCTCTCTAATTCAAAAAGTTGCAGTAGCCGTGAAGGGTACCAAATATTTGAGAGAGATATTTGACAGATAGACATGAATACAAACATAAAAGAATAAAAATAAATACAAACAAAATACATCAAATGATCCTCCTCAACGCATGCCCACATATGTTCACGAGATGTGATGAAGATATTCGGAAAACATATAATGCTTGAGATGGAGATCAAAAAGAGATGAGGGATCATTCAACCCCATTTTTATTCACCCTAGAAAAGCGAACGACTCGAATTGAAAGAAGAAAAATCTAAGGTGGGAGGGCGAAAGGAAAAAAGTGTAAGAATTTATATTCTCATTTTCAAGCTCTCTAGTAAAAGCGGTATTTTGGACTTTTGCCACGCTCCCAGTGGCGGGTTTAACGCCTGGCGTACCTGGCGGCCGCCAGGGGCCCCACCCCTCCGAGGGGCCCCGAAATCGCGAAAGAAAGCTACATTTAAGAATAAAATGAAAAACTGCCAGAACAGAAAAAACTAAGACCTCTTAGGAGAAAAACTCTTCATGACGAAGTGAAAGGAGGTGAACACGAATTTGAAAAAAAGAAGGAAAATTTTCTTGTAAATTCATTTTACGTTATATGTGACGACACCAAGGCAGAGTTAGCTCGGAGAAATCAGACATACGATTCAAACCTAAAGCATTTCATGGTATTTTTTGATAAAGAATTGTCAGACGAATCAAAAATATCCGCAGTAAATACTCCAAAAGAAATTTACAAGAACGATATTGATGTGTCCAACAACTTCGAAGGCGAATTAAACCAATTTCTACTCTTCCTGCAGGAAAACGAGTTAATGAACACCGCAAAAGATATGTACCGGGCTGCCTAAGAAATGTCATCGACTTTTCCGAATGTTGAGACAATTTTGAACGCATCAGGCGAGAGATCTTTTTCTGTACTAAAAAGAGTAAAAAACTATTTAGGAAGTTCGATGGGGGAGGAACGATTAAATAATATGGCAATATTGTATATAGAACAAGATATATTGGATAAAATTGAGACCGACAAAATCATTGATGGATTTTCAAAAGAAAAAGTAAGGCGTAAATTCATTTGAAATGCGTATGTATATTCAGGGAAAGTGTATGCACTTATATATTGCATATCAATATTAGTTATTGAGTCATATGTACATACTACAACGATACTACCTATTGTGAATGTTTCTTTTTCAGAATAAAAATAATTTTGTTTCGTTCAAAATCGCATGCGTGTATAATTTAAACCACTACTAATGACTGTTAGTTGCAACTTGGTTACTGGCTAGTAAAAAGATCCATAAAATCGTTATCAAAATTATTTAGGGAAAAAATTGAAATGTTCGCGAGCAAATGGCTATTCGCTTTTGTCGAAGGGCCCCGATATTTCTCCCGCCAGGGGCCCCAAATGGTCTTAATACGCCACTGCACGCTCCTAAGAAATATAATCTTGACATCACTATATTTTTGAAGTACCTAGTATTAGTTTTGTTCTTGGGCCAGTACAGACCATTATCTGGGCAACTTCAACTTGTTACATCCGCCCCTGCTGGGACTCAGTAACTGTATGCAGTTTTGTGACGAAATCATATCAATCTCAATGTTCACTGACAATAAACCGAAAGTGAAATCAAAATTGAAAGTGCGGTAATATAAAATTCAAAATAAGCGATACTTTCCGTACATTGTATCTTTCGAAAACCGTTGGCCTGTATGTATTTACATCAAATTCCACTTTTTTTTCTACAAGAATTCAGCATTTTCAAATTTTCCACAAAAATAATTCTGACGGAAATATCTTGCATTGGCATATTGATATTTGTGAACAACAGCGAAAAGTCGGACGCTTGAGTATAAAGACACCATAGAAAGTCGAAGTAGCAGAATTCGAACTTTTTTGTGAAAATTGAAAATATAGTGGTGGCAAAAAGTAACAGTATTTGCTATTGACATTTATAAGTAATTGGCACAAACTCGGCCGAGAGTATGGGGTAGAACAAAACGATAGTGCTATGAAAAAATGTGAACTTTCGATGAATAAGTACAAGCCTTCAAGGAGGTCTATTTCAATGGGTATACAAGTCCATATGTTGAACTCACAATCGAATCTGGAATCTTCATTTCTATGAACTCGAACAAACTCAGCAGCAGCAGCAGATCACTCATAGTAAATGAATGATAATGCGTTTTTTCAAAGAACTGAATATGCAAATAAAAAAATAAACGTTATTTGCTGTAACATTCTTCAAAAAGTTTGCTTGTTTTTATGGCCGATAACACATATAAAATTAGTTCAATAATGCCTGACACATTTGGAAAACGAATCGAATTTCGATTGAAGCGAATTCAAAATATGGAAAAACCTCATCAAACAACACATACATGAAAATTCAATGTACCTATATTCTGGATTCGCATTCATGATAAACCATATCTGAACTTGAATTCAAACTACGGATTCCACAGAAAATATATGTGAAATATGTCAAATTCTTCCCCTGAATCGCCTCAGAAAAATCAAACATAAAACCGGTCCCAAGATTGAGGTTGAACTCCCAATGGTGATTAAGAAGAAGGATCTGAGATATTTTGCATGTATTTCTAGTCGTTTCGCATCAGGTTTCCAGCAACTCTTCCGAAGAAATGATATACAGTAAATTTATGTTTCAAAAATTTTTGCTTTTACTTTCTGGATGATTCCCATATAACTCCAGTGAAATTAGAACATAAAATTGGTAAGCACTCTGTATATGTAGTTCGTTTTCTTCGTTATACTGCTGATAATGTCACTCCTCCATTGAATTTTTTATCTATTTGATAATAGTAAAGTTCTGCTAACAATTATTCGAATATGTTTATTCTGAAATAATTTTCATTGAGCCACGAACTCTCAAGTTCCATATCTCTTCATATGTCAAGTAGAAAAACTTCAGGCAATGTTTAGGCATTCCTAATGATTAATTTTGAACTGACATACCCTGTACCATCATGAACGGAAATAGTCATTCAGATCAAAGGAGTGGATTTGGTGCAAGGCGCTATGATGACATCTGGATTCATGCATACTATACTATGAAACGAAAAATCACTCGAAAATTTCAAGTATTTCATAACAAACTAAGGTCTATACATTACATTTCAGATTCGAACGATAGGACATTCCCTTCAAACCAATAAAATATAACTATAACTCATCTGAATCTCCTGAAGATTTGAAAATTACCTTCAGTTTTCCTCATATCTGGAAAATTATGATTCGAGTCTGAAATTAATATAAAACTTCATTATATCAAGTATGTGTATAAAAATATAAATGTGAAAGCTAACTTCTAATAGATGGAGATTTATGGCACGCCGTTTTACTTTTTATTCGACATGACCGTAAACTCCAATTTAAATGTCACTTCTATTTTATGCCACTTCACTCAATATAAATGAAATAGATATTATTATCGTTGGCGGTAATTTCATTGCTAATAGCAATTTGAACTCTTATTTTCATGTCACATGAGCCTATCGATCTAATTTAAATTTCAATTGTATACTTTTCTTCCTATGGGATATTGTTATTTTTGTACATGATATGTTGGTGTCTGATTTTCTAACATCACATCTCCTATCATCGACAAATCCAATGGCACACAATACTTCCATTTCCATTTCACATGCATTGTTATCATTTCATACTATTGCAATATAATAAGTCTTCATGTGCAATAAATATACGTGTGATAAGAGAACTCGTTTTATGTCACATCTACTCATATGACTTGGAAATTCAAGTGCTATTTGAATCCTTCTTGAATTTAATTGTGACTTCGATGTGCATGACAGTAGACTGCACGAGATATTCCATTGACAAAAAAATTAAACAACATTTATATTAGATTTCGATACCTGCGATATCATGTTATAAAGCCGAATAGAAAAGAAACGGCATTCAACTCATTTATTGCAAAGTCATCATTAACTGTATATTACAACTGCAGGCCTCCAAGTGCCATTCAAATGCAACTTGAATTTTATTGTCACATTGATGTAGGCGACATCGAAGTGTAACGGAAACGCAAGTAACAAAAAAATGGAATATCATTTAAATTCGACTTCAATACCTACGACATCAACGTGGACCATACAATCATGTTGAATAGAAAAGGTATTCAAATTGCTATTACCAATGGAAATGCACAAGACACCATAAGTCCAAGTCGAATAAAAATGCATGTTCCATTTAAGTCGAAGACACCATAAGTCCAAGTCACATAAAAATGTATGTCCCATTTAAATTGGCATCCCAAAGGCGTGCGTAACATTTTACGTTGGGGTTTAAAAATAAATGGATGGAGTAAATAATTCTTCTCCTTCTTCATGTATTGGCCTTAGCTGCTAAGACTATCCGGCCAATGGGCAGAGTAATGAATTAAATTTGTTTATCTAACACATGACAGTTATGACTGTCATTATTATTATCATTTCAGACAAGTAAACTATCAAATAACACATGTTCGCTCATGTTACGCTGGGGATGGCGCTGATATGATATCATTGTCAACTGTCAAAATGGACTTGGGGGTGACAAGTCATAAATAGTCGGAATTCTTCTAAAGTTATCCTGCGTTCTGTTCTTCATTTGTGATCGGTTTCATTTTATTGTTTGAATACTTTATAAATTTGAATTATGATTTTTCCGAACCTCAATCATGAGAAATAAATGATGTGTGACGAGCTGCAGTCAATATAAAAAACATCGATTTCCCAAGGATAATCCGGAAATATTTGCGCCATGGATAGCAAAAAGCCAGTCTTCTTGTTTGAATAATATGCCATATGATGAAACATACGACAGGGTTCGTGTTTGTGGGAAACATTTTAGAAATGAGGACAAAGTTGATGGAAGAAGAGTTCTTAAACGCCCGTATGCACCGCTTCTACTTGATGGAGGTTTGACTGAGCTTGGCTCCATCACTAAGGAACAAGGCATCTGATTGACAAATCCATAGCAACAAAACCTAGCTTACTAAAACCATCATTAAATAGGAGCGGTGCATACGAGCAAAAAGAACACCAATTCCGTCATTATATCTTCCTGGTGAGAATTCAAAGACAAGGGATAATATTACTTGATTTATTTATCAATTTCATTTCAGGTAATCATAATGTTAGTGATGCCGAATTATCTAGAGAACCGCCTGAAAAAATTATGAAAAATTCTCTACTTTGAATACAAGTGAACCATCTACGTCCATGGTGGGTCTTGAACAAATTTCGAATAGCCCCAACAATCATGAGACCAATTCAGAATATTCGGAGGAAGATGCTGTTTGTCCATTGGATACAAGCACAAACACATGCATTTCGCCCATGAAGAGAAAGATGATTGCACTACCTAGAGGTAAAATGCAATAATAATTAATGAATTGTTCATTGTCTGTTTCTCAATTTTGAATCAACGACGAAAAGTTTAGTGGAGGGCTCGCTAGTTTTTGAATAATACTAATGTGAGCTAATCTTTGAGACTTTTGACATTTAATTTGATGGAAATTTTGATAATTATACGGTTTTCATTGTTTTTAAATACTTTCCTATTATGTATTCTATTTAATACTATCGTTAGATATAACAAAATAATAAAAAGGTGAAGATGTAGATCAACCCATTTTTGATTTAATATTTACAGTTTTCTACAGTTTGTTTCAAGCATATCTACAGTTTTGCTCTATGAGGGGGTTGACAACACTGGTGTCAATGTCAATACTATACATCACACATCAAATCAAGTGATAAGTGGTTTATAACGGAAATTTGAATCGTCTATTGTGTGTGTGGGACTATGAGTTTGTTTGAAGTTGAGGTTGTTCAGGAAACTGTGGCAATTGACCTTATTAAGTGATGCGACCCCCTGGTATCTTTCTGAGTTCCAGCAAAAATAAGCACACAGAAAGCACATCTACAACGCTACAAGGACATAATACAAGACCAAAAATGAAAATGCAGAAGGAACTCGGAAAGAGAGGTTATTTATTCATTAGCAAATGTAAAAATTTCACCAGTTGGCAATCATGGGGTCGCATCACTTTTGCAGTTGACAACCATGGGGTCGCATCACTCAATAAGGTCAATTGATGCCACAGTTTCCCGAACAACCTTCACCACCAACCAACCTTCAAACCAATCACAAATGAAGAACAGAACGCAGGATAACTTTAGAATTTTTTATTTATGACTTGTCACCCCCAAGTCCATTTTGACAGTTGACAATGATATCATATCAGCGCCATCCCTAGCGTAACATGAGCGAACATGTTATTTGATAGTTCACTTGTCTAAAATGAGAATAATAATGACAGTCATAACTGTCATGTGTTAGATAAACAAATTTAATTCATTACTCTGCCCATTGGCCGGATAGTCTTAGCAGCTAAGGCCAATACATGAAGAAGAAGAAGGAGAATTAATTTCTCTATCCATTTATTTTTAAACCCCAACGTAAAATGTTACGCACGCCTTTGGGATGCCAATTTAAATGGGACATGCATTTTTATGTGACTTGGACTTATGGTGTCTTCGACTCAAATGGAACATGCATTTTTATTCGACTTGGACTTATGGTGTCTTGTGCATTTCCATTGGTAATAGCAATTTGAATACCTTTTCTATTCAACATGATTGTATGGACCACGTTGATGTCGTAGGTATTGAAGTCGAATTTAAATGATATTCCATTTTTTTGTTACTTGCGTTTCCATTACATTTCGATGTCGCCTACATCAATGTGACAATAAAATGCAAGTTGCATTTGAATGGCACTTGGAGGCCTGCAGTTGTAATATACAGTTAATGATGACTTCGCAATGAATGAGTTGAATGCCGTTTCTTTTCTATTCGGCTTTATAACATGATATCGCAGGTACCGAAATCTAATATAAATGTTGTTTAATTTTTTTGTCAATGGAATATCTCGTACACTCAACTGTCATGCACATCAAAGTCACAATTAAATTGAAGTGGAATTTAAATGATACTAGAATTTCTACAACATATGAGGGGATATGACCTTACATGAGTTTTCTTGACACTTTCATTTTTATGGCACATCAAGGATTATTGCTGATGGTATGCAACGAAATTCATGCACAGTAATAATGCATGTAGAATAGAAATAGAAAAAGATTATGATATTTTTTGAGGCATATTACCCTCAAGTGCCATGTTTGAACATTGCATAAAAATGTAATATAATAAGAGGAAAACCGGCGCCTTCAATATTCATTCGACCTAGCTATCTAAGAGCCATTTTAATTTGTTCTCATTAAAATGGCTCTTAAGATAATTTCGGTGAGTCTCGTTTTCCTTGTAATTTCCAATATAAACCTTTTTTCCATTCTGAATTGAAGGATCTGTCATGTATTCTGCCAATTGCTGCGAATGACATAATTTCATTTATTTTGGATATTATACATAACACCATAAGATACCATAACACTACATGAGCTATCGAAAACATTCCAAACTTTTTTGGTGCACAAACAAAATCAATTACAATTGTTATTTATAATTGAAATACCGGTTGACATAATAAAAATGAATTTTTGATAATTGAATGGAAATAAATTCCCTTGCAAATTGATAGACCGAATGTTTAAGTTTTGCTATTTCCAATAGGAAAATACATTTGAATTGCTTTTAGCAATGAAATTACCGCTTACGATAATAATATCTATTCCATTTATATTAAGTGAAGTGGCATAAAATAGAAGTGACATTTAAATTGGAGTTTACCCACACAGCACATAACATCCAATGGATGTCCGTTTTACGTCCAGCTCAAGTCCAAACGTCCATGGATGTTGAATGTACATCCACTGTACGTATGGGATATGGACGTATAATGGATATTCCAGTTCTGTACATCCATTGTACGTACATGCAATGTACAAAAAATGCTTCGGTTTATTAATTTCATGACGAAATATCTTTATCGTACTAATTCGCTTTGATCCCAAACAGAAATTTATTTTATAAGTGAAAAATACCAAATAAGCTGTTCAATCGATGTTTGTGCAATATGTTCAGCCAATTGATGTCCATAAATCGACCTTACCTGTACGTCCAATCGTAAACATCCAATGGACGTCCAATTCATGGTCATGTATTTATTTAATGATATTGAATATTGATATTATAATCATATATTATTTCATTTATAGTAATAAAATTATCGATGGCACATAAATTTTTTTCTGTGGGCAAAATACCATTTGAGGATCTTGGACATGGTAAAAAAGTCAGGTAAAAAAAAGAAGAAGAACATCTGAGGTTAGGTGTGGCCGATGTGTGTTGTGTGTCGCAGGTCAACTCTTTTCTATTTCTTTCTGTTAGCCTTTTGTGTTCAAGTTGAAAGTTATCAGTGGAAAATTAAAATTAGTAGATTCGTTCTGATTGTGAAGAAGTGGATACACTAGCTACACTAAATAGAGGACTGTATTATGAAGTGGCTCAAGAGAGCAAATGAAAGGAAATAAGTTCGAAGAAACCTCAAGATGCTCTCAGCTGCAAATTTTTCCATTCAGAATTTTATTTTTATTTTTCATCCATTTGTTTTTTAACGATTGTTTCGGTTTTCGGAGTTTTATTAATTTATGTTGTTGTTCAAATATATTTATTTTTTATTCATTCAAATTGTCTTGAATTATCTGTTTTTCAACCCCAAATATACTATACTATAAATATTCACTAAGGATGTGAATGTGAGTCCAATATACAGTGCATGGCTAAATTATGGTACAAATTTGATATAATCAATTGTCATCTTTGAAACAAATTTGTTTTTCTGGATTTCAAAAAAAAAACAATGGATGTATGAAGAGTTCTGAAATGGTTTAATCATTTGTGTATGTGAAATGACGAGGTACCCACTTACTTTGTTTTTTATTATCATTTTATGAATACATGTCATTTTGCTATTATTCTTATTTATAAGGATATTTTATGATTATTTGATATGTTTGAGTATTCTGATATATTGAATTGAACTGGCCGATACTTGATGAAAATTCGTATTCACAAAAATATCAGTTTCCTCAAGCTTCTTCAAAAAAAAAACACGTTTTGCTGTTTTGTAAGCCCATTGTCGGTGAGAATGGTACAGGAAACTGATATTTGTATTATGACATATATTATCATTCTCATAATTGATTCTACATATGATGATCATCGACAAGTTTTTTTTTATAATTTTGTACTGAATTTGTTGCTATTTATATATTGAAATATGCAAAATGTTGAATTTGTTTTATAATTCAGCCGCGCACTTTATAATCAAGGGAGGTCCATTTTGTTCCCAAAGTGGAACGGCCATTGGATGTTCAATGGACGTTTTTTGAACAGTTTAGGACGTCCAATGAACGGCCATTGGATGTTCAATGGGTGCTCTTTGAACCAGTTAGTGACGTCCAATGAACGTCCACTGTTCCTTTTTTGGAGACAACATGTACGTTCATTGGTTGTCCAAAGTAATCCCAACGGATGTATAAGTACGTCCAATGGACGTTCCCAAAGGACGTCCTCTGTATGTCCAAAGTGGTGCCGTATGGGCCTCCACTGGACGTCCATTGGAAGTTTAACGTACAGTAAAGGACGTCCAATGGATGTTTTAAATATCCAGAACTAACGTTCATTGGACGTACATAGGATGTACATGTGCTGTGTGGGTACGGTCATGTCGAATAAAAAGTAAAACGGCGTGCCATAGAGATTATTATGATAACTAGCCATTTCAGCTACAAATTCCTTCAGGGCTTATTCTTGATATTACAAGTAACGAGAAAGACTGAATCAATTTCCAATAACAAATATGATTTTTTGCTTTTGCGTAACTGGCACTTATTCCCCAAGTTACGTAATATACTATTTCTTATTATCTTATCCTTTTGACTTTTTCACTCGGAGTAGTGAGCGATTTTACATCGGAATTGATATATCATCGAAATTGTCAATCATATTCATATGCTTGAGTGTCTTTTGAATTTTGTTTTGTGCAAAAGAATAATCTTGGCGAGATCTTCATATCCAACTCACCGAATTTTTCCTTCAGAACAAACCGAATGTCATTTCGTGACAAGTATATATAAATATATACTCGAGAGTGAAATTGATTCAGTTCCTCTTATTAAATAACTTGAAAGAGAACGAGTGAATGAATCAGCCTTTTCTCGAAATTCAAAATGTTTCCTCTTCCTCCTGTAATCGCAATATATCAGATTTGTTCAAGAAATAGTAAGTTGGTTGTCTTCCTTTAAGGTCCTTGGTAACCCTCTGGGCTCCAGCCTTGATCAATAGTCTACTTATCGATTCCATTTTTTCGACTCCCATTGCGTAGTGCAGAGCTGTCCTCTCCAACTGAAAAAATGAAAGTTATTCTCGAGATTATGCAGAGAAAGGAAATTGATATGCTACATAAAACAAACGGAAAAAATAGAACTATTATTCATCAGAATCTCCTGAATTTTTGTAGAAAAGAAATAGAACTTCAATATGTAATATGTATTTGAAAATTTCTTTCAGTATTCCTAATATCTGAAAAATTATGATTCAAATCTGAAATTAATGAAAAACTTTATTATATCAACTAAGTGCATAAAAATATAAATGTGAAAGTTAACTCCTAATAGATCGCGATTATCATAATAACTGTTCATTTCAATAACGCAGCTACAAATTCCCCCAGGGCTTATTCTCGATATATCAAGTAACGAGTAATATGATTTTTCGCTTGTGCGTAACTGGCACTTTTTCCCCTACGCAATGTACTATTTCCCATTTTCTGTCTGTTTTACTTGGATTACTGGAATTAATATACCATCGAGATTGTCAATCGAAGAAACATTCAATTGAAATTTCCTACAGACCATTACTAAAATGAACTGAATATAAAATATCTCACGTTATCCCCAAGTTTCAATGTATCCGGGAAACTGTTTGCTAGGTAATCGACGATTTCTTCCTGTTGACAAAGTACTGCAATGTGAAGAGTGCATCGTCCGTAACTGTTCTTTCCTATTGCCAGAAGTTTCCCACTACCAGTATCGTTTTCATCAGCTAGGAGAGTAGTGACGTCATTGATCAAACCCTGCCGGATGGCGTGGTGAACTCGTTCTCGTTTTTCCTGAGAAATATTAAATTTATATGCCTAACATTTTTCAGTGTGAATCCATATTTGCGGATTCAACCAGTCTATGAGAGTAATTACAATAATGATAATAATAAAAATAGTAATAATAATCTCGGTGGTTCCAGACCAACGCCACTCTCGGTACTCGAGACCATACCAGCATGCCGTAATGCGGCAGAGATCTTGGCCGGCCGCATGCAGAAGACCGTTATTCTCGGTTCGTTACGTCTGCTCAGGATTCCCGGAGCCAGTGATCACTTACCCTGCGGTGCGGGGAGTGGTCATTGGTTAATGATACTAGCGCGTTCGTCCACTGGCTCGGAACAGTGGGATGTATGGATTCGACTAGGTTTGTTCAAACGAAAATAATAATAATTTTTTATATAGCAGGGAAGGCTACACATCCTCTGAATGGTCTCTGGTGAGTAGCGCCGCCACTTCCTTGAGATAGGGATGCAAAATCGGACCGGCAGCTAATGCATCCTCGAGAGAGAAACGCCCCTTCTCTCCAGTGCCGACCGTGGGTCTGCTGAGCTAACCACCTCGTAGGCCCCAACTCTGGTTTCCAATACTAGAGGACAGGGCCCCCATATCCGACCCAATTCGGATATGGGTCAAGGGCAAGGTGGATGGGCCCCAACCGATGTACAGCCCCATGACAACACTGGCAATGGAAGTGGACAACGTTTTGAGTGGACCGAAGAATTAAGGGACAACCTAATGCGGTACTACGAGAGTAGTGTGCCCGCCTGAAGGGGCAAGAATGCATGCTCTGTGGCGCGTGGCACACCCGGAGCATGACGCCTTTTCAGCACAAAATCTAATAGATTATGATTGTGTGCGTGCATCACCAAGGCCGGTTGAGCAGGTGGTAGAAATACCACCAGTGTGATTGGTCGAGGAAAGGGTGCCTGGAAGCAACGAAACCCTAGAACACAGAGACCCGGAGGATGCTTCACAAAGTGAAGCACCTCAGGATAGAAGAACAAACCCTAGTGAGGCCGACATCTGGCAGATCAACAGTGCCGTGTATATGACTCTGTTCAGGTTCTGTCACGGAGAGGAGAGGGAAACAGATCCTTCGACTCCTCCAGGAAGCATGAACAGCGCATACTCAAGATGAAGGCTAATATCAAGTTGGCGAGACAAGACGCGTCTCGTATCCAATGTGTGATGGACTACTTAGCAGCTCAAAGACCATTCACGGACGCAGTGCGGCAAATCGCTGCAAAACTGCAGAGACAGAGATCCAATCAAACGATGAATGGGGGGGTGCTCCATCAAGCAGCATTGCCTTGAGAATATACGAATGCTGACAAAAAAGTCACTACTGGGGCGAGCGAGGGCTTTCTCAGAGAACAAACAGTTCAGCGAGAAACACTCTTGCCTATTCCAATTGCCTCCGCGTGTTGTTGATAATCCGCTGGTCGCTGAGACGGTATCTACGAGCATCCGCCACTACTCAAACGAGACTCTCCAGCCCTGACGCAATTTGGAGCTTTCTGTAGAAGGCTTCAACAGCCTGAGCCCGAAATACTACGTCAACCGATAACCAAGGATGCGATTCGGAGAGCTCTTGAAGGTTCAAAGAACTTTGCTGCTCCAGGCTTTGATGGCCTGAATAACCGTTGGTGGAAAAGTTACAGAACACCCACCACCATTTGGCCAGAATATTCAGTTTTTGGTTGAATGGGGGGCAACCGATTCCCGAATGATTTGTCGAGGGGCGAACCGTGCCAATCCCGAAGAATAGAGATTTGTCGGATCCTAAGAATTACAGACCGATAACCTGCTTGAATACGTGTTGCAAGATGTTTACGCGCATGTATATGCGTACTCTCCTAGCAGTTGACCAGGTGTTCGAGCGGATATATGAACAAGAAGGATCGGAAAAGGGTTCCGCGGGCTGTAAGGAGAACTTGCTGGTCGATAGATGCATCACGCAGGACTCCGTGCAGTATAAGCGGAATTTTTCTATGACCTGGATTGACTATCGCAAGACATTCGATACAACATCACATAAGTTGTTGTATTTGCTCGAGTGCCTTGCGGTACCCGATCAAATATTGAGATGCATCGCACATCTGATGCCGCTCTGGAGGACTCGCTTCACCATAACATCAGGTGAAAGCAGGGTCCAAACAGAGCCGGTCATCACAAGAAGGGGTGTTTTTCAGGGAGATTCCCTTAGCCCTCTTCTCTTCTGCATCTCACTAATGTCGTTGTCCGTTGCGCTCAGGAAAACCCGGGGATATAACTGCGGCACCCCTGAAAACCGGAGGCATAAGGTCGCTCATCTTGTTCATATGGGTGACTTCGAGCTCTATGCCTCTGGAGAAAGGGACCTACAGCAGTCCCTCAGGGTGGTGCAGGAGTTCACGCATGCTGTCGGTATGGAATTCGGGATTGACAAATGTACACTAGTTTATCTCAAAAGAGGACGATGCGAAGATTTCGCTGAATCAATTTCACTCTCGAGTATATATATTATAACAGTTATTTGAGTTTGCTCGCAGTTTTCGGTTGATAGAAGAAACAAGCCACGTGAACAACGAACCATAAATAAAACAACTGTTGATGACGAGAAAGTTATTATAAATTAGGTGAGAAATACGAAACAGCAGAATTATTCACTGTTCATCATTTGTATCAAATATTCGTCGTTGAATTAAGAATCTGTATCACAAGCCTTTTTCATTATTACCAATATATTTTTTTGTTCGTAGTTTTTTTTTGGGTGATCAACCTACCACAAGCTGAAAAAATTGAGAGTTAATATTAAAGTTTATACAAGTTTTAAGGGCAGATTTCTAATCTACCGCTAGTTGCTGAATAATAGGACGTGTTTCATCAAGGAGGAACTGTTTTTATTAGCGCAGCAAATTTTCGGGGTTAGCTTTGTTGACGTTTTGGAAAACAAATCTGTATTATTTTTCAAAAATTATTGCAATTACTACAGAAAAGTTTTTGATTGTGGTAGGTTAATTACCCACAAAGACTACGAAGAAACTTTTCATCATTACAAAATGATGACTTTCAAACAATATGAATATATTTTTGATTCGTAAGATGATGAAAAAGGTCATCACAAGCACTTAATTGAAATTGCCTCAACGTTGGGTTAAATATGTGAAATCGTGTATGATTGGTTCAATGTCAATTCGTTCGTCAATTACAGATCAAGTTTCTTTCATTCACTAATGATAGTAGTTTGTGTAGAGGCTGCGAATATTGATCTTTAATGAAACGTAGCAACGACGTACAAAAATCCTATTTTTTCATATATTAGATATTGTTTGATTTTCACCTCCACCCTCAAATTTATTTTTTTCATAAGTGTTACCCGAGATGTGTTTAGAAATTCATTTGATATCAAAATTAG
The DNA here is from genome assembly GCA_032362365.1 of Zygogramma bicolorata. Lineage (NCBI taxonomy): Eukaryota > Metazoa > Arthropoda > Insecta > Coleoptera > Chrysomelidae > Zygogramma > Zygogramma bicolorata. The sequence goes on along the minus strand of JAVJAQ010004863.1, from coordinate 65,289 downwards.
AGTCAGAATGAAAATAATAAAAACAAATGTCTCAGGTTGTGCTAGATTGAATAGTGATATCTTATCAACCACATTCCATGGAATCATTTGGGCAATCAAATGAAGGACTTTACAGTAAGACAATGATAGTTTATGATTTCAACCCAAGAGAAATGAACCAAATATTATCAGTTTACACAACTCAAGCCCCGCAAATATATTGCAAAATTGTATTATTATTTATCATTAGTCTGGAATTATCATGATGATTATATCAATCATCAACTCTACTACCCTTTTCATGATGGAGTACGTGAAATACTCACTTCAAAAGTCAGGATCGATTGAAGAAATGACACTGTCTCTGGCTGTTCTGCTTTCGTAACAGCTGTCATTATCGATTGCTCGTCACTGTCCACAATATCCGTTATATGATCGTACCCATCCAAAAGCAGTTCCACGAGTTTATCAGTATCTCCTGGAGACATATGAGATAGATATTTATTCCGAACATATTATTATTATTATGTTACCTTTCGTGGCTATGTGGAGAACATAACGGTCAATCTCTTCCGTATTATCTGGCAAGGTGGCTTGGACGCTGATATCCCTAGCGGTCCTATAGAGTTCATCTCTGTAGGCTACGTTGATTTCGGTTTCCATCAAAAGTTGAAATAGAGCATTTCGGCCATGTGACCGGGAAGCAGCAAAATGTAACATGCTTTGACCGTGTTCATCCTTCAAAAATAATAAACGAATGTAATTCACTTCGAATTCTATCCATTTGAGTTATACAGGTGATAATATTGCCATTCGAATTATTGAATGATAAATAATAGACTGCAAGCCCATAACACTTTTTAAGGAGTTCAAATGATCTGGGATGAATCTCGTTCAAGACGATGCTGCTTCATGAAACAATAACAAATAAACAGGAAAAAATTGCTTTTCGAATATTTTCGTTGTGTTTTTTCAAAATGGCATATTCTGAAAGATTAATCACGAAGAACCCAGTGTCGTGCAGGAATATGGGTACCGGATGCCATTGAAAAACAGTTTTCTTTGCCATTCAATAACATGTCGTGGATCCCAGTAGGTACCATAAATTTTATTGGCACTGGATTTTTTGTGATGCCTCTTTCTGGATCTATCATCTCGAACGGAGCCGTTTGAAATATTTCATCGTAATTTCGTGTTTCGGCTTTCGGGCTACATCAGCTGTGGGTACCGTAAATGAGGACACAACATGAAGTTATTTCAAATCATTTGATATAGTTCGTGCCTTAAATGCAGACGACATATAGTGAAATACCACCAAGGGCGTTGTAAGCTAGCGTTACATCGATAATAGTTTTCAGTAATGGTTCGTTTGAACTTAATGAGTTAGTTTTGAAAAATTGTATCAACCCCCGTATTTTGAGCCGCTAAACACGAATCTCAAGTCAAAACGGGGTCCCCTTCCTTCTTTCGGAAGCTTCAGCACTTCGAAATATAGTATATTTATATATTCTACTCTTTTCTCACAAAAAAAAACGAACCACACAGGTTTTTTTCCCAAGTAACGTTCAACTCATTTCGCATATTGTGTCCGATGAATGCCCTCTTGTATATCCTTGAAACCAATTCGTTTTGTGAATTTTCATTAGTTTCATGATGGAATGAAAAAGTGTTTGATTGGTGCAAAAAAGGCAGAATATGCCCTACTGTCGAAATTTGAATGGCAATAACTTATGAACAAAAGGGGTCCGCCACTTTCTGACTTCACATTCTTGTTTATCGGTTCAGATGTGATGAGCTGGTCCATCTATTATTAATAATTTCAGAACATTCATTATTGTACTTTTCCCATTTACATAAGTCAATGTGACATAGGAATCTGGTGTGCGTGGGCTGAGCTCGAAGAGTTTGTATTTGATGAATTCTGTTAATTTCAGTGATGAAAAATGCCAATAATTTCACTTACTCGAAACCAAAAGTATTTTGTCGTAAATACCATTCAATTCCAAATACTTTCCGTACAATCATATAATAGACAAAAAAGATCAATCGAAAAAATTATACAAACCTAGAGAGTTGTTCTTCCGTTCAACATGTTTTCAACATATCATTTCTTCATAACCGATTTAGTGAGTGAATTGGCCTTATATCAAATCCAGTGAGTGTATGAGAGCAAAATATAACTCATAAAACTCACTCAGGAAATATTGGCAAGCTTGCATTATTTCACAGAAATAAAAATTCAATAAACAAAATTACTAGAAATCGAAAGCTTTAGCGCAATACTTCGCCCCATTCAGGCGAAATTATTCAAAATATCTCCAACACTCTCATGGTTATTAGTTGATCGAATATGAAATATATTCATTGAATACACCGACCGATTTCAAAGACAATGATGACAATTGTCTTCAGTGGAATTATATCGAATATATATAAATAAAAATACTATTTTACCACCTTCTGTGATTGAAAAATAAAAGACGAGTTTCAGTCAACTCTTCCGTTCGATTTTTTCAATCATCATCCATTGATGATAAATTGTTAAGGGCAGAAACGAAAAGAGAGGCGAACGCAAATAGAATTGGCATCAAGAACATGATCATACGGTGCATAAGACTTATATAAAATCATTTACGGTAGGAGAATATGCTCAATATTGATATTCATAAAAAAAACAAATTGAAATTGATCAAAAAGCGCACATACCCTACTGGCGCTGTTGAAGGCAGATTCGTCTGCTGTTTCATTCTCTTCGGGTTCAACAGTTACCACATCGATGGTTGCAGGAATTGCTTTATCACCATTTGCATCAGTTGGGGATCCAGATATAATCTGCTGGGCGCTCTCCTGGAATATATTTTCCAATATTAAAAGACATGGTAAGTGTGTGTGCGTGTTCGTGTGTGTTAGAGGGCGATTGCAATATGTGCTGAAGAAAAATCCCAAACAAAAGTTTTCACTCAGTATATGTTCAAACGGAATGAAGTGGTGAAAAAATCCACGAAGGGCTATTAAAGGATTGAAAACGAACCCATTTTTTCATTAGCAGTATACCATGTTACATAACATTCGAGAATTAAAAATAAAAATTGAAATATTTGCGAATACTACAGGCTACACTCTTTCCCATCGTTTTCGGCTTGAATAATCTAATTCAGAAATATCGATTGGAAGATATTTTCAGATAGAATCCCATTGCCCCAGCCATCAGGTGTTTCGATCTTCACACTTTCATTTGGAATCTATCATTATAAATTACCTTCAACTACTGAAATCACTCACCTGGGTTTTTCCTCTGGACTTGAGGTTATTTCTGTTATTTGCGAAGTTGTAGAGATACTGAGCTAAGTATGCGATTGGATCTTCAGGACGTTTGTTAGCAACTTCAGTCAGTCCTTTTATGAGAGGATCTCCTAGCGCTGGAAAAAGATAATTTCTGAGCATGCCAATTTTTATCAAAGATGGATCATATACGTGAACTATGATCCAATGTGTTCAAAATGTCTGGATCGCTGAGAACATTTTCTATTCGTCATTTTCATTCCCTGTGATTCAACGAATATATGCATTTTAGAGTACAAGTACACTAGACATTCGGTTAATCATTCTGAGTCGTCAACTTCATGTCAGTGACATTTTCATATCTGAAACCCAGCAAGAAGAGATTCATCGAAAGAAAGTGGAAAAAACCGATAGTTCGGCGATTGTGTTTTGGACAGTGCCCAATGGCAGTCATCAGGCAGGCGGAAAAGTTCATAGAAAGTAAAGGTGTCGAGCGCATCTATGTATCTTATTCTGATCTCGCAAATCAGATTTTCATATACCCTTCCAATGGTTTCGTTTCATTTGTCAGTCTAAATTACCTATCTTGTCCTGAATAACCCATCATCACGACAAGTGGTGGAGGCGCCGTGTTGTTGAGTTATTTGTTTCACAAATGGTAATGTATTAAATCTGACCTCCATGAGGCAAACATATCATATTCTAATACGTGTATCTTTATTCATGAAGGCCATTCCTGAGCATTCGATACTTGTGTACAATTGCAGTTTCACAAGGTTATTGAGTCATTTGGAACCTCGGCAACTGTAGAAATGCAGAATACTGTTTCATCGACGAGCTGATGACGGATTTTCCATACGTTCGATACAAACCAAACAATAATTATAATTTATCTCTTCACCAAATTAAAACACATCTCCTATATATATATATATATCTCCTATATATATCTCCTATATATGTGACGTCACATGGCGCATTCGGTGGTTGTTGCCCTGAGCTTCCGAATCTCATGCGGCAAGGCAGCTGTTACATTTCTAAATTTATTTCTGTGTTCTGCGATCCCACCATTGCCAAAATATGTTAGTCCAGGGAAAGTATATATATATATATATATATATATATATATATATATATATATATATATATAAATTTGAGACAAGTTTGAAGAGTGCCTGCCGTGCTGTTGCAACCACCATAACCGCTTGCCTTGTCGAATCATTGAATCATTGAATCATTGAATCACAAATGTCAGCTTCACTGAATTATTTTTGAAATTCATTAATTTTGTACCTGCTACTTCCACGTACATACCACTCAACCTACCAGAGTCGGGGTTAGTTAGTCCACATCTGATGAAAAGTAAACATAAGAGAGTCATTGGCCAAAATTAGGAGTTTACTAAAATATGACATGCTTGCCGTCCACTGGCTCTTAGACTACAACTATCGCACTGTTCCGCCTAATCATTTTTGGTCGATCGCGATGTCGTTATTCAACTGAACTCACGCCCTCTATACATCGCCCAATGAGTCTGGATCTGGAATGTTCCGTTCTCGAACTAACATCGATCATTCTCGAACAATCGCGATAAAGGTCAGTACTTTCTCGAACATTCGCGATAACGGTCGATCGGCTTGCTCTTTTCCGAATCAGTTGCATAGGCGTAGAGAAAGGGTTTCAATGTTTCACAGAATTTTTGTTGATCGTCGAATCCGTAACATTTGAAAAAAAATACAATCATACTCATTTTCACCCAGAATAGTTTTAAATGATTCGAAGTATATGTCGGCAAATGAAATAATATTGGGGAGTTTGGGCACATATTTTCCGGCAAGTATCAAAACTGCTTTTCATGAAATAGTATCTTTAAAAAAACATTCAGTTTCTTATATGAAAAAAGTAATAGTGATAGTACTAATTTTATTAATCTTTATTTCGAAGATATGTTCACAATACGAAAAAAAAACAAAGAATGGAATGGACGTCACATGATGATAAATACATCAATTTTCAATACTACAGTTTGGATAGTTATAAGGTTCTCTCCCATGAGTAGTTTTTCAATCTCCACCGCTGAGTTTCTCAAGAAACAATCCACTGAACCAGGGTTTACCTGAAGGAGAGCCATCTAAGCTATCCAATATACCATACCTCTCACACCAACTGAGGGATCATCATCAAACACAAGCTATAACGCAGTTTGGAAAAACGAGTGAAAGAACTGATGATAGATCATGCTGTTAGGGATATTCCTGTGAAATGACTCAGTTAGTTGAGGTACCATTTCCACAAATTCTTGAAAATATATGCTGAAATTTGCAAACACCATCCTCAACCCACTGGTGGTTTTGTCATGGAATGGAAAGAGGTGGACGTTGAGTCGACCTGAGCTGATTGGTCCGGCCATATGGTAAATGGTACGAGCAGATGTCTCCTAACAATAGATTGTTATGAAGCTCAATTGTGTAGATTTTTTCATAGTTTCACGATTGTGATATCGAACTTGCACCGAGTTGTCGGTTTGAACAAATTTGAAATTCAACTAATTGCTGAGGAGCCAGCGATTCCTGTCCGGGTTTATTGTCATGATACTTGTTCTCGTCATTTCAGAATATTCTTTTCAATAGATATATTTCATTTTTTTCTATCCAACTGTATGAATTGAATCATTTTGGAGTTCAAGCATACTCGTACATCCGGTAAATCATTCAGAGTCATCAACTTTATGTGATTGACATTTTCATATTTGAAACTCAGCAGAAAGACATTCATCCAGAGAAAGCAGAAAAAATGATACTCGGTCAAAAGTGCTTTGAGCAGTCGTCATGTAGGTAAGGAAAGTATATAGAAAGTGAAGGTGTTGTGCCAATTTAGGTAAGTACCCTATTCTGCTTTGTAAATCAGTTTTTGCAGATCATTTTGTGTCACCCATTCATCAGTTTCAATTCAACTTTAAGTATTGGTCGAACCCATAGACATTACAACTAATGGACTGGCCCCAAGAGAGAGGAGACTACGGAATGAGCAAGACGTAACACTTCACGTACAATTCAAAAACATACCTTAGGTACTCAATGTGACAAATGAAGAGGAGTTGTGAAGGATAGAGTGATTGAGGTATAAAATTATCATTCTATTCTTCACAATATCTCTTCAAGGTGCATTACTTTTCCTCCTCTAATTTATTGCAAATCGTGATATAAGGAAAACTGTCAAGACGGCTAGTCCACTGGTTGAAATGTCTATGGTTAAACCAGATTTTTATTTTTTATGGAAAAATTAATATCACTTTATAATTCAAACACTAGCAGCATTCTCTTGATTGAACTGTGTGAAATGCAATGAATCATTTCTTTTAAAGATATCCCTATGAACCTGATGATAATAAGGCGGGTGAGCAGTATGCGGTAATATAGATTGTGGCACATTCAAAAGGAAGATACCCTTACCAAACATATTTTTCAACAGATTGGAATTATTTTTTTCTTCAGGTAGACGTTCCAGAACCAACTGCTGGATTCACGTAGTTTTGGAATGGTATATGTCAAAATAAGGTCGGAATGCATTGGTCATTAAAACCCTTTAGTGCCCGACGGTACTTCTGAGTACCACCAATTTCTACACTTCGTAACTCTGAATTCCTACTAAACAGAGGCTCTGCGGCCTGACGGTATAGTGAAGTACCGTCTTATGAAGCAATAGGGGTAGAAAGAACATTTATCACGCCATTTGCGAGGATTCTATGGTCAGTTGTATGTTGTAGTCGCAAGTAGACGGTAGCGATTTCGATTCATCATTCTATTTTCGTTATTGCAGTTGTTTTATTCTATTCTACTGTTGTTTTATGGCAAATAGAGGTGCTGGCGTCCATACTGAGTACGTTTATACTATGATAATGTATTTTCAATAATTTTTCATACTAGATCAATTTCAATTTCTCGTAGGACTGAGAAGGACCGTCCGGAAATATGGATGGCAAACAAATTTTATGGTTGTATACAAAACCATTTCCTGCAAATGAGTAACAGGACATTGCAGATGAAATCCCTTCTGAAGATTTGCCCCTTGGTGATGATTTGTTGACAGATGAAGATGAAAGTGACTACCGAGGATGCGAATCTCGATTCGGATAATGCTTTTGTAGATTCCATTCCAGTGCGGTCAAGCTGTCTGGGACGCGGTCCTATTCAGTTTGGCTTTTTCACTGCTGTTTCGATCCGCGGTCGGGGCAGGATTTTTCTGGCCGGCTCGGTGAGATAGATTGTTGCCTGGATACCAAACCTGGTAGGTGGGATATATGTATTGAATACACCAACCGACTTCGTAACAGTATGGGTTTTTCATGGTTCTTCTACGGTTGAAATAGCAGATGCGCTACCGTAAAAATCAGTAAGACGCCCCAGAGCGCTTCGGCATCCAAGACAATTAGCCGACCCTTGCCCCCACAAGGCTCTGCCTTCTGGATGCACTCGAAAAAGTGTTGATGAAGGGAGAAATAAATGAGAAAAAAATGACAGCAGAAAATTGTTGTGAATTTGATAATGCTTTCAAAGTTCCTCAACCATCCCGTTCATACTTTATTAAACTTTATTCAACCATCAGTCGTCTCCTCGAGTGAATGACTTGGAAATCGTGGTGCTCATTGGGTAGTGTTGGGAAATAATTGGGAAATATTCAAAATGTGCAGTTTACGTGCAATACAATTATGTTGCAATCACAATAAGAATTGCTTTCTGGAATATAACGCGATAGATTAGATGATACAGGTATCGTTTATTCACTCAGTGTTGCATGATATTATTTCAGGTTTTAAATAATTTATGAGCAAATAACATCTAAAAATTGTGCCATTCAATTCTCCCACCGATTCAGTTTTGAAACTCCAATCAGAATTCTGACTTCTCTTCTGGTTTCAGCAGGATATGGTTCATCACTCTACAGAATTTAATCGAAATTAGTTGAAAATTAAAAAAATATATAAATATTGAATATTAAAAATTGAAAAATATAAATAAATTGTTTATGAAAGTTCTAAAATTTATTAGGTGAAATGATTAAATCGCAACTTTTTTCAATGACAAACATATTTCGACGTCATATTGACATAAACTGTTACAGAACAACTTGACTTCAGCGGTGTAGTCAGATATTTTCCACAAAAATGGTAACGAGTTTTTCCCATTTTTATTATTTGAAAATTATTAAGGTTGGTCCTAAACAAGAGGGCTCATTCATGGAAGTTTATGAAAGTTCTAAAATTTATTAGGCGAAATGATTAAATCGCAACTTTTTTCAATGACAAACATATTTCGACGTCATATTGACATAAACTGTTACAGAACAACTTGACTTCAGCGGTGTAGTCAGATATTTTTCACAAAAATGGTAACGAGTTTTTCCCATTTTTATTATTTGAAAATTATTAAGGTTGGTCCTAAACAAGAGGGCTCATTCATGGAATTTGATGTTCACATAGACTTCTCGAATGTCAGCCTGATGAAATCAGGTCACTTCGACCGTTTGAAAAATGAATGGTTTTATAGGGTTGTCATTGTGTTCGATTGCGGATGAATAAACTGGTGAAATGTATATACAGTATAGCGATAATGAATTCGAAAGGCACCGGGAAGACAGTTAATAGGTCCTTTCATTCAAGAGTGGAAACAGCTGTCCATTGGGCATATCGAGCAAAAAAGGAAGATGTTTAGTTGCAGTGCAGAACAACAGCATAAAGAACAATTTTTTGTTACTCATTCCACAAATCTTTTCTAATTGTGGAGGGAGAAAATGAAGATTCAAAAAACTGAATTTAAAAATCCAGTTAAGCATCATATTCATACTATGCTGAGCTAGGGAAACTCAGATAACATACATACAATGAACTTCAAGTCAATACCTATAATATAAATATATAAATGAATGATAGTTTAATATATGTGATAAATGGCTTCAAGAATAGATACGATTACTTCGTGGAAATGAGTGCAGTGATTTTGCTACCACCAGTTATCTTTGCACATTCAAAGGACATATTATATGAACTTGAGGAAGCTGTTGCATAGCGAAACACGTGTCGCGGCTTTGTAAACTCATTTTTGGTAAGAATCGTATTGGAAACTGTCTGTAAACATATCTCTTCTCATTCTCTTAACTTGTATGAAATGCTCATTTTCCCAAAAAGTACTAGATACTTGTTAACAATGATTATTATTATAAAATACACGCTCAGTCGCCTTTCCTTTGTTATCTTCTTCAATCCAGATGTTGAAAGCATCACTGCACAAAGACAAAAGTTACTGGCCAAATAATCATGGCAATACAGTTCCCTTATGCATTTCATTCGGAGAAATTGAACATTCGATATAATCGACACATATAATTGAACTTGTAAGTAGTTGAGGACTTACATGAGGCCAAATACCGTCCTTCTTCTGTGGCGAAAAAAGGCATATCAACTTGTCCGTTCTTAGTTTCGGTATTATCTGAAACAATAAATATTACTTTGAGTTATAACTCTGTTGAGCTGAAAGTTCTCGTAGAATGTGGTGGTCAGATTACTGCTGTGGAATAGAAACACATATTTCTTCTAAGCAAATCACAAAAATCACAGTCAACACAGTTTGGAAGAACACGTTTGTGCTAATTGGATGTGCGTCAAATAACACTGAACAGACAATACTATTTGTTGCTGAAAGGTACAAAAAACAGAATGTGAACGTTATTTTTGAATTTCACTGATACTGACCTATAAACTCCATCCTTTTAAGTGTCGATTGAGTACAGAAAGGTAAAAGAATAAAGTGAACATTTTTGGCACTATATACAAATTGTCTTATATTTACATAGATTACTCACGAATTTACTTCAATTACTCTGTGCCAGTTTCTTTTTCTTGAAAATACTCAAAAACATGGCAGCAACATGCAACGAATTCGACATTGACAGATCCTTCTCAAGTTGTAGGATGTTAACAACAGCGGTAATGAAATCTTCAAAACACTGCTGTTCAGTAATGCCCAAACATTGCTGATTACCAAGTCTCACCGTATCTGAGGTATTACTATTTCTATTATAAGTTAACCCCCTAACCACACATAAATGTTTTAAATTCTCAGGTTCTTTTATCAGACATGGAAATCTCATTGTCATGTTGAACTGCAAAGTGTTTCCCACTACAGATGGTCTCGCCGAAATATATCCAAGGCTCTCATCGTAAATAAACTTCATATTCTGGTTCAAAACTGCCATTAATCTAGAAATTCTTGAAAAAATCTGCCCTATAGCTCCTGGATGACTCTGATCAGTGCTTGTCACTATTCTCAAATGGTCTAATACATTGACCCAAACGGCTAGATTTGCTCCATTGCTCACAAATACTCCTCTGCCATATGGCCAGTGAGCACCATGTAGCCTCTCAGAATCTGGTATATTCCACAAAGGTATCAATAATCCATTATTAGCTAGTAACAATTTGGCTTCTGATGGCTCTTCTAGTACTTCATTCATAGTGTAGTAGGTCCCATTACCTTTCTCCTGTATTTCAAAGTCGGATGTGAGAGGATAAAGAGCCTTTGCAACTTCTTTACTTAGTAATACGGAGGTGATGATGCGCTCTACCAACTCAAGCTGGCCGTGGTTCAAAGACTTTGGTAAGTCGAATTCTGCGAGGTTTCTGGTGATATCCAGAGTTCCGGATAGTATCCATTTACCCTGAGGATCTAAGTCAATTTCTTTAACCAAATTTGTGTCTTCTCCCACAAAGTTTATATCAGTTGGTAGTATTAACTTTTGATATGGATCAATACAATTGTAATCTTTAATGAGGGGTTCCAAAAATTCTTGGAAAACTTTGTACGCGTAAACATCTGGTGCCACTACTCCCAGCGGAAAGTCTTGTTCCAGGGCAATTCTGAAATTTGACTCTTTCGGCAATTTCTTGACGCTGGGCCATATGATGTCGTATAAATTGTGATCCAACTTTGTCAGCCTCAACTTCACAATATCGAATGTGTGTTTGTTGAAATGTTTGCTCAGGAAAGAGTTGGAATTTGATACCGAACTCAGGGTGACAGCAGAGGATGCGGAAATTGTTGAGCTCCTACGGCCATGTAGTACATTGTAACAACGTTCTAGGACAGATATCATATCTTCGTCGTCCAGATTTTTTCGAGCGGAAACGGTGTCATTTGGAACTAGATTTCAAATAGAATTGGCTAACTAGTGAAGTTCAAGAAAAATATGGAATATGTGTTTCACAAACGAAGTGTGACGATTATTGAATTATAATTGATCAGAGATGGGACAAAAGGGATTTCACTGAGAGACGATATAGCATTATCGACTGATTACATTTTTATTTGATGAATAAAAAAAAATATAGTGAACAGCATTTATAGATTAAATAATTTTGTACTGTGATATTTAGAAACTTGAGTATTTTTGTGAAGAAAATGAAATTTAAGGAACTAATTTTGGATTTTTCTCCGAACCACTGGGAAATGATATACAAATCTTCTATGAAAGAAGTAAAATGAAAAACATTCTCTGTTGATAGGTACGTGTATATTATCTATAGATATGTGAATAATTCACGAAAGGGAAGACAGAATCTATCTAACACAGCTACTTCCCTGCCTATTTGGCCCAACGGGCATTGATTTACATATTAGTCATTTTTTCTTTTTCAATTTGTATACCAATCATACGAAACTTCAAATCAAGAGAACATTTATAGCAAATATATACGCAATGTATATATAATGATTGACAGCTCTTAAACGTCATGCTGCTTTCGCTGACTTTTTCTCGTATTTTATTTTTTTCACTATGATACACATGCAAACGACCAAGCATTGAACAATAACATTTTTATTTCTTCTTGTTTTTTTTGTTTTAAAACTCACAATCTGAAAAAATAAGAATTGATATTGGAATCTATACAGATTTCCAAAAATCAACTGAAAGCATTGGAGAAGTTTTGAAAACGAAAGCAGATTTGATTCAGAAACGTTAACATTTGACGTTGAGAGTTCGTTTATTATTCTTAGTTCTTGTATTTTCTTGATATGCAAATTTCAGTAGAAAGAAAAAATCTACCCACCACAAAAAATGGCTTCCAAACAACATTTTTATATAGTATGTATCCTTTCCGGCATAACCAGTATTATATCATTCTTGAAGAATTAAGAAACAAGGTCAGAGTTGAAGAATAAAATCTGGTGAATGCACCATAACCTATTATTTAACCCCTCAATGATTGGAGTTCGCATTTGAACCAGCTCATATCAGTTGCATTTGGAGTAATGTGTACCAGTAAAAACATACAAATCTTCACCAGATTGCGGCTGGATTGAGAAATGAAAGTAGTTATGCATATTCTCGATAGTGCAGAGGTTAGCACGTTCGCCCTTCAAGTGGAAGATCGCATGTTAAAAGGTAAGGCCTCGTTGATACATTGCTCGCACAAGTTTCTACTTCTGTGGGTTGACATTCGTCAGGTGGTTAACGGAAACGAACATAGACCATATTAATTAGGTTAGGTTTTCAATTCAGGCGCGAGGTCGAACTTCAAAAAATTTTACATGGAGACCTTATAGAGGTTTGAATTCAATGTGGAACTACACAGTCTAAAAAGAAATGTTGGCTCTTAATCAGCTTGTGCCAGATACCCTCATCATTTCTTCATGTATCGATATCAAATTATCTTTGGAATTTCCTTTTATAAATTTTTTATATTGAAATGGATTTAGTGATGTTCCAGAAATTTTCTATTGTCGTAGATTAATTCAGGTATACGTGACGTCACATCTGTCAACAAATTCTACTCCTACTACCCACTAATAACCTGAAGCCTAGAACTTGATCGACATATCGACATTATCTTCATTCAGTGAAATGATTGAAATGAAAAGGAATTTATATAATTCAGATTAGGCTCAAGGGAGGTTCATATCCCAAACCAAACATGACTAAGTATGTGACTACTTTCAACTGAATTGGATTCGGTAATAACATAAGCCAAGTTCCTATATCTATTCCACTCAACTTTGGAAACTGCGAATGATTATCAAATTATTTGCATGATTGTATTTAAAGGTGTTATTGAAGTTTGAATATGTAATCGAAGCATGTTCATGCACCAAAGGACCGTTTTTATATCTTCATATAGCTTGTGAGCTATTACATGTTTACGCCAATATTTCAAGAACTGATCTGGCTTGTATGTGGGTTCCTTGAGCAACAGAAATTGCAGAAGCAAATGAAATAACAATGAAGAATTTATTTGATCCATTGGAAGGAGCAAGAGCCAGCAAGGAACAGCTTGTTGAAATAAAAAATAATTTATAGACAGTGAACAGCAGTTGTGGCTAATGCAGGAAGACCCAAAATTTGAAGCAGACATCTACCTTGAGGCAGTCCACCTTGCCAGAGAATTTGAAGAAAAGTGACAGTTCATTCAGTGAAAATGGTGAATAAGTATATTGTCAATAAAGGTCATAATGATTATGATCGAATTCAGGTGCAGCTACACCGTACTGGAAGAGACTGTTATTGTTATCTAGTATTATGGACCATATTGCTCATGTTGCCATTGAGAAAATTGAAAAGGATAAGAGTTGGGAAAAATATTCATGCACTGAAAGAGTTCAATGTGAATAAATATCTCATGTATATAAGCTCATGATGTATTGTATTCATTATTTTTTAATATATCTAAATTAATTTTGAAATTGTTTACTGATATTGGAAAAAGTGATAGTTTTTTATACTAAAAATAAACCATTCTTCACAATCATAATAATAATACAAGTACTTCATTGGTGAATACTAAATGGCTATTGGCTGAATTTTTCAGCCAGTACAGTCACAGAAAAAACATCAACTAGGATAATTTGTAAATATCAATATACCTTTAACACATTTTTTATTCATTCACTTAATGCAGTTACTACTTTTGTCCAGATTTTTTTGGATTCTGAGATGAATGAAGAAACATGTGATGAATTGATTTGCTGATATTTTTAGACCCATAAGATTTACATGGAAAATTAAATGATTGGTTTTTGTGATGGACCTGATTCGAATTTCGCGCTCGAAAAATCCTAACCTAACTGATATGCTCTATATCTTTGGTTTCAGGGAGAGCAAGTTCCGAAGTTGCTATAAGCTGTAATCATCTAGCTCCAAAATATCAATGAAATACTGTTTCTAACCTATTTAAACTGTTCTATTAGGCAATCCAACGACCTGTCAAATAAATTCAATATGGCGCCTGGTTGGCAAACAATTGAGTGATACGTTTGTTTACTTGTTGATTTTTGTTAATTGTGGAAGTTTTTTTGAAGTATTTGGATATAATTACCTTTAGTTTTTATCAGATTTCTAGAAAATAGTGAGACCTAAGTTCGGGTTTGAAAGAAAAATGCCAGTAACGTGTATTGTGGTTGGTTGTGGAAGCCGTGCAGATCGGGACCATTTGCTTAGTTTTTTTCGCATTCCCACATTGAAAAACTCTGTGCATTACCCACATTTGAACGCTTTATCAAGGAAAAGGAGGGATATGTGGTTGGCAGCCATCAAGAGGCAAGATCTAACTGAATCAATTATAAGAAACCAAAGGATATGTAGCAGAAATTTCATAACAGGTGAAGTGAAGTTTATGTTCCATTTCTAATAAGTATATAACTTTTACAGGGAAAGTATATAGGTACCTAGTGTTGTATGAAGTAGCAAATGTAATAATGAATTTTTTTTTGGTTGTAGGGGTAAACAATAGCTTTGAATCAAAGCTATTGCTTGGCACTTATTCTAATTCTAAATGAATAAGTTGTCCAAACATTTAAGTATCATTCACATAGGTGGTAATGCAGTGCTGTGCCTGTGCATTGCTGTTGTATGAAAATTTGTCTTATTGAATTCTATTGGAGCATTCGCAATGGAGTGCAGAGCTCAGACGTAGTGCAGTGCGGAGCCATGTCTAATTCAACTTAACACTTGAGACTCCTTGAAACAACTGACGATTACTTCGAAAATAATCAAAAGGTATAATAAACTCCGTTAAAACTACCTGTATATAGCTACCTGGCTACGGCTTAAAAGCTTTGTTTGCCAACCAGGCGCCATCTTGACAGTTGAAAAGTCACGTGGTTTGGATTCCCTAATTGTTGACATTACAGAAAAAATTGCCGACTTCATAGCCGATGACATTCGTAGAAAGTGGAAAGATTGAGTCGCCATCTAACAATTTGATCTCAGACTAATAACGGCACGTTCAGCTCTACGCATTTATTTTATAAATGTTACCATTGAATCTTATTTCTACATTCTTTGAATAAATGCATTGATGAATTGGTTATTACAAAAAGTATTTTATCAGAAATAGTATTGAATTTGTAAAATACCAAGTTACAAAATGGAATCAGAAAAATTATCTTGTATATGTATTTATATATTTGCAAATATGTTTGCTCTGGACTCGGAAAAAGATCCCCCAAATATCACACCTGTCGACAGTCATAGGCCTGAGATAATTTTTCACTAAGAAAATATAAGAAATATTTCAATGGGCCTGAAGACGAATGAGGCTTGCGGATCTGATGGAATCCCAGCAATTGTTCTGAAAGCATGTGCCCCCGAATTGACACCAGTACTTTGCGAATTATTCAACCTCTCATATAACTTGGGGGTTTCTCCTAAGTCCTGGAGGACAGCAAGAGTCCAGCCAGTTCCTAGAAAAGGAAAGAAAACTTCACCTTGTAATTGTCGACCAATCGCATTACTTTCTATCATTTCCAAAGTCATGGAAAAAACAATCAATATGAAGATTCTCAAATATCTAGAGAAATCAGGAATTATACTTCGGTTGGTCCCATCCGAATAGATCACCTTGTAGTAGTACCTCTATGACTGAAATGCGCAAGTTGAAAGAAAGAATGAATCACGATGCCCCTATCTCACGATTCCTCGCTCGATATCCGTCAATATACTTCTTGCGCTGAATGTGATAAGTTCTAAAGTGTAAATTGGTTACAACTTCGTGAATTGAAGAAAATTTCCCATATGTACTATGGGAAACAAGAAAAACGATGCTCAGTGAAAACAACGTAGAAATTTGGCGAACACTACGGAAACTCGAGAAAAAACTCCATTCCTACTCGTCCAGTAAGTAAGATTGTTTTTAATGTTTTTTGTCATGTTTTAGAGAAACCAACGAAATGAGTGGACATATAATTGGAAATAGATGAGACTGACAATGATTTCTGATCATTGATCATCGGCAGGGGCAATCTACCTTGTAGATCAACATACGGCTGAACTTTATTCATCATACTAGGCCGTTTTCTGCCCTGCATACTTTTTGAGTTATGCCAGCCGAGTGTCTCGCGCCCAAAAACAATTTCTTTTTGGTTGGCGCAGGTCCGTCGTCAGATTTGACATCGGAATTTTCCGCCACCAACAGTGAATCTTTCCGTAGTGATAACGCTGTTACTACTATACCGACTGAAGCAAAGTCTTACGGTAGTTATATCCAGGATGATTTCACACTGCGGTGGGGTACCTATCTGACACAAGGACAAGAGAACGACAAGGAAGAACCTAAAGACACTCGAGGACAAACTCCGTTCTTACTCGTCGTAAGTAAGTTTGTTTTTCATATTTTGTCACGTTTTAGAACGGAACCAAAGACGTGAGTAGACATATAATTGAAAACAGCTGAGACTGACAATGATTTCTGATCATTGATCATCGGCAGGGGCAATCTACTTTGTAGATCATTCTACGGCTGACCTTCAATCATCATACGCCGTTTTTTTGTCCCGCACACTTTCTGAGTTGTGCTCGCCGAGTGTCTCGCACACGAAAACAATTTCTTTTTTGTTGGCGCAGGTTCCAGGCCATTACACTACCTTATATCCACCCCAACTGAATCCGGTAGTTTAGACCTTTTTTCTCGGCATCTGAATTGAGGTTTTCCACCGGACCCTCAAATTTCGTTGGACAAAGGTTTCTCAGCCCTCAGAACAGCTGTGCCTGGTGAGTGATCGATATGCTGAAGCATTCAAGACTACTTTGTCTGACAAAGCCGGTGCTGATGAACCATTATGCAACGTTCCTCCCTCGATGTCGAACCACAGGAGATTTCTGCTTGCACTAGACCTGAAGGTACAACCTTTCCCTTGAAAACACCTCGAGGGCACTGCTCATCGAGGTCAATGGCAATCTTAGAAAAATCAACAGAGGGGGGACACCTCAAGCAGACAAAACAGGGGATGGTGAGAGCGGTTCACGACGTACAACAACAAATGGACGAGGTAACATATTTGAACCTATACTCTGGTCGCATTAAATATTTGACAGCACGTGGCAACCCTTAACTAACAACTCCAACATTTTGGAATGGGTTCAGAGATATAAAATCCATTTTTATACTCTACCTTATGAAAAACTGGCACCTGAACCCCGACAATTCCATCCAGCCGGCTAAACCTCTATTGTGAGAGTTTACCTATATATATTACTGTAATTTGACTACATTGAACCAGCCGTCAATGTCAAGAGCAATTTTTGGTTCAGCTATTTTCTCAGGTTTGAGTCTTACTGATAGCTATAGATTTTTTGTTGAATCTGAAACATTTGCATGAATTCATCACAACCCCTCACTTGGAGCTGTGAAAATTCTGATGTCTGAAAATTGTTTTGTCAGTGGATTCGACAGATGCCAATAAACATAAGAAGTATTTGCGATTCCAATCTAGACACAAAAATTTTAAATTTGAATTTTTTGTGTTTTGACTCATCTTTGCATCTTATATATTTAAACAAAATTCTCAGAAACGGTTATACATTTTTCGAGTTCGAAATTTTTTTGTATCTGTAGCTATTTAGACGACATCTTTTTCAATTAGTATTACCAAGATGGAGTGTTCAGAAAACATCCAACAAATTTGAGGTATCTTGGTAACCATTAGGATTCTATATTGATGGAAAATAAATTCATTTGACACTTGATTTCGGTTTGCCTTGTGGTTGAGTATAGGTGGCCGTCTACAGAATTATTTGAGGAGCACCGATGTATAACCTTGCAGACGGATCGAGGAGATTTTGACAATGTAAATTTCCACACAGTGTCACAGTGACTTTTTATGTTGGGCAACTAGAAGGTGAAACAAGGCCTGAATTTTCCAGAATATTACATGCAACAACGAGAAAGCCAAAGGTTTCAGTGAAGCAGGCCAAACTTCACATCAATGTTCAAAACCTTCAGACAGTTCTCCTAAAACTGTCACATTTTGTCGCATAGAGACAACAAAACCGTCAACGCGCAGATTAACCGGATATGTGGAATGAAGTACCCAAACCTCAACGGACTGGCTGGTGTGTCTGTGTATATGTGTGTATATATGTATATATATAATTATCAACTGGTGATGTTCGTCTCATAAATAAAATCGAAATATGAGTTTATAGCAGATCAAATGCCATGATGTGTCACCTTCGGAATGCAATATCGAGAATACGCCTTCCAAGAGCGGGCCAAAAATTTCGATAACCTGAAGTTGATCTGTTTACTTACTACTCCAACACATAGGGTAAAACATTTTTATCTTTACAGCAAAACCCCATAAGTTATGCAACTGATGTATTACATTAACTTGGTCTGACACAAACATTTTGTGTTTTCCCAATCATCACCACTTCCTTATTCTCTCTAGAATACTGAAAATGATTGAAGGGGACAAAGTAACATGTTTTGTGTTTCTGTTATCGCAGTCCCAAACTTGGTTTCCACAAATTGATATCAATTTTGAATTCCATTATATTGTATTTTGAACCACAATATATAATTTTTTCAGTTTCGTTTAAGCACCTACATCCACTGTGGTGCCATCTCACCCTGGGTGAACCGATTTTGTCTGGCATCCATTTTCCAGGAGAAAAACTGAGGGGTGAACCTTCAGCGATTCTGATGGCATCACTGATTGCAAATACGATGAAACCATACAATTTATTTTCGTCTCATTGGTGGATATTTGTGAAGGAGATGTGGATAAGGTAGATCGTCCCATGGGTGCAGCCAGGTAAAAATTTTAGTACTAGAAAATTACATAGATCAGCTTAAAATCTGATATCTCATGCAGGTAACTATGATACAATGGAAATGTTTTAGAGGGGTATTTTCAAAATACGATCCACTTTTCTCCCGATATGAGAAAATCTGGGACCCTTACCAAGTGTTGACCAAATTAGAAAAATCGGAAAACCTCATTTTGAAAAATATATCACAAACTTATTTACGATGCAGAAAAACTCTAAGTCGTCTCCACAATTTAATATTCAAAAGATGTCAGGAAGGTGATTCAGTACATGTTTCGAACCTACATAGGTTCATCATCAGCTGAATTAACATTCAATTATGGAGATGAAAAAACTTATTGTTATGGTTGCTCTAAAGCTTGCTGAAGCGTACAAATATGATTCAAAATCAGAATGAGTAGCATTTTTATTGTATGATCAGTAAAAAAAAAAACGTTTCGGTTGGAGTGTCGCCCTTCGGGCGAATCTCTCCGCAGAAAATGTATGACGAGGCCTTTTGGCGTGTGAGTCCCAGCACGGAGGCTCGATGGGAAGTTGAACCCGAGTCTTCCCGCTTGAGGGGCAGACGTGCTTGTCTCTTCACTGCCGAGAAGCAAATTATCCACAGAAGACCAAGAGAGCAACAACCACAAACATGTGTTTTTTCTCACCATTTTCCACGGTGAAACGTGAATTGTGTATGACATCCACGATTATCGATTAAAAAACCGCACACATTCAATTAGGTTTTTTTCTCATTTTTACTTATAAAAATCCTCATCACCCAGCTTCACCTCAGCTCTTCAGCCGTTTGCTGGAAATGAGTCTGCAATTTGGTGGTGTTGATACTGATCAATTCAAAGGCCACAGCACAAGACATGCTGCCACTTCTGCGGCCAACCAAATCGATATGAGCACGGACACCATACGATCAAATGTAGGCTGGTCCGAAAAATAAAATACTTTTGGTAAATTCTACATAGACCAGTAATTACAAATGGTACATTTGCGGATTACCTCCGCAATTTCATCAAACGAGTGTAAGTTTTCTGGTTATTTGAGTTTTGCAACATCAAATTGTATTAGCATTCAAATACTGTCTGTATCAAATTCTCAGTTTATAGTGGTGAATTATATGAAGAATGAACAGTTCATTTAGACTACTTCATTAGTATGAGATCAGTCTGAATAAAATTTTGATCGCCTTTTAATAATTCTTTAAACATCTACAAGGTGATCTATTCGGATGGGACCAACCGAAGTATAATTGAGGATTAAACGACTTACCTGAAGGAAGTTCAATCCAAATTATACGAGGTTGGTCACATCCGAATAGAGAGACACCCACCCATCTCGAAGAAGAAAAAAAAATCCTATATATTATTTTTTCTGTCATCCCGACCCAAAAAGGCGATATCATCGCAAGGTATATTGACGGATATTCGAGTGAGGAATCGTGAGATAGGGGCATCGTGATTCATTCTTTCTTTCAACTTGCGCATTTCAGTCATAGAGGTACTACTACAAGGTGATTTATTCGGATGTGACCAACCTCGTATAATTTGGATTGAACTTCCTTCAGGTAAGTCGTTTAATCCTCAATTATCGATGATCGAAAATACGGATTTCGCCATCAAAGATCAACCAGTGACTTATTGGCTTATATTTCTCATATTTGGCAGCATTCAATCGAGAAATTCGGAGAAACAATAGCTCTTGCACCCGATATTTCAAAAGCGTTTGATCGAGTTTGGCATCCGGGTCTTTCTAAACTGCGGTCTTATGGTTTGCCTCCTCAGTTGTGTGCTTTGTTGAAGAGTTTCTTGTCTGATGAGGTTGTTGTTGGAGTATCATCTGATATTCTCCCAATAAATGCAGGTGTTCCACAGGGTTCAGTTCTGGCGCTCACTTTGTTTCTGCTTCATATCAATGATTTGCTCGAGAAATCATCTTGTTCAGTACATAGTTTTGCGGACGACAGTACTCTTCATACCAGTTTCTCTTCCAGAGTCCCCATACCAGCTCGAGAAACAAAACTTTAAAGGAACATTCACGCAAATAAAATTAATGATGACTTGGTAAAAATAATAGAATGGGGTAACATGAACTTGGTGGAATTTAATGCTAGGAAAATCCAGGCCTGTCTCTTCTCAAGGAAAGCCGATCTATCATCTAGTATTCAGATGTCAGGAGTAACTATTCCTACAAAGTCAAGTATTTCGATACTAGGAAGTACGATCAGTAATAATCTCTCATATAAAAACCATGCGAGATCGGTCCTTAAAGGTGCTTCCCAGAAACTTGGTTTTCTATTTCGTGCGAAGAAATATTTTACTTCTCGTCAGCCTCTAATGATCTACAAAGTTCAGATACGACTTGTCTTGAAATATAGTTCTCATGTGTGGAGTTCGGCACCAAAACATTCATTGAAGCTTCTCGATTCTATTCAGGAAAAGGCAATCCATCTTATTGGTGATCCTTTGCCCACAGACTCGCTCACTTCATCGGAGTATCGTTGAAGTGTCGCATCCTAGATGGGTCGGAGACTTGTCTCTCTTCTATAGATACTTTCACGGTCGATACTCTTCCGAATTGTCATCAATCGTTTCACCCTAGGCAATATCTACACGGATGACTCGACGAGTACAGAAATCCCACCCTTTGTTGAGAATTCGGAGACCGGTCGAACCTCTCTTGCTCAGGGATCTTTTTTCAGTAGAACAGATGAGCTTTGGAACTCCTTGCTGAGAGAGGTTTTTCCTGAGGCTTACAAACTCCAAAAATTCAAAGTTAATGTTGATTCGTATCTCCTGTCCCTTGATTCACGCGGTGTTCTTTGAACATTACAGGGCTTCCCTTCTGTGTGAATCTGCATATAAAAAAGTGTCTATTCGTAATAACGAAACAATAATGAAGGTGGAAGAAAATATCCGTGAGTTATATTTTGCTATCAGTAATTTCCAAGCGAAGGATTTTTTATCACAATTCTGAATTCACTTCAATTTATTTCAATAATATTAAATCAATACTTATTCAGTGTTCTGAGAGAATTTGATCTGAACACAGGTGTTCCGTAGTGCTTTTGCAAAAATGCTCCTGACTTTCGAATGGAATGAGATATCAAGGTCGGCAAAAGTGCTCATAGAATAACATCATTTCGAGGTTTTCTGAAGGAATTGTCACGTCAATTGTCGAAGGAAGATGGTACTATTTCTTCCCTAATAGAAGCAGATGAAAGAAGATAAAATTACACTTCTCAATGAGAACTTTGTGCGATCTTGATATCTAATTCCGTTCTACAGATAAGATAGTATATATAAGATCGTTGAGGGGTTGAATGATAGGTCGGAGTGCAGTTGTCTGCTTACCAAGTAGAATAGAAACAATTTTTCAACCCTGATATTATTCTCTCAATCCACCTTTAACAAATGCTATGATGATTTTGCTAAAACAACTTCAGTGGAATGAATATAGCCATTTTATGAAAATACGTATGAGAGTTCAAAGCTCGGTCATTTATGACTATGGGTATTGTCGAGTAGAGAAACGAGGACAATCTGATTTTTTTTCATTTTCAAGCTTATTCAAAGATTTACTGGTGATAAATTCATTGACTTGTTTTTGGTAGTTTTCACCTCCTTGTATGAAGTTACTACCTACGTGATACATGCCTGAAGTTACCTTTGATTTGAAAAACTTCAAAATATACTGGGTATGCTATTTTGAAAATATCACTTATATTGTTACTCCAATATGTATCACCCTGTACAGTGAAACTATTATAGATGATATTTTAAATTCTTTACTTCTCTTTATCAAACACCTTCTCGAGTGCGCCCAGAAGGCAAAGTCTTGTCTCTTGGGTGCTGAAGCGATCTGGGGCAACTGACTATTTCGGAAAACCCAGAAAAAACCGTAGTGGTATTGGGTCGGTTGGGGTATTCATTCGAGATTTTTCATCTACCAGGATACGCACCGTATGAAGTAAACAATATCTAACCTTCGGATCGAGATGAATCCATACCAATATTTGCTAGTTTCGATCAATTCCTTCTTTGGTACTTTAGAAATAAAGATATATATCATTGGTACGTAATAATACGTATAATATTATGCAACGATCATGTAATAACCATTACATGAGAGTTGCATACGCTTTTTTATCTACACCCGATAAATAGTGAAGAACTACAAATATTATAATTATATTTGTATTGCACACAATATTACTAATTGAACGCATTTCTTTTAAAAATTCTACAAAATTGTAATTAACTGTATTACTTCGAGAAATAAAACGATGAGAAATCTTGAAAAAAAGATTACTCGAGGCTGGAATCGAACCCATGTCTCTTCCAACCAGTCCAACTAGTTAATATAATCTCAGCGCCTTAGACCGCTCGCCTACGGAGAGCTCAGAAAATTTGATTAAAAATATAAAATAATAAATCATGCATTTGTCAAATGAAAAATTTAATCATTCTAACTGTATTTCTGCCGGTAAAGGTGTCGGAGGTGATACTCCCATATCGCTGGTATCAAACATTTTGTTATGATTATCGATTATAATAACTCATTTACGCCACGTTACAGCCAAACCAATTTGTGGTAATCTTGGTCTATGAGGTACGAAGACGTTGAGCGGGCACGCAATATTGTTTTCTTAATTTCGAGTCACAACTCGGGTTGTTAACTCGAAATTAGTGCTAATTCTAAAATAATTCAAGTCAAATAATCTTATTTCGAGTTGTAACTCGAATTTAAGAAAAATTAATTGCATGTCCGCTCTACGCTTTCATAATAACGTTTAAAAACGTGACAGTGCTGATAAAACGATGAATCGTGCGCAGTATTCAAGAAATTTCGCTAATGATTTTGTGATACACCATCATGCTGTAATGTTGTCGGTAATAGAATTGTTGCTTATTCGAAAATTTAACCAATTACACCCCGTTTCGACGATGCAATTTGTCGCTGCAAGATATGTCATCCAGCTGTCAGTTTGCATTGCCAATATTAAAAAATAGCAATGAATGTTACCGAGATGAACGTCTACATTATCACAACTGATATATAATTTCATTCATTTCTAATGATTGATATTGTTATTAAATCACCTTATTACTCAACTTGATTCCTCAAGTCTCGAAAAATAATTGAAATGTTCAAAATCAATATTCTTCACAATGATGCCACCACATATTTGTGGTTTGCGGCAACGAATTCACTATTGAAATCACTAAGTCGCTGTAACTTATCGAACCAAAAAAGATTCATGCAACTCGAAAAACTTGCATGAACACATGCTTTTATTTAGAGTTGCAGCGACAAACTTGCATCGTCGAAATAGGCTATTACGATTTGCCAATAGTTCAAATAAACCACTTTCGAATTGAGTCTCATTAAAGAAAATAGAGTTTTTCTCGATAAAACAATAAAGTTCGAAGAAATATCTATCACAGATAAAATTACACCATTCATCGAAGTGACTAATCATTAGGTGATGAAGCCTTTGGGAATTATGAAAAAAACTATTCACCGGTACCTGAAATCAAGAAGAGAAATTGCGAAATGGGTATGGGGTCAATCGATCTTTGTGCGAATTGCTCGAAAAGGTTTTCAACCGAAGTCAAAACATGAATTTTATGAAAACTATTCGGCAATTGATGAAAAGTAAATCTTCAAATAGTACTCTGAGATGTTGTGGTCCAATAGACTCCTGTTATTTGATATTCAATAATCATTCACAATCGTGTTGGTAGACACCAACGTACTTATGTATAACAAGCTGAACTTGGTCCGACATTACTCACTATCTCAATATCAAACCTATTTTTTTTGACGTTGGTCTCTGTGCTGAGAGTCAGTTCAATATTTTGAGTATATGGTGCTAATTCGCCAGTAACAGACACATATTTCATTTACTTCTCTTTGCAAAATGTTGCTATCAAAACAGCAACTTATCCCCAATCCTTATGAAACATACCTGAGATTTATGAGACATGATTGGAATGCAAAAACGTATTCATTAAAACCAAGGTGGATGTAAACAATTATCATTCTCTACTCAAGTGAATGTCATTTACAAAGAATTAAAGTGATGTATCTGAAGATTATTACAGTTTGTGCTGTCTCAGAAACTCATTATTTAGAATATACATACATATTATATTCGTAGAGATCTGAGCACACAAGATATTAGGATCGTGATCCACTTCTGCCAGTTCCGTCATTCATGGACATAATAAAAATGAAATGAGAGAATAAGAATCATTCTACTACTTTGAATGATCAATATTCTGCATGTCCAGAACTAAGCTATTCCCCCACATGAATGACTTCGGTAACAACTACTATAAACAAAGCCACTAACAAAAACACATTCATTCATATAATATAAAAAAGAATTTTCGTACCTTTGTTTTCAAAAAATTCATCCGCTTCTTCGACAACTACTCCAAATGCTCTCAATAAATCTTTGTGCGAAAACTCTGTCTGGTTCTTTCTGTAGGAATCCGGTTTATGTCCGAACTATAACAAAGAAAAAAATCGGAATTGTTTAATTGAATACTACCTAGAAAAAATTGCATAGGTACTCTCCCACTCCAATTTTTTTAACGTCCCATTTATATCCAATATGTATTTCAAATAATACTGACATGTAGCGTTAATTATTGGTTCGCTTTGTAAAATTCCTCCTATAGCTGGAGTAGCCAATGCACTACCTGAAAATCCATACGTCGCCAGTCGTTCTGGATCGCTACGATTATTCAAAACGTTACCTCTCCCTTGCCTCAAGGAAAGTATCAAACGAAAGAAAAAATTGTGTGATGAAGTAAAAGAGAATTTGTTGAAGGCTGCCTCATTAACGAATTACAAGATCATTTGAGTCTTTGAAGTATACTTATGTGAAAATATATTTGAAATCGGAAATGGTCACTTTCTTTTCAAGAGTCATGAAACTTTCAAACCCTCATCATAAAACAAATAGTAATCTGTAAAAAAAATTATGCACTGCCATGTACTTCATGTGAATCTACGAGTTTGTGTTTGTTTAGTTCAACAATAATGGACGACTTGTCACTGGCTGCCTTGCACCTGATACACATTAAACATCGTTCAAATTGTCACATCCATGAAGTCATAGTGTTTCAAATGATACAAGGTGACTTACAACGTGCATGACTGTGGTGCAGAAAACTAAACTGAAACTGAATTTTTTTACCGTATGATGAAAATTTATGGGGCATACAGTTTGGAAGTATACAGTGATTACGCAAATTCTAGGTTTTACATGGAGTACCTCACAGAGCATCATTTTTTGTGCAGATTACGATTTGTATATTGCTAAGAATTTTTTTGTCGGAGGCGGACTAAAAAATTGTTCCGAAAAATTTGCCCACAGTTCGATTCAACAGGTCCAATTAAGCTTGGGACTTATTTGTTTATTAAAATTTCACCATCATATATTAACACAAAGTTTGTAATATTTCACTCATAAGCTCAATTCATTCAAGGTGGATTCATGAAAGTAAAATGTGAAACCTAATTGAATTTTAAACTAAACTCACTGAAATCACTATATATAAAACCATGAAATGTAATGTTCACATTCATGTGTCAAATAACAACTAGCTGCGCTGGAAATGTTCACATTCATGTGTCAAATATCAACTAGCTGCACTGGAAAAAGAACACCCAGCTGATAAAAGGTTATGTTGAGGCTATGATCTTACATTTGCTTGCTTCTATACTTCGATCATATATAGAGTTTTGTTAATTGGAGCTTTAGTATTTCAGTGTTATGTTATTGTGAAAAAGCATATCAGATCAGAATGGATACAAGGACAGCTGGCTGAACTTGTATTGGAAAAATTTTGTTCAGAAAATAATGCTGTATGAACACCGATATATTTTTATTTGAATCTTGAATTTATTATAATTTGGTTAATATTGCATGAATCCACCTTCAGCCAGAAAATCTTCTTCACGTGAATATTTCATCTTCAAGTATAATTCATCTTTAAAACATTTTGTAAGTATTAGCACAGAATAGGTCGTAGTATGTTCCGATTTTCTTTGTTCATTTTGGTTTCCACATTTCAATAAATTTTGCATAGTGTCTAGGTTCCCCAGAAGAGATTATGAGGCTATATCAGGGTTTGCATGAGCTGGAGAGTCGTCATCTCTTCTACATATGTGTTCCGGGTGAACAACAGGTGCCAGGGTTCAGCTTCAATCAGATATAGATTGATGTACGAAATGGACATATTGTCATCTGATGGTTCGATATGAATTGGCACTCAAAGAGGATTGGTTGTACTCTGTCCAGTAGTAGTGGTCCAATATGAGTGATAAAAGTTGGCGGCGGAAAATTAATCGAAAACCAAATGATAGAAAACTATTTGATGGAAGCATTTTCATCAAAATTCTATTCGATTGAAAAACATTCGACCTATTTATTCATGATAGGAATAGCATTCTAGAGAAACATAAAGGGTAGAAAATACATTTGATAGAAACGTGAATGATAGAATATACATTCGATAGAAACACTATTGGATAGGAAATACAAATGATAAAAACATCATTTCATAGACGATAAATTCTATAGATATGTTGATAGATCGAATTTACAAGTATTTTCTAATAACCAACAGAACAAAACTTAATAAACACTTGAATCTTGATGTTGGATGCAACAGCTGCAGTATTGTGAAAAAAATTCATTGATCTCTTTGAATTCTTCGTGGAATCGCCTGACAACTACCGATAGCCCTTTAATTTTAATCCATATAAAACTTGTTTGTCTTTTTCTGCACTTCTGTACCTCCGCAAATTTGTTGTAGTTTCAATTCCATCACACTCTGTGTAATGTTATATCTTTTAGGTAAATATATATACGAGGCAAACTTCACACTCTAGGTTTTTATTAAACGTTTCAAACAGGAATACAATACAAGTATTTGAAAATACCTCAATCGTGACTGACGTTACTTGTCAAGACCCTTGCTACTGTCACTGTCCATGTAATGTTATATCTTAGTTATATCTTTTCCATCCAGATAGATGGTTTTCTGCATGAAATCGCCCCTCAAAACTTCTGATAACTGATGAAACAGTTCGGGTAAAATCGAAAATGTACCATCCATATGCCAGGCAGTGCATTTTCCAAGAATCTCAAGGTTTCGTTCTGCCCCAAATATAATGAATCTATAGTGGATTATGATTGAGAAATAACACAGTTTTCACCTATTTCTGTTTTTGCGGTACTGGTAAGATGAAATCTTCAATATTCAGTGAAACAGTTGGACCAATAATTTCCTGTCCTCTGGTAGACCTAATACTACGCCCCAGGCTTGAAACGGATGTGATTTCAAATGACGAAACTTTGCTTAAGTCTGCACTATTTTTCAAAATGATAGCTCTAGGAGCATCTCTTGCTTGTTCCTGCTTCATTTTTTACCTTATTGAAACACTTGCTCACCTCAGGTTTCACTGCAGAACCTTCGTGATTATGTTCCTTTCTAATAAAAATCTCGCATCCTCTCCGACAATGCGACAAGAACATTTCAATTTTCACCATTTCTCGCACCGCCAGTAAAAATTCTTAGGATCTGATTTTTCTTTCACGTAATAATATCCAACTTTTGTTTTTCTATTGTGGTATCGATGAATTCAAAATCTTTCATTTTCAATAGAAATTGTACATTGTTTACCAGGTACGAAAAGCATTCCTGTACGACTTTGAAAATTGCTAAGTCAAGGCACAAGCCAAGACTTAGCAACAAGGAATCTAGGAATGCGGCTTATTCTACGAAGCAAACATATTATTTTCCCGCAAATCGTTCAAAATTCGACAGTTATCAACTAATTTTGGAAAAATCACAATACACTCAGCGGCATAATTATTGCATCGGTACAAAATTTTATGAACGACTGTGTTTTAAGGAATGTGAGGAAATCTCAATGTATGACAGGATCATTATCACAAAAATCAGCAAAAAGGTGAGACCACAAAAAAAACTACAACTACGATTTCAAAATATTGAAATTAAGAATATATAGTATATAAATTCCTTTTCAAATGAAAATAATTGTTTTTGACAAAATTCTTAATTGACATTTGTAGGGAAATCTCGACTTTTTCTTTGAAATTTTTTTTCTGAAGTGTCAAAATTTCCTAGCGATTTGCGGAGAAGACAGTTTTTTGACAAATCAGTTGATAATCAAAGTTGATGTTTCGGATCTCAACAACCGGGGAATTTTTAAAATGTATCGGAGTGGACCAAGTTCGATCGGTTGAAATGTGTGCACCTCTTGATTTTTGAGATTTTGCTTAGCAAATGACCTGAGTGCACAATAATTTGAACTTTTAAGACGAAGCACATCAAAGACAATTGAGATAAAGTTGATAAACCAGGAAATAATTAAACTTTATTGTCTCGGCGATATCACGCATCGCGAAACAATTATAGTAGTTTTGTTAATCAAATGTATGTAAAAGTCAGCATTATGTTTTTTCACTAATATCTGTCTGATAGGTTTTCTGCTAAGTGTGTTTCCTATAAAATATGTTTTCTATCCAATGTATTTTCCATCAAGTGTGATTTCTATCAAGTGTTAATTATATCGAATGCGTTTTCTACAAAGTGTATTCAATATTTTGTTTTTCGATCAAAATGCTTCTATCGAATATTTTTTTATCATTTTGTTTTCGATCAATTTTCCGCTACCCCAGTATCTGATGAGCCTGTAAGATTTTATGTCTTCGCTGCCTGGTTTGGATTCTTTTACTAAAGGAGGAGTAACTCGTTTTGAGGATCTCTGTTGAATATTGCTACCATTTATTGGAACACGTGTTTGATAGAAAGGAAGAGGTATGAACCTACACAATTCTACATCCCAAGGTCATTCAGTGTGTCAAGGTATAGGATATTCATTTGAAAAAATGCATACATAGGATACTCTGCCTCCTAATTTCTGACCATAACTCCCACTGCCCTTTACTGCCATTGTATTTTAATCACCTGTATATATGGCACTATTATTATCGCTTCGACTAAACATAAATACACACTGAAGATTATGTTCAATGTGACCTTTATTTCCCATGTTCTTTAACTCACTTTGTCCTCCAACCGCGCATCTGCTCCCAAGTGAATCAACAGATTGTAGTAATGTCCGTTATCTCCCAGAACAGCTGCATAATGAAGGGGTGTTCTGCCATTTTCATCTAAAACTTGGACAGTTTCTGGAAATCTTCCAGCGAGGTATCTCACAATGCTTGTGTTCCCAAAAATAACGGACACGTGAAGGGGGGAGGCTCCTGAAAACAATTAGATATCGAAAAGACGTGTTAAAAATATGAGATGTTATATTTTTGACCAAAAATTTTTCCTAGAGATCAATTACCCTAACACCAAACTGATATTTTTGCACTAGACACGCGTTTTGCTAACAAGGTTAGCATCTTCAGGAGAAGAAAATTGATACTAAATCTAAATAAATTGAAAAGCGGGCTGAAAGGGATAGGTCCCTTGTCACAATTCATGCTGTTTTTACATTTTGCTATTTCTCTCACATGCATAGCATAGCAAAATGTAAAAACAGCATGAATGGTGACAAGGGACCTATCCCTTTCAGACCGCTTTTCAATTTATTGTTGAGAAAGTAATCAGAATAATCAATACTAACAGATGACGGAACTTGCAGGTAGTCAGTTCATTATCGAGAAATCAATTAGAAATAAACAACAACAAACAAAGTCCATATCGGACCGGAGAACTTTAGGTATATAAACAACTAACCCCAGCTTTAGATTTAGGATCAATTTTCTTCTCCTGAAGATGCTAACCTTGTTAACGAAACGCGCGTCGAGTGCAAAAATATCAGTTTGGGGTTAGGGTAATTGATCTCTAGGAAAAGTTTCAACTTTTACACAAAAGGTTCCAAAACTCATAGTTTATTTTTGACCAAGTTCAAAATTTTTCGAAGAAATTACGAATTGTAATTATTTTTATGAGAAAGTAAACAAAATTGATAAATTTGCTTATTTTTAAAATGGTGCCACCATCAGAGAAATATTGATGCAAAACAATGGCGGATCTAGAATGTTTTGGGGGGGGGGGGGGCTATGAGGAGTAATTTTAACCTGATTTAAAAAGTGCATGCCAAAATTATGTTTAAAGCAATCATTGAAATTTCCACAATTCCCAGTATTTTGTGGGGGGTTTCAGCCTGGAACCCCCCCCCTTCCTTAATCCGCCACTTAGGCTCAATTTGTTTTATTCTGAACGAAATACCATGTTTTTCATGGAATGATATACTTGAAGGCCACTTCGTTATAAAATATGTTTCTCGATAGACAGTGTGTATGTCACATCGAAATATGCTCAATATTGATACTTTCATTCATTCAAATCGTGTTAAGCAAAAAAGAAAAGCATCATCGATGCTTGTTCGGAAGTCATTTAAAAATGACAAAGATCCACTTTCATTTACACTATGTAAGCAGTAAGCAGCAATCACCATGTTATTCATGATTAATGGCAATAGTACCAAAATATTCACTCATGTCATCCAGTGAACAGTTATAATTTAAAAAATTCGAGATATATTAAATATAAAACCTTTTGGAGAAATAACATCTTTGGCTATCGCAAATTTGCGTCTGTCCAAAGCAGCTTGCAAATCTCTCAGACTTCCGCTACGTGCAGCTTCATGAATCCTTCGTATTTTGGACTGAAAAAAATGAAATAAGATCATATGATACGTATTTATGCTGCAAAATTTTCATGGTGCGTGGTGGTGGTGGACAAAAAATTCAGTGAGAAAGAATAGTATATGTACATCAAGTCTGAGGAAAGCGGGCGAGAAGTGATGCTTTAACAGTGTGCGCTGACTAAACAGTTCGATATAGACGAACATAATGCTCACTAAAAATGTTGGTCTTTATTAGTTCTACAGAAAAGTTCGTGGTACTATTATATGGCTAGTTTTTATATTCGAATCACTACAAAGGCTGTTTTGTTAATCTATACATATAAAATGCTTTGTCCTGAATAACTGACGGATCAACGCACATCCTAAACTGCTGATCGTAGAGATCCGAAACTTGTTATGTGTTTTCTTCGTATGACATAGGATAGGCATCCAAAGAAACGGAATATCCTCCCAAATTCCACCTCTAAGGGGGTGAAAAACGGGTGCGAAGTTTCTATCGAACAACGTGAAGCCTTGGTCCAATCTATATCAAATCTTGCATTAACATACTTTTAGGCTTCTCGTCCATTGGAAGCGGAAAACTGCGATAAGTTGCGAACGAACGATCCAAACACATGGATCAGTAGGGAACCGCGTCCACTGGACCCGTACCGTTCATCGGTTTTCATCTGATTCGGTGCAAAATGCGAACCGATCCCGTTCTGCTGGTATTTTAACATAATTTATGGGAGACGTTCGTGTTTTCTTGAAGAGGAGTTAAAAAGGTATAGAAAGCTATTTTGAGGGCGAATCAACACTGATCGTAGAAATCTGAAACATGGATTGTATTCTTTGTATGACGTAGGCATATGATAGTCCGAAAGTCCACCTGTAAGGGGGTGAAAAATGGGTGCAAAGTTTGTATCGAACAACGTGATGCCTTGGTCCAATCTTCTTCGAATTTTGCATAAACATTCTTAAACAGAATAGATGGAAGACGGGTTCGTACTGTGTGTCTATGAAGACACTTTCTATTTCGAATGAAGCTCATGAACACGGAGAATTGAAAGTTTCGTCGAGGAGTTTCATAACTAGTATATATTTAAAGCAATTCATTCCCAGTTATTTGAATCGGACACTGTATATTATCAAGCTCCAACTAGAAGTCATGTTTAGCTGCCAAAAATTGATCCTGTCGAATTCGACGGTATCGAACAGCTCTTTTTGACTCACCAGTGATTACTGTTGAAGCTACTTCCGCAACTGATGCGAATTATTTTGTTCATATAAGGCTTTCAAGAAGTGCAAAAATAAAAGGGTGTTGGCTAATGTTCATTACAACGAACAAATGTTTCGATAATTTCGGAAAACAAAAAAACCTCATGTGATCCTAAAATATTACTAGATTTTTTTCACGGATAATGCCGCAACAAAAAAATCTCGATTTTCTTACAGAACAATGGTTTTTTTTTCTGATACGTTTATAAGGAGATAGGATTCAAACACTGTTTCTCAATTTGAATTATATCATGGATCTAATGAATTTGTATAGACTCAATGGGATGCTTAAGATAGAGCTGCTTATTGTTCTCTGAAAAAGGGGGTGCTTCAGAAATTTGAAATGAAAGCACGATTATCTTTCATAATATTCCAACTCATTTCCCTCGAAAATAATAATAATTTTACGTTCAGGTCAGCAATGCACTTTGTCCTCTGTGCAGTACTGATTATCAGATCTATAAATGCCCTCAGTTTTGTCGATGTCTACTCATGATAGGTTCAAGTTGGTAAAAACACGCAAATGGTGTGTTAAGTTTTTAGGTTCGAAGCATGAAATCAGAGAATGCTCTTCGAAGCTGCAATGCTTCAACTGTGGACCATCGGATCACACATTATTACATTTTGGTGAATCTTCTTCATCCTAAAATAAACCTCAATCCGAAAATAGTACAAGTCGATTTCCTTTCCAAAACCTTTTACATTCGTGAACCTACTTTCGACTCCTCTCCCAAGACTTTCTGGAAAATTGTAGAGGTTCCTGGAATTCTCACTTCGACTCCAGGAGACACTCCTTGTGAAAATATTGTTTTCAAAATCATTCCTAGCAAATCCTCTGGCAGATATATAGTTCCCGTTTATAACTTATGAGTCGATATTTTCACTCTCCCGAAGGGTCGCTTTTCGGGGATTTTTTTCCTTTGAACGCAGATTATATCAGTTCAGTCTATTCGACGTAGTACCCCTACGTGAAGGATATAATAATACAAGTTTACTGAAAGCATCAATCGCCACTAACAGAACCGTTAACCCACCACGAGATCTAGGCAGTGGACCTATAAGATCAACACATACCAAATCATTAGGTTCATTTGGTAAGACATTCTGCATCTTACCATGACATGTTTCACTTTGTTTGGACTTCTGGGACAAATCACAACTTACAATAACCTTTCGTATAATTTTACGCATTTTCGGACAAAAATAAAATTTAGATAAGTACCCAAAACATTTCTGAGACCCAAAGTGCTCATTATTAAAGTGTTTCTCAATTATCAATGACAATATCATCTTCTGAAGAATACATAATTTATACCCAGCATTAGGCTCAAAACCCCGACGAAATAATAGGTTTTCATGGATAAGAAACCATTTCTTGATACGTTCTGGTGCAAGTACGCCCTCATGGACTCGGGACCGCCGGCTTTAGGTCCCCTCCGAAGGACGGCATATTCTCAATATATCTTGTGCTCATTGATAAATTGCCTGCGAGCTATGATATGCTATTTTGCTGGTTAAATGGGCTTTCGACGCGGTTTTTGCCTGCAAGAGGTCACCTATTCAAGTACTAACTGCGCTCGGCGCTGCTTAATTTCAGATCGAATGACTGTTAGTCAACCTGGGCCGTGCCCCCGAGTTTTCATTCGATAATGTAACATGTTTATAATTCAGCGCAAAAACTGTTGAAGAAGGTGTAATGAGTTGTGAAATGCACACTAATTAACAATAGTACCTTTTTCAGATTGTTTTTTTCGGAAATTTGAAGGGCAGTAACTTCCAAACGAAGAGAGAGTGCGCCGCATTTTGGCTTCCGAATTGTTCATTGGCTCAAAATACGTCAGTAGGACAAAATAGTTTTTCGAAAACCTCCAATGAACGTAAAATGAAATTCCTATATGTTTTACTAGAGAACATCATTAAATAATGGAATGGTGAATAAATTTCTGACTGGAAGGTCGACAAATTCTTGAACTGTTCCGATAAATGTCATTGTGATTAAATAATTAAAATTTCAAATTATATAATCAATAATGCGAGTTGAAACGGAAATCATTTATTGCATCATTCAGATAAAAAACATCAAGTTCACAGTTCCTAGCGATCAATTCGGTCTTTAGTATGCCTCTAGCCCCTATAAAACTGACAAACCACGACTTGTTGTACGACAGTTGATGTATTTACTCACCATATATAACGGGACGTTGTCCAGAAAAGACTGCAACTCTGGATTTTCACTGCTTTTCCCAACTAGCCTCTCTCCTTCACCATTCAATACCAATGCTGCTAGTTGCTCCATATTTCCTGATTCTACTAGTGCTTCAATGTCTCCATCGGTTTCAACTGATGTTGTTTCGTTCAGTCCTTCGTTGTTCATGGCTTCGTCTTCCTCATGAACAACTCCCTCTATTACCTTTTCGTCTTCTATTATCGGCCCAGCACTATCAGTTTCTATCATTTTACTATTTGGACGAGTATTGGAATTCATTTGACTCGAGGGACGACTTTTGTCGATAGTTTGACTCCTTGGCCTCGATTGACTCTCTCGTTGGCTATTAGGTCGACTTTTTTCTATAGTTTTACTAACAGGGCGTGATTTAGCATCTGCTGGGGTATTTGGACGTGACATAGAATTTATCCGACTGTTAGGTCTAGTTGTGATTGGAGAACGATTCATTTCTTTACTCTCTTCTGGTTCATTTACAACATTCTCTTGATCACTTTCTCGGTTATCTTCTGATTGGTCATTATTATTATCAAAGATATTATCCTGTTTAGGAATCGAGTTCTTATTAGCATCCGGTTCTTCCTGGGTATAATCTGCATCTTCGATCTCATCAACCATACTTTCATCTCCATTCGCCTGTATCGATATTGTCTCATTCGGATTATCATTTCTAGGTTGGGACTCCATCACATTCGAATCCCTTTCCTCATTCGGAGCTATAATCTCATCTTCTGCTTCTCCCCCCTCTTTATCAAACCCTGTTTCTTCATTATCTTCTTTCAAATCTACAAAATGAACTAGAATTCATCATTCAATTAATTTTCAACGCTTCCTAGGTTTTCAATGCAATGTTACACAAGAAAGCCAGATAAGTATAATATTCCCAACGTTTGCTTGAAGTGGACGACAACGTTCCTTGCTGAGTGGTATTGGGTCAGACTCCCACTGTCTCTATTATTAACCTTATTGAAAGCTGTTGCTAGGCAAAACAGATAAAAAACTAATACAAATAGCAATCGAATAAGGCAATCAAATCCCGCCAAAAAAGGTTGGAATAGATTTTTTTAATTAAAAACAAAATAAATAAAAAGGGCGCGCTGATCGGTTTTTAGCGGGAAATGGATATGTTGGACAGCAGAGTATCAAGCAGAGCATCAAGCACGATCAGTTTACGAAGAGATGATATCATCAAAATCATACCCGCAGATGAAGGAAACGCTACAGTACTGATGGACACCGTCCAGTATGAGACGGATATTGAGGAAGTGCTGCAGAAAGGAAAATACAGTACGGTATCCAGAGACCCCTCTTTATCGATAGAGAGGACGTGATAGGAGGTGTACCTAACATTGAAGAAATCTCTTCTTCCTATCCTACAGCCACTCCAAGGACAATCCTCGTCCTTCGTGAAGAACTCCGGACACTTCGTTGAAATTTTGAAAAGTGTCAAGGCCACAGAAGGAAACCAGCAAGTCAGTTTCGTTGTAGAAAGCCTCCATACCAATGTTTCCGTCATATGGGCACTAGAGATCATCAACAGTAAGCTAAAAGAGGACGATTGAAAAATAGATCAACACTACCAGTGGAGTTGCTGGAATGCTGCGTTCAGGATTGCTACTTTCAGTTGAAGGATCGTTTTTTCAGCCAAAATGGAGGACTGGGAATGGGATTACCACTTTCACCGGTTATATCCAACATCTACATGGAATGGTTTGAAGCATTCGGCATCGAACACGCCAAGAAGAAACCCCGCGTCTGGTTGAGATACGTCGACGACACGTTCATAGTATGGATCCACGGAGATGCATAATTGCACACATTTCTAGAATACCTTAACAACGTGAGGCCCACTATCGAATTCACAATGGAAAAAGAATATCGGAGCAAACTGCCATTTCCACCACGTGAAGGTGAACCACCATCAATCTACGAAGCGTGGAATAATCATGTCTCTGATTGATCGAGCAGTCAATCTCTGCAATGCGACAGGGACTAAGCAACATAAGGAAAGATCTTCAGAAGAACGGCTACTAGAAGAAGTTAGTGTATTAGACATTAGCTCAGACGAACCAAAGGAATGCCAAGGAGACATTGAAACAACAAGTTCTTTTCATTCCCTACGTGAAAGGACTTTCAGAGAGAGAATAGAAGGGAAATACAATGTACAAGTCTGGTTTTGATTAGGGAACACAATACGCAGCCAGCTCTCAAAAACTCGACCACAGAATAAAAACAGGCGATACCAACAACTGCGTTTACCAGGTACCATGCGAGTGCGGCAAATCCTACATAGGAGGAACCAGAAGACCATTGAAAGTGAGAATGTGCAAAAAAAAAAACAAAACAAGGAGGAACCACAAAATCGAAAATAGCGAACCACCACAGCATTGGATGGTCTGAAGTCGAGTTCATACACAGGCAGAAGCACTGGTTCAGGGGAAAATTCAAAAAAGCCGCCTACATCCTCAACAAAGATGTATTCAGTCACCTCAGCGTAGAAATCTGGAATGTGTGGAATCAACTTATCCAAAGGATAGTTAACTTCGGCTCGATGAACGAAAATCTCGCTCCAATATATCCATTTCCCGCTAAAAACCGATTATCGCGCCCTTTAAGTAGCAATCGTGCGCCTCATTGTTAGCACCGCCCCCTTCCCCCCACCATAGGGAATTTGGGTCTTTATAACGGACAATACCTCTAAATGTTGTCAGTCATCACTGGAAATGGCTGATCCCAATATTTCTCTGGAACAGGTACTCCCTGTTTCAGTGACAAACACATACCTGTTACAAATACCTGGTCAAAAATACTAGTTGTTTCGCTGTGCCGAGTGTGCGTGTTCCGATCGCCGAGAACAGATCTAACGTAATAGTTCCACTTCCACAAGTACTCCTTACGAACTCCCTACTACCGGTAGCGTTATCACGTGGGGGTAGACTGTAACTAAACTTACCCCACTACGAACAATTCACGTGTTCTAGGTTCCCACTTGTGTTGGTATTATTTCGTTTTAATAGCGAGTCGGAGTAAATACGATTAAGAAGTAGAGCGCACAGTGTCTTGTACTTTAGAGAATATTTCTTGTCTTGAACACAAAAAACATCTTTTCCACGCCCCGAAGATTTAGAAGAAAATGATGAGTTTTCCAAAGCTGACAATATTGAAATACCGTCAACGTCCGGGATTATTGTATCAAATTCCAGCACCGTTGAAAATCCTGTGAAAGAGAGGAAACAAAAAACCCTGACAGCGTATATTCCAAAAAAACTAACCGTGAATGCCAAGAAAAAAATTGATGATGAACTTTGGAATTTATTCACAACAGACTATCAGCCGTTCAGTGTCGTCGAGGACAAAGGTTTCCGAAAATTCGTGCATGCTCTGTATCCGAATTATGAATTGCCAAATAGGTACACAATTTCCAATTCGACGAGTCCATTCCTCTATGAGACTCATCTCAATAAAGCCAGAGATGAGATGAAAACTGTCCTGAATGTGTGTATTACCACAGATTGCTGGATTTCTGCTAACAATGAAAGTTTCATGGGTATCACAGCTCATTATATCGACGAAGCGTTCACAATGAAATCTGTTTTGATGAGCTGTTCTATTTTTGAAAAAAAAACATACTGGGATCAATTTAGCGGAAAAATTAGGTGAAGTTGTGAGAGAGAAAAAAAAATCATAATGACAGTTTCAGACAATGCAAGTAACATTACAAATGCATTGTAAGTGCAATTGGGATGGAATCATTTTGGATGTTTTGCTCACATTCTCAATCTCATTGTGACAGATGCACTTGAATCAGTTATACCCCTTATAAATAAAGTCAAATCAATAGTGACCTACTTCAGAAGAAGTGCTTCATCAAATACAAAATTGATGAATTATCAGAAGCAATCAGGTGTCACAATTCCGAAAAAACTTATTCAAGATGTTTCTATCAGATGGAATAGCACTCTCTATATGTTGGAGAGATTCATTGAGCTGGAAGATTGGCCTGGTTAGTGAATCTTCGATTCCACTGATACTTGAAGAATGGAACATTCTGAGAGAGTTGTGTCAAATCCTAAAGCCCTTTGAAGATGCTACTAAATGTGTCAGTGGCGAAAATTACATACCAGCTTCTTTGGTTATAGTTTCAAATCGAGGACTTTTGAATTTATGTGAAAAAATTTCGAAAGAAAATTTTACTGAAGTCACGAAAGAAATTATTAATGTATTGGAGAGGGGAATACGTAACAGACTAGGGAATGTTGAGCGTAGCAATACATTGGCTCTTTGCACAGTACTAGATCCAAGATTCAAAACTTATGCTTTCAAAAATTTAGATGGGGCTGAAAGTGCAAAAAAATATTATTCAATGAGTAACACAGATGATATCAAAAAATCTTTCCGTTACAACAGTCCTTATAGAAAATAAAATCGAAATTTCCAGATCAACCAGAACCTCCACAAAGATGTATTCATTATGGGACATGCTTGAAAAAAACGTTACAAAAAATAGGCCAAAGCATACATCTAGTTCCAGAGCTATCGTGGAAGTGCAAAGATGTTTTGATGATGAAAAAAAAACCCTCTTCAATGGTGGAGAGAAAATACATAAGTACCCATTTTTGGGTAAATTAGTCAGAGAAAGATGTTGTGTCCTAGCCACTTCTGTCGCCTGTGAGAGGCTTTTTTCCAAGGCTGGAAATATTTCAAATGAGAGAAGAACTAGACTGAGTTTTCGAAAATTGGAACAACTGCTATTTTGAAATACAGTTGCACAAAATCATTAACTTCTGGTCCAAAGGAAATTAGATGCAGAACGCGTCGAATCATTCAGGTAATTTTCAATTATTTATTTTATACAGAGTTTATTCATTTTGTTTTTTGTTGCTCCATGTATATTTTGTTTTTACTTCGTGAGTTATGAGATAATTGATTAAAATTTTGATTCAGTTGTACCTACTTGAGTTTTCATATTCTTGCTCATTAGTATATTTTCCAAGTGTTCCATTTTCACAATAGCATCAGTCCATATTTGTAATGAACATTGGCTTCGAAATGTTTAAACATGTAGTCCTATTCTAATACGAGAGACTACCTTTGTGTCGTATAATACTAAATATAATTATACTTTGTCACTGTTACCCACTTCCACATATTATGAGTTGAACCTGTTCTCAAATACTCGTACTACCTCCCTCCAATAGTCTTGTCACAGAGCTAGACTAGAGTTCTAATGCTGACACTTTTTCCTGTAATTTGGATCATGTTGATCTGAATTAGAGTCCATCTCTTCGGATCTTGATTGGGATTATAGCCATATATACCTTCCTCGCCAAATAAAGTTTCAAAATTCAATTATTCGCAACTCATCGGTGTGATTCGTAAATTCTTCGGATTACGTAGACGTATCCATGAGCGCCCGCAAGATAACGTAGGCCCGTAAACAAGTTTTCGACGTAAACGTAAACAAGGCGAAACAAACTACGTATGCGTAGCTGTCAATTTGTACGTTTACGTTAACGTTCATGGCAGCACTTCAGCTCTCTACAAAATACCTGCTCCGTAAATACTCGACCATCCTTAGTCATCACCCGAAAACGATTACGGATACCAGCAATCGAAACGTTGTGAGTGCACTCAACTGGAAAATTGTTTTCAACATTTGTTCATATTACTTCATATAAGTATTTATTTACCTAAAAATTTTTTGACTCTGCTATTTCATATTCGATACCTCGATTTTTTGTCACAACATTATTTTCTTTGATCAATCAAATCTTTAATATTTTTTTGATCAAGAAATCAATTTCAACCCTTTTTTTGTCTGCATTGGATTGCCTTATTCGATTTTCATTTTCATAAGTTTTTGCTTAGTAACAGGTTTCAATAGAGTATAATATAAACAATGGAAGTCTGAACCAATACCACTCTAATATTAAATTAAATATAAATACACATAAAATTTCTGAACTGCTACGGCAGCTGCAACCTCAATGGCAGCGGCTGCGTCTGAATCTATGTATCCAGAGCTTAGCTATCGATAATACTTTAGATTTGCTTCAGATAAACCACCATCATGGAAATATCTGTAGGAAAGGGACAAGATGCATAAAAACCCTGGTTAGTTCAAATTCTGGCATTCTTGATTTTGAACAATTTTAACTAATGAAGTATCTTCGAGTGATTGCTAATAGAAACACACTTTATGAATATGGTAACGTAACGTCAAGTTTCCTGCACGTCCGACGGCAGTTTTATAGGTTATAGGCATTTGAGAACACTGGAGAACACTCGAAGTAATTACAATCTCTCTAAAACCGCAGTGATTTGTAGCGAACATTTCAGTGAAGAGAACTACTATATATATATATATATATATATATATATATATATATATATATATATATATATATATATATGTATATATATCTTATACAATAATGAGTCCTTACACAAATGAATACTGATCACAAACCCCTATTCGGCGTTTCAGAATTTCATCCTGTTACCTGGCTTGAAGGAAGATAGCTTGTGAAGGATGGAATACTTCAAATCTAAGCTGAAGTCATCCTTCTCCTAATCACTTTGAAATATGGATTCCTTCTCTCTTTAATGTGTTTCGCATCGTGTTATATGGAAACCTGTCATAAAGGCCAGTCCATTAGTTATAATGTCTATGGTAAGGGGTTAGTTAGCTTTCTATGAGGTGGCATGTCAAAACAAATTTTGTGTAGTAATCTAGTCTATTGGTGAAAGTAATGTCCTGCCAGAGTTTGGCTAATGAGACCGTCGGCATCAAGATTATCTCGTGAGCTGTCCCTCGATTGGAATTGCATCTTTGAAAAATCGCATTTGTATCATCCCCACTGTCAGAAAATGCAAGCTTTCGCTTCGATTTCTCAGATCGAGAGAAATTGACTGAACAGAAGCGTATCAGTCAATGCACCACGATTTTTATGCATCTTGGAAAGGGGTGAATCGACTCCATTTCTGCGGTGTTTCAGAAAGGTGAATGGGAAAATTATCACCGACCATGAGAAGTGAAGCTTTTCATGTAGAAAAACATCAGTAGACTATAGTGGAAATTACTTCTTGAAGTTAAAATTATATTATATGGACATTATTATACATCATTATCACTAACTTGTACGAATGCAGAATGTTTCAATGACTAATTAGTGACACGAAGTTGTTTATTTGGATGGGAAACCAGAGAATATTACAGAAAATACAGGTGTTGTTTCGTGGGAAGGCAAACACACTGTATCATTTGGATATGCATTACCGTTTCCATTGGTCTCAGTTTCTGCTTCCTCCACATGATTTCCATTTTCCTCTCCATTGTGTTCAATGTGTTCAGGAGTTTCAATATTTCCATCATTATCTGTTGCATTCATACATATTTTTCCCATTTTCTTCATTCCATTATGGAGCCCGTTCATCGGAGCCGAAGATGTGAGCATTGTCCAATCAAAATTCGTAGCAAAAGTCTCTTTCGCTGATCTAGGACAATCAGGCACAACGTTCAACAATTTTGAGTCCATTTCAGAGTGCCTTGTTTTGTAGTAAGCGGCAGTTTTTTGTTTCTGTAAAAGAACAATAAAAAACAACTAGGTGGCTATTTTCGAACATCGAGGAGAAGAAAACCTGAGAGAATGGATTATTCTCACATCTCTAGATATTTTTTACTTTCATGATGAAGATTTTTATACGCTTTTTAATTTCAAACATATAGATATTGATTTTGGAGGTTGTGCTGTCAATCGATTGTTTTCTTCCTCAGAAATATTTTGTAGTATAGTTTATATAGTCACTGTTGGAATATTCTGAATTCATATTTCATAATAAGCAATGATACATAAAGTGAAGGTTGTGATGGATTTTTTCCAGTTCATATGTAGCTGAATAGCAAATTGAATGAGACTCGATCATTGAGACATAATCATGGTTCAAGTGAAATACTTACCTTATCCAAAATGGACTCGTCAGCTCCGTGTTCAATGAGAAATTTCGTCATTTTACCATCATCTTTCAGCAATGCAGCGTAGTGTAGAGGAGTTCTTCCATCATTATCAACAGCGTTTATGCATTCTGGGTATTCTTGTAGTATGAACTCTACTATCTCTGGT
Organism: Zygogramma bicolorata; assembly: GCA_032362365.1. NCBI lineage: Eukaryota > Metazoa > Arthropoda > Insecta > Coleoptera > Chrysomelidae > Zygogramma > Zygogramma bicolorata. Next base: position 21,621 of record JAVJAQ010004863.1, on the reverse strand, counting down.
TTATCCAAACCGACAGCCTGTAAATATATTTGTGTGTATGTGAATATTACTACAGCATATTGTAAAAGATTTTTTTTTCGGAGGCGTCACTTATCCAATTCAGTTCATGACTAGGTGATGTTCCTGTGGAACCTCATGAAGACAGTGGTCATTCATCAATAAAAAGAATAACTTGATAACAAAGAGGTAAGAAAAGGTCGAATTTATTTCGTTTATTCCCACAGTTAAAATAAAACACAAGATTCTGGATTGTGATAGTATCAGAATTTCAATAATTTTTGATGCATTAGTCTAATTCATTCATCGAAGATACCATTAGGTGATTGCAATGAGGTGAGAAGAGTACGCCACAAAAATTCAATTCATATGCCCTTTGTATACAGCCGAAGTATGAATTATTATGATAACAATTGATTATATCGTCTCAAGGGAAAATATGTTTTTTCTCGTGCTCATTCTCAAGCCTAATGCTAATTGAAGTCTTTGCCCAACTCGTTTATCCCCATCATATCCGTCCGTACTTTTACTTCAATAAGTAGAGAAGTTCTTCTACGTAGTGTGTAACAAGTCAGCTGACAGCTGACAGGTTTCGAATTCTGAAGATTATCTGTTTTGTTATTTGGGAATCCAACGGAATTTTCGAAGGAAAGCTCTGATATCCTCGTAGCAGTATAAAAACTCTCTCAATTATGGGCTTCAATCAGCAGAACTTTGACGTGAAATACAAAATAATTGACATTTACTTGTCAAACAGTTCATAGTAATACATACAAATGAATGAAACGCACAAGAAAAACATAATAATAAAATAATAAAAATTTCCCCAGTTTACTTTTGAACGTAATCTGAAAGATATTTTGGAGAATGTCGAACTCTCGGAGATTTGCGGGTGACTTGTGGATCATTTGATGATTTTTGACGTTGCGTATAATAATGGAATTTGAGTATTCTACCTCTTTAGAACGATCGCTTTCGACAGGAAGTTCATTTCCTAGAGTATACTCAATATTCGAATCAGAGAAGCTTATATTACCTCCGGGAGCTAAATGTTTTATGGAATCGGTAGATTGAAAGCGCACCAAAGAATTCCCCGGAATTATTGCTTCAATCACTTTTACTTCTACACTACAAGTGGATCGTATTTGCTTTAGCGTTCTTTAAGAAAACAGTCTCGGATGGTGATAGCCATAGGGTAAAGTGGTGCCATATGTCGATCGTCGGGAATGACTGAACATTCGTTCATAAAGAATGCAAGTACATAGTAATGATTGTATCGAATGTAAGGCGACGGTTGAAACCAATTCCCACTGAGACAACTCATTTATAACGTTCCACTTGTCCGTTATCTTCAGGGTTGTAGGTAGTAATCCGACGAGTGCCCATTCCTCGCGAGTGGAGGAAATTAATTATATCACGTGACATGAATGAGGCTTCACGATCTGAATGATTATAAAGGCATGCCCAAAAGGAAAAAAAGCTTATTTAGGGATAACAGTAGCGACCCTAATTCCTGAACAGGGAATTGTAATAGGAAACGGAGGTATTCATTTATAATACTTTTATGAAAAACATATTACATCACCCAGAGGAAATTGGTCCTTTAAAATTAATGTTCAAACTTTAGAATGGTAATGTTACTTCAATATGTTCTAGAGAGTTCTTGTAGAATTTTGGTCTTGTTATTCTTGGATGGCATAGACATTACGAATGACATGTAAGATGTGAAAGTATTTGAAAAAAAAAAACTGAATGATATCAAAAGAAATTGTTGAATATATAATTTTAAAGTTTGGACCTGAATGGCTTCATATTGAGAGTCTCGAGATCTTGAGGAAGTTTATTATGAAGTGTATGTCCATCATATGAAATTGACATATGTGCCATGACTACAAACTTCAAATATGTAGATATACCTCACGTCAAAGATACGGTAAGGAAAATAGAGGTCAATCGTCGGATGACGGACTCGAAATTCGAATATTTCCTTGTTAGCTCTAGTTTGCAGCACTCTCAATTATTGTTAGGTACTTGCTATTTATCGTGAGATATGAGAGTTGACTGTGAACCAGAGTGTAATAGAGTAGTTTGCGATACCTGATACCATTGTATTTTCCTGATCTCACAGGAACACCTAATATTAATAGAGATTTTCTTTATTTTGATGATTGTTTATCATCAATGTATGATCCAAGATATTTGGTGCATTTTTGATTTTTGATGAGATTTTCTCCATCAAAAAATATCTTCACATTCTGCCATGAGTCATTTTAATTCGATATAACCATAAGACAATATTTCTTCTCATTCTGAGTAAGCTTATGTTGAATCTGCCAGTTAGATATAATATCCAGATCGAATTTGTTCATACGTTCTGTGAATTTTTCATCGTTTCCAAAATAAACAATCAACGTATCATCTGCATGATGGTCGGAAAAGCCATGATTAGCATGATAACCTTCCAAGTTGAAGAATAATTCTTTTCAGCGCAGCTGTGTCATCGGGAAACGGGATATTAGGGAGAGGTTTGAGTCTTTCAGCATCAAGCTTCAGTGTTTTATTTTCTATGATGTATCTCGATAGACTGCTAGATCTCTTCGAGAAAGAGCATTCTTTTTCATTGGGAGTAAGTCTATATCTTTCCGCAGCCAATAGAAATGCTTGCAGATTTCTGTCATGAGATTCCTGAATTCCTCCACAGATGGTCACGTCATCTGAATATGGATATAAATCATTCAGTTTTCCTTTTTCAGCAATTCTATCAAATGTGCGTTGGAAACAAGAGACTCCATTGGTTACGCGAAAGGAAATTCTTTCAGATTGATATAGGTGAACGGCAGCTTCGAATGCAGTTGAAATTTTATCACTTTCAGATATTTATATTCGGTGATGAGCACTTTTCACATCTATTGTGCTGAAAATTTCATGTTTAGCAATTTTGTTTGTCATTTCATCTAGAGTTGGTAGTTGATAAGCATTAAGTAAAGTAAATTTCCAAGTAATTTCAAGTTTGGAACACATAATCCACCCGATTGACGATGAAAATGACGTGGAAGCCCTTAATACTTAGCCAATGGTCGGAAAAAAAAAATTGAGTTTCAATTCGAGTGCCACATCATAAATCAAGTAACTATCAAAACTTCCAGTCTCTATCAAAGCCTGCACACTTATTTTATCAATTTAAATGTGTACCAATGCTCTGGCTGAACAGTGATGAGGCATTGATAAAGACGAAGCAATCACTGACAACGAGGCTGAAGCTGATTTTCATTTGAGCAATCGGCTCTAGCTTACCTTGTGAAGGGGTGCTAACCCATTGGCGTCTTTTCCAGATAGAACAACTGATGGGATCGGGGGAGACACGTGATTTTTCAAACTTTCCAAATCACCGTTCTGAACATCCATGTGTATTTCTTTTATAAGCCCCTGTTAACAAAATTTATAAATTCAATCAAATGTTGCATTAAATTACCATGCTGTGGAAATACATGAAAAAGGAAAATGTTTTGTCGATAGTTGTGAGAAAACCTATTTCTTCTACGCCTTCTCATTATATGGATATCATGAAATATAGAAGAGCAGTCCTTGTTTATTATTGATAATATAATTTTCTGTCGAGTTGTTGATTGCCTTAGATTGATTATCGATAATAAGCCTGGTCTTTTTTATGCAGTTGAAATTAATTTCTTCAAACATTGTTGAGGTTCAGAATATAAAATTGGTATAGTGTTCTTGAGGGACGCAAAACATCTGCGGCCCATTTGATATTATGGTTTTTGTTTCGAGAAATATCAGGCATTGAGGTGATTATTTTTTTCGTCCAAGAGTGACTGGATTTGTGATGCTTCCTTTGTTCAAATGTATAATAACATAATCTCTTACGAGTGGTGCAATTTCAGATGAATAACGACTGATATACTTTGAAGTAACTGAATAAACAAATTGCCAATCAATGGAGACAAAAGTTTGGTGGAATGAAATATATCGTTATGGAGATCTTGTATTTGTTTGTTTGAGATATACATGATTCATAATGGAATATGAAAGAGGACCAGCTCAGACAAAAAAGTACTAATCATCGGTTCATAAAACACTTTGAAGAAATTAGGAAAATTTTTGATCTCTTGTAGGTTCTTGTGCCATGGTTACCTATAATTTTTTTTATCCAGTTTGTTGCTGAAAGGAATATTTTTTTATTTATTGTCATATTTTGTAGTTTCTATGAAACAACTTGGATGATATCTTCATCCACTGTACATCTTTGCATTTAAAATCAAAATATGCTCTTTGATGATATGAGATATGGAGGGCCCTTAATGTTTTCCTTGAAAATAGGAAACTATATAATCCAGTAGGAGAATGAGTTATATGCAGACGCAATACACATGAAATCATGAGAAATACTATGGTATCGAAATTTGGTTTGGAGTTAGGTGATACTTGGAGGCTTCCCTCACTTCAGCCTAATCTCCGTTACCTCAACACAGGGTGGTTAAAACATACAGTTCTTTCGTTTGCTTCAAAAAGTGACTGAAGCTTGATTATTTCAGATGGAACACCTTGCGTATTATTAAAAATTCGGAAAGATGTTGAAATTTGCTTCTTTTCTATGTATATCATGTATATACCTAACAGGTCAAGTTTCGGACTTATGAGCTCTTATTTGGGAAAATGTCCCTTCAGATGGTATTTCCATTCGGTGTTTACCCAATAGCGCACGACGTCCTCAGGACGTCCATTTATGGAACTGGTTATATCCATATATCCCAAGCTATATACCGAACATCCAGGCGACGTCCAGAAAGAGACGTTCCGAGTATATACAGCATACGACGTCCTTGGGAAGTCCATTTGTGGTAATTGATACGTCCATATATATCTCAAACTCTATAGCGAAAATCCCGAAGACGTCCAGGAAAAAACGTACCGAGTATATTCAGCACACGACGTCCTCAGGATATCGCTTTACTGCCTGTACGTACGGCCCCAACTATAAATCTAACATCCAGAAAATGTCCAGAAACATACGTACCGAGTATATACAGCGCACAACGTCTTCAGGACGTCCATTTAAGGTACTGGCTATGTAAATATGGCCCAGACTATATCCCGAACATCCTGAAGACGTCCAGAAACAAACGTACCGAGTGTATACAGCACATGAAGTCTGTAGGACGTCCATGCAAGGTACTGGCATGGTACATATCGTTCCGGCCATACACCAACCATCCTGAAGATGTCCAGAAACAAACGTACCGAGTATATAAATCACATGAAGTCTTCAGGACGTCCATTCAAGGTTCAACCTACGTACGACCCAGATTATAAACAGAACATGCAGAAGACTTCCAGAAACAAACGTACTCAGTATGTACAGCACACGACGTTTTCGGAACGTCCATTCGAGATACTGGCTTTGTATGAACCACCCAAACTATATACCGAACATCCAGAAGACGTCCAGAAATAAACGTACTGAGTATTTATAGCACACGAAGTCCTCGGGACGTCTATTTGTGGTGTATTGTAGAGAGGAACGGCTGTATTCGTGTGTTTCCGGCTCATCAGTCGGATCTACACCTCAACTCTGAACTCATCATAAGCAGCCAGCTGCAACCGTCATTGTGGTTCGTATGGCTTTGCGTACTTTCTGGGAGTGATTGAGTGCTAACTGGCTGCATTTATTGATATGGCGAGGTGGTAATTATTGATAGTGTTGTGAACTGAAGGAAGGAGTAAAAATATTGAAATAAAATAATATTTCAAAAAAATGGAAGTTTATATATACTAGATTTCGAATTGTTAAAATTTGTTGTTGAGATTTGGTCTGAATAACTGTGTCCAAGTCATTGGATAACTGATGCAGGCCTGCATTTTTATCAAATTGTTATTTTTGTTCAATGAGACAATACAAGGAACTCCAGATACTTGTCAGATGAACCAATATGGCGGCACCTGCCCACCCAGAAACCTTCGTTTGTTTTTTCAAAAACTTCAATGGTAAAACCGTTGCGCCCTTAATGTCTTTCTATCCTTTGAATAATGGAAGATGAAAATACACATATTTCACACTGGTTCAGTGGTTTATTGTTTGCCCCCCAGACATCACGTGATCTGGAATGCCTAATAGGTGAAAGTCTGTTATCCATACACCCGAGTCTTTTGAAAGAAGTTCAGTTGCTACTTACATATTTTGATGTGTAAAATATTAAACTGAGTTTGTTTTTTGAATCAAAAATTGTAACGAGAATTACGGCTCGGTTTTTGTGGTGAAAATGGTGATATAATGTAGAACAAAGTGGAGAAGATGGTGGAATGGCGGTTAAAGGGCATCTGATGGATGAGAACTCGTGGGTCCAGATTGTTTTTTGGGTAGAAAAAGCGGAATATGCCCTTCTTCCAAACTTTGAAGGGCCATTCCTTTTGAATGAAGGCACAGCTTGTGGTCAGATTCGAGTTCTTCGTAAGAAAATATATAATTACGAACTAAATAAACTTTCTTCAGAAGTTTCAGGGGTGTCGAGAGAACACTTTCACTATATCATAATTCACCAAATTATAAATGATTATTCAATTTGAATCACTATTTGAATTTTCAGAAACTTACATTGTTTTCTCGATCACCATGGAGGCATTTTATTAAACTGTTAGGAGTGATCCAGGCTTTCGAATCAGCAGAAGATATTTTAAATCAAAAAATGTTTCTTTTTCATGCCAATAATTTTTTTTTGTTTTTATCTAATCTCTATTTTGTTATTTTGAATACAGAAATATTATTTTTTTTAATTTGTTCACTGAAGGGACTACGAACGTGCCTACATGTATTTTTGATACTGTATAGACTACTATTGATTTTTTTCAAACCTCTGAAGATCTGAAACTAAACGTCCAAAGCCTCGGATAAGGCCCCCAATTGAATGTGTTGAGGCCATTAATTGGACGTCTGGGGATATCTGATTTTGTAACATGGACATACCGAAGACGTCTTCAGGACGTATACCGAACGAATTGGAGACGTCTCTATGTACGTACTCCGAACGTTCTCCAAACATATTCATACTTATATATGTATACTTCGAGAACTTTTTATTGGACGTTCTCCATATGTACCAAATACATCTGAAACTGGACGTCTATAGACCGTGTTGAGGCCATCAACATCTTGGGGACATCTGACTTTGTAACATGGACGCACCGAAGACGTCTTCAAGAGGTATGCCGAACGAATCGGAGACGTCCTTATGTCGAGACTGGAGGTACCGCGTACGTTCCAGGTACGTAATTGTGCTCTTAGGGTTTGTAAGCAGGCCATGATTACTATTTGACAGTTAAGCTGTGACAATTTCCTAAAAATATCGATATTTTCGTATTCACTTCTGTTGAATATGTTTTTTCCAGGAAATTATGATACTAAGGATGAGGGATAGGACCACATAATTATATTTACCGTCGGTTGTGATTTGTTGTATAAATTTGAAGGTTTTTAGTTTTTGAACAGTGTGATGAAATTCTTAGCAGGACATGTAGAAAGTTCAATGAAAGGTACCCGAATCCACCGCCAATTAGTCTCAAGAAATTTATACGAATTCAGAACAATTTCAATGCATTTTGATTAACTTTGAAAGCACCAAGAAACTTGCCTCGACCCGTAACTTCTGAACACAACCAGATTAATGTCTTAGCATATTTTAACGCATTTCCCGTCATCGATAAGAAGTGCTGAATTGGGTATAAAATAACCATCGGTCAATGAATATTGCGAGGAAATAAAATGCATACTTGGGCAATAATTTGAGGTACCTGGATAATTTGGAGAATACTGTGGAGAGCTTCATCGATAATCTGCCACTTGAAGAATATCGAAAGTGCACATTGTAGAATAGAAGTAAGCGGAAAACTGGATAGACTCTTTACCATCGGTGGATAAGGCGTTTGGATGCATGAAATTGGCCAGCAAGATCACCCGATCCTAATCCATTATATTTTTATCTGTGGGGAATGTTCGAGCAAAAAGTTTATAAAAGACCCGTGCGTTTGAGAGATGAATTGTTAGGAAGGGTTACCCAAACCTTTGAACATTTGGATCCCAATGAAATCAACTTCAGAAGCAGTCATCATCCGCATTTTTAAGTGCTTGGAAGTGAACGGCCAGCAATTCGAACAAATTTTGAAATATGCCACATGATTGTTCTACTTTTTTATAACTATTCATATCAGTATTTCGTCTATCAGGTTCGTTCATGTTTTTTTGAATTTTCACAAATAAATGCTCATAAGTCAGAAACTTGCCAAGTTAGGTATACGCATGATATACATAGAAAGGGAGAAAATTTAAACAGCTTCCTGAATTTTCAATTATATACAGGGAAAACGATGAGATTGGAACCTTTGGTGTAAGTTGATCAATTCTACGCGAGTAGAAGTGGCATATTGTTGGTACCATTTCATTAGAGTATATTATATTTTGAAAAAAATCCATATGCATTCTGTGGTATCATCTTCTGATAATAACCTCCACATAAAATCAGCTTTATATCCTTTATCGTTTATCTCATAGAAGAAAGCACAATTTAATTGTTTCGTCATATATATCCTTTGGTGAATCCGATCCTTAAACACATTTCGTTTATTCATTGTAGTGTGTGTGATCTTTAAATGAAGTGGGATGCTAAGCCATCACGGTTATGTGAGTATCATGTATTGTTATAATTTGTTCACGACATCACTCTTTATATGTAATGAGAAGTTTTCAAATAGTTATCTATACAGATAATACAACCAATATTCTCATCATATGTGTAGTCATAACATATTTTTGATGATGTTTCAACCTGTCGAGTTCTGACGTAATTTTTGTAGATGGCAATACTCTACCTTGGTAATACAATTGAAAAGAACGCATGTTCCTGTGTGTTAATGTCATTTTTTTATTTATTAATTGAATTATAAAAATTTTTATCTCATAATCGTTTGTTCAAGACAAAAAATAGAGATATTAATTTGGATAACGTTATTTATAAAATTGATAACAGGACTCAATAAATTGAAATCTATCAGATTAAGTCCTGAAATTGCAAGCCATGATCTCTTGACATTTGGCAAGGCGATGTTGAATTTCTTGCAAAACATTAGTAAGGGTATCGTAGTTGATTGAAGTAATCTCGGTCATAATTATCTCTTTTGGTGCATCATTAGTATTAGGTCTTGTACACTAAATATGCAGAATTATAGGGCACCAGAGAACCCTTACTGGGCGATCGAAGGGTACACGCAGTATCCACAGACAGTCAACGTGTGGGCGGGAATAGGAAATATAATTATTGTGAGAGCTATTTGTGTTGATGTTTCATTGATAATGATAAAAATTTGAATTTAGTGCGACATCACATAATTCCCGCACTTGCGGCTTCGTCCCAAATCATCTACATCCTCAGCTACCGGATATTTCATTATGGTACCAGCAACTTGAAACGCTACCACATTTCTCACGACAAGTACGTGAATACATCGATACCAAGAGTTTCAACATCGCCTTGCATATTTCCAATAGGTGAATTGCTTGTAATCACATTTTTATTATCACATTATGACTGATATCTCTTTTATTTTTCGAGCATACATTTATGTAACATATAAATTATATGACATGTATACACAGAAACTTGCGTCCTTTTTTCAACGGAGTTACTAAGATAGGTTATTGCTATTTGAAATAATTTATAATAACATCATAAGTCGAACAGTGATGACGTCATCAAAAATATGAGTGGACCAACAAATGCGCAACTGAAAAAGAAACTGGACGTGTCTGAGCTTTTTACCTCGATGGCTTCTACCGAATTATTTCCATCTTTTTCGTGCTCACTGAATATCACTCAATTCCTCAACATCTTGATACACTTGAAAAAGTGAATTTTAACACATGTATGGGAATGAATAAATTGGATGTAACCACTTCGCCATAAAATCAATATTTTCACAGATTTATAGAGGATGAAGGATAAAAGTTCTGAGGAGTATATGAAGGAGTTAATAATGAGACAATTCACGAACAAATAATAATACTCGTTCATACGAAAAAACAATACGTTCATAACTGACAATTCTGAATTATCAATTTATGGTTTGAATGTTTCCATTCGAGATTCGGTAATGGAATAGTTCAAATTATATGAAAGCCTCCTATTTTTCAGGGAGGGAAAAGCCACGTGGAAATCGATAAAAGATGATTGAATGGTTGGTTGTCTTCTTATAGATTATTCAAACCAATTTATATTCGGTTAATGGGTGGTATCCAGAAATCATAAATTCACTGCGCATATATAACTCTGCTGCCATTTTCATGTTAACTACTGCCAATGAAGTCTAAGTGAAAAATTCGATCTCACAGTTGTCGCTTATGAATGATATCTACCTTCATATTTACCTTCATACATATTCACAGCGATATTTGATAGTCTAAGGGCACGGCCTGTTGAGTATTAGCTATACTATAAGGTGAGTTCCTGACCAAGAAATTCTATTGGTTGCTGAGAGCATGACCCATAGCTTTGTGTCTAGATAGAACGCTGATGAACCGGTCCTAACATACTTGATAAGAGTCCGTGATAATGAAAAAATCGAAACATTCGGAAACTCACCTAGATTATTTTGACCTACACAGTATCGAATTAATTCGAATATATCCACAAAAAAACAGATACTCTCTTGGCACTTACAACGTCCTGCATTAGATGAAATCTCACAGAAACAAGTATTGGTGTCTTCGCAGACTGTGATTCAACAGTCAAAATCAGTTCCAGGGTGTACAGTATACAGGGTGTAAAAGCCAAATGGAATAAATTCATTATTTAGGTTACTGAACATATTAAAAAAAATCCAGAAACACGTCAAATTTGAATTATAATTTGACATTCTTCAACGTTGAAACTTTTCAGAAAAAAAATTCAGTTTGGTGTTAGGGTAATTGATCTCTAGGAAAAGTTTCAACTTTTACACCAAAAACTCAAACGTAAAAATGCTACCACTACCTTCAACCCCCTTCGAATGACAGGGTACAACCCCCAATTTTTTAAATGAGAAGTATAGGCTTGTGATATATCGTTTGAAAGGTCTCTTCATTCTTTATTCAAAAATTTTATAGCAACAATCAAGATAAAATGATTTAAAATCATGTGGTTACCGAAATTCAATAACTTATTACAATATACTCAAAACTTTTTTCATGTTAAGGTATTGATAATAAGAAAGTAATCAAAAACCATAGCAGGGTGCTTTCAGATGGTATCCTTTGAAAACCTTCAAGTCATTTCCGTAGCAACGTTAGCAACGCCTCGTCAAATTATTTTGTGTACAACATCAGTTGTCAGAATTTCAATTCAAGTTCGAAGTTCGTTAACTTCAAGTCTGACAAATAATTAGATTAACGGAAATGCATGAAATAACAGTTTTACAAATGATTGGTTACGGAGATAAAACCTGAACACAACAGGAAATAGCTCGCTTTTCATGAGAAATTTCCTAATTTACCGCCCATATCTCAAGGAACAATAAGCAAAATAGAATGGGAGTTTCGCGAGTTTGGTCATATGGGGCAGATAAAAGAAGCAGCTGCCAATGCAATGAGTGAAGAGCTCAAATTAGATGTGATGTTTGAGTTTGAGGAGAGCCCACATAGATCGAGTAAACAGGCATCCACTATATTCAGTGTTAGCCATACATCGATAGTGAACATATTTAAAGAAAATAAAATGCATCCCTATAAAGTGATACCTACTCAGGAGTTCATGGAAGACGATTTTGATGGAAGAAATTATTTTTGTGAGCAAATGATGGACATGTTGGTAACAAAATCATACAATTAGAGTACGTTATGTTTTCTTTTTCTCTTAACGGTCATGCTAATTGGCAAAGTTGCCGTTATTGGCCAGCAGAAAATCCTCACTGGATGAAGGAAGAACACACGCAATACCCTCAAAAGGTTCATGTTTGGGCAGGGATTGTAGGAAAACCATATCATTGGTCCTTTTTTTCATTGAGTGCAACTTTAATGGCGATAATTATTTGGCACTACTTTGAAATGATGTCATTCTAAGTTTAGCAAATATCCTGATCCAGAATGGTTTCAGCAGCATGGAGCACCACCACATTACCAAGTTAAGATCCGGCAATACCTCGATTCAACATTTTCCAATCGGTGGATAGGGAGACAAGAATCGATTGAATGGCCTGATCTTTCATCATTAGATTTCTAAACTAAACCGCCCAAATAGCACACGACGTCCTGAAGACGAACCATTTATGTCCCAGTTACGTCGATACGTCCCGGGACGGATAGGAGACATTCGAAGAACGTACATTACCGGATGTACCATGTATGTACTGGTTAGACGTCCCATGTAGGTACATACTTGGTCCCGTTCCAATCGGAATGTAATAAAAACGTACATGCTTGGAAGTACTATATGTACGTACTTTATTAAGTGTCCCTGATACGTTTACATTAACTCCTCTTCAGGTACGTACTTTTCGGAATGAATTAGGGACATACCAATGACGTGTTTTTTTGTGAATCCCATGTACGTACTGCTCAGACGTATCATTTACGTACATGTTTGGAAGAACTATGTTCGTACTATTTGGACCTTCCAGGTGCGTACATATTGAGTCCCTTTCAGATACGTATATTTCGAAACGTTTGCGGGACATAATAGTAATGACGTACATTTTTGGAAATCGTATGTACATACTATCTGGACGTCTCGACGTACTTTTTTGTACATACTGTTTGGACCTCCCAAGTACGTACGGATTGGGTTCCTTTCATTTTCTACATTTCTGTTAGTATGTACATACTGTTTGGACCTCCCAAGTACGTACGTATTGGGTCCCTTTCGGTTCAAGGGGTATTGGGATTTTGAGAGTGATCACTTAGTGTATTCAAACATATATCAATATTGGTAATGCAATATTCATAATGAATCATTCCTAAAGAAAATTGGAAAAATTGAAACATCGACATGTGGTGAATTTAAATACCAGAAAATTACATACAGAATTTTTTGCACAGCAAGTTTGATATTCCAAAACCGCCATCACATGAGACAGTGAACCTTTAGTGTTTTTTCGAATATATTTTCATTGTAACTGAACTTTCTAAAATTTCAATATTATCTCGAACAAAACTAACTTGGAAGTCATCACATCTATAGCACCCAACTCCTTCTTAAAAACAAGTCTCTCCGTGCCGTAGAGCGTAACAGTGGTCGACAATAATATCTCCATAGAAAAGGTCGAGAGTTCAAGCCCCGCAGCAGCCAGGTCTTTTTCCAGGTAAGTATTCGGTTAGATGGTTAGTACACGTGAATGAGTAAAATTTCCAACTTGACTATTTGGTAAAAAAGAAATGAATAATCCCGAATATGAAAACTTAGATTCATTAAGTGATATCATATGATATATCATTACGTTGTTTTCGAATATTGATCTAATATCGCCGAATGTTCACTTTTTTTTGTGGCCACTATTGATATCATCTACAATATAAGGTTAATATTCCAGTAATATTGAACCAATATTGGTCAAATATGTTTGTTCTACTTGGGATAGCGCATACAGAATGGAAAATGTTTTCGGAATGTCCCAAACAGTTCCCCTTTCTGTACATTTCAGGTCCTGTGTGGACTAGAAAAGTACGTACCTGGGATTACCGACTATGCGGAAACGGTAAGTCGCAGGGAGGTCTTATGTACGTCTGTCGGAGACAAAAGTACGTCCTAAATACGTACAATGCATCCTCACCGTACATATGCAGTACGTCCACTGGACGTACTTGTGCTATTTGGGAGATTTGAATGACTTAAAATTGCGGATAACGCTTGCTATTAGGTCGGTCACGCCTGAATATTGTTAGAAGACAATCTTATTTGTGATTAGAATGTTGCCAAGACGTTCGCGGTGAACATTTTGAAAATTTACTTCGTTAACATCCATAGTTCTTTTTAATATTCTAAATTTCATTGCGTTTTGCATTTCAATTTTTGAGTGTATTTAATCGAATTTCGGAAATCACATGATTTTTATTTATTTATCTTAATTGTTGCAATAACTTGAAAGCAATAACATTTTTGGATAGAGAATGAAGAGACCTTTCGAACAATATATCACATTTAAAAAATTAGGGCTTGTACCTGTCATTCGAAGGGGGTTGAATGTAGGGGTGGTATTTTTACGTTGAAGAATTTCAAACTATAATTTACATTTAATGTGTTTCGGGATTTTTTCAAAATATGTACAGTAACCTAAATGATGAATGTATTCCATTTGGCTTATACACACTGTATAACTTCAATGAATCTGGATACTCTATTTCTCCCTACTGAAATAAATAATCATTCTAGGCAGGTCTAGAATCTTTCTGCGGCTTAGGAAAAGCAAATAAATCCATCAATTTGTGATTGACGCCAAATCGAAAGAATGAATGAAGAAGTTCCAAGGAAGTGGGTGAGAAAGTTCTTGAAGAAACCCTCGTCCAGATTCACAGAAAACCCACTAAACCACAACCGCAATTTTGCAAGGTTAGTATAGTGAATCTATTGATGGGGCACGATCTGTTCAAAGTCATGAGGAAGAAACTCAATGCAGATTCTACCCTTCTCCGCGTTGGCACGATTTCTCATTCCCAGAGGACAAACAAACACCACCTTCGAAACGAGAGCGAGAATAGAATTCATAACCCAGGCAAAGCATAATATGTACTTTATTCGTGTTTTAATTGAACTAAGTTTCAGTTAGAATAAGAATGGCAGGTTTTTTGGTTTGCAGATGGTGATGCCCGTCATTGATGTCTCTATTCACTTCACGAATATTACAATAACCGATTCTCAATACTCTCGATGAAGGTTCCCCCAGAGGTTTCGATGGCTTTTTTTCATAGTGGTTTCTCCGATAAGTCTTTTCGTAACCGAGACATCATTTTCTTCTAAGTGGTATTGATTCGGACTTTCATTGTCTATATTATTAACTTCATTGAAACCTGTTACTGTGCAAAAAAGACAAAGAACTCATAAAAATACAAATCGAATAAGGCAATCAAACCCAGACAAAAAAGATTCAAATGGAATCTTTTCGTCAAAAAACAAAATAAAAGTTATGATTGATCAAAGAAAATAATATTGACCAAAAAAAAATAAAAGAAATATATGTAGTATGAAAGTGATATGAACAAATGTTGGAACCAAGTTTCAAGTTGAGTGTACTCACGACGTTTCAATCTCTGGTGTCCGCAATCGTCTTCAGGTGATGTCTGACAACATTTCGAAGAATGGTTGGTAATAAAGACCCGAAATCCCTAGGGGGTGCTACGGGTGCTACTAAAAGGGCGCACTGTTCGGTTTTTAGTGGGAAATGGACGTATTCTCGTTCATCGAGCCAAAGTTGCTCCATCCTTTGGATAAGTTGTTTCCGTACATTCTGGATATCTACGCTGGTGTGACTGAATGCATCCTCGTTGAGGATGTAGGCGGCTTCCTTGAATTTTCTCTTGCACGAATGCTCCTGTCTGCGTATGTCCTCTGCTTCAGGCCATTTAATACTGTGATGGTTTGTCCAAACATGCTCCGCAATTTCCGATTCTGTGGTTTCTCCTCATTGGGTGTTTTCCTTGTGTTCGCACATTCTCACTTCCAATGATCTTTTAGTTTCTTCTATGTACCCATGGTATACGGTAAACGCAGTTGTTGGTGTCGCTTTTTTTATTCGGTGGTTGAGTTTTTGTGAGCTGGCTGCATATTTTGTTCTCTGATCTAAAATGACTCTTCTGACGCTGTATTTCCCTCCTATCCTCTTGATCCTCTCTGAAAGATCTTTCACGTAGGGGTTTGTTGTTCCTATATCTCCGTGGCATTCCTTTGGTTCGTCAAAGCTAATGTCTGATCCACTTGACTCTGCTATTTTATGTTCGATATCTCAATTTTTTGTCACAATATTATTTTCTTTGATCAATCAAACCTTCAATTTTATTTCTTGACCAAAATGAAATCCATCTCAACCTTTTCTGTCTGGATTTGATTGCCTTATTCGATTTGTATTTTTATAAGTTGTTTGTCTTTTTTGCTCAGAGTTAATAATATAGACGATGTAAGTCCGAAACAATACCACTTAGCAAGGATCATTGTCAACCACATTCAAGCAAAAATTGTTTTCTATGAGAAGAGCGTCTCAAATTGAAGGGAAGGTTCTATAGGATATGGAGAATATTAGCGGGTCTAGAAATTGTAATGGGTATTTTTGGGTAGAGATTGAAGTTTGAGAAATTATGTTTTGAGTTTCTCGGTGGTCTCGGTAGTGTAGTGGTTAGCATATCTGCTTATCAAGCGGAAGGCCGGGGTTCGAATCCTCGCCGGGCCACCGTGCTGGGTAATCGCATGTTAAAAGGTAAGGCCTCGTTGATCCATTGCTCGCACAAGTTTCGACTTTTGAGGGTTGACGTTCGTCAGCTGGTTAACGGAACGAACAATTTTAGAACAATTTTTTTTAGTTTCTCCTTTTCCGAATCAAAAAATAGAAATTACAATTTCTATGAAAATTACAAACACTCTCTGTAGATAGGTACATTTGATTCATTCACGGAAAGGAAGAGGAAGTCCATATATAGCCTGAGTATATGGCACGACAGGCACTAATATAGAAATCACTTTTTCGTGCTGAATTTGTATACCAAGCACATGGAAATTGAATCGAATAGATAGCGTACTTAGGAAATATCTACACAAAGCAAAATAGAGAACTATACGTTGAAAAAATCTCACCCACCAGGAAAATATTTCATTCCAGCCCAGATAAGATCTCGTTTCGCTCAAAGAAAATAATCTCTTGAGCTCTTCAGTTGGAAATGGATAAATTACGGAACACAGTCCACCCGGAAGATGTATGCTATCAACTAAACGATATAAGATGCACTTGAGGAACCACAAAAAAATACGGACCAAAACATCTACTTGTGGTGGTGTGGAAATGAGTTAAACGGCTTCTTTGACAGAAATATACGTTTGTACCAAATTATTGCATGCATTGAAAATCGCAAATGATTTTTTTTTCTGCCTTAGAGTATATTTATTCAGTAATAACCACGTTAATAACTATTATAAAATATATACTTCTCAATGTACCTAGTATCATAATTCAATCGTCAGGTATTTTGTGAAGTTCCTACCTATACAATTGCAATGAATTTGAATTATAAATACACGAGACGATGGATAATTATCATTTCTTTTGAGATGATAGCGCAGTAGACAAAAACTTGTCTGGCATCGAGAGATCCCACGTATGATAGCTACTCACTCGAAGCGAGAAATTTCTTATAAAATTGAGTTCAAATAAGTAAGATCACAAGGTGACTCCAAAATCACTGAAATACGACGGAGTACCAGTGCCATTGCAAAAATAAAAAATCTCCCAATTGCTTCTTTTAATCTGTCAATTAACAGATTGAATGTGTCAATTGATAGATTCTATCTGGCAATTGCGACTTTCGGTTCGTCAACTTTTTTAGAAGTGAATTGAAGCCAATGAATTAAATTCACAATTCTGTCCACCTCTTGTTTCCAAAAAATCCAAGAAGTTTTTCATTTCTGGAAAACTTTTGCTTGAACACCCCTTTCACAAATCCCCTTTACTATCGAAATGGAGTTTTTTTCCCATAATGTGAATCAAAAGCAATTTCCAAAAATGTATCAATGTGACTCAATGCAATGGACCTTTCGTTTTCATAACGTTTTTCTTAAATTTCTAATGAGCTTATAACTTTGGCTGCATTACCTTGATTGGAATTTTTCGCATAATGAAAGCGTTCAATGTCGGAAAGCTTCGAATTAGGATGAATGGGATTATTCAATATGTTATAAAATTCCATTCACTACTTATATGATTCATGAAAAGTTGGAATTTTCATCGTAGGTAACTTGACGTCATTGCTTGTATGATGATAATGTGACATTGTTTCAACCGAACAATTTGAATCCGAATCAAGTGTGACGGAACTGAAGAATTATTGAATGATTGCAAAAACCTATCGTGATTTATTCATGAATAACCCCGTGATAGTAATGTTTTTATCTGATCCTTTCCTCGTGTATCCAACCAAATCTTATATCAAAGACATAATCGCAATATGAAATCAATCAAGATTTCAATTTGAAAAAGAAACTGAAAAAAAAACAGTAATTCTCCATTTCAACACTTTGTATCTTGGAAACTGGTCTTAGTATCGGATGTAGAATTTATACCTCTCAAGATTTGTACACTTCTCGAAATAGAATACTTCCCTTCCATATTTCTGTTGTATAACCTTTTCCTAACAGCAATCGAATTTTCTGTCAAAATACTATATCGAGGAAAACCTTTCAAAAATACTAATAAATAATATTTCTGACAGGTGCTAGTCAAAACCTACTGTGTAGGTAGTTTGAGTCTGGCCGGAACGAATTATTCGAAAGATGATTTGATTTCACGTCAGTCTTCAAGTATGCCCATTGACTATGTCGAATATTTTTGCATTTTCTTCGCAGGAGAAATGGGCGAAATCGGTTTGTTTGTGGGATACTTCGTCCCTAGGTAGATGGCGCAATGACTTCTTGTTGTTCGCATCAGCTTAGGTGGAGGCTTCATATTATGAAAGTTGTTTACTTTTCAATTAGGTATGGAAAGTTATCGACTTTATGTTGATGATGGCCCTACCTTGTAGGTACTGATGAGTTGCCAAAAACCCCGGAACCGGTCTGCAAGTGTGCCCGCCCCAATTATTGAAAATCGGTTCCTTCATTCGTATCGCCGAAAGCAAATGCAGTATTTTCTTCTGGGGGACAAGGGCGGGAGGAGGGCTGTATGGAGGTGAAGAAACCTGCTCTGGCACCGGTCGGATACAATGCAATGCCCTTCGTGGTATTAGCCAGGGGAGTAGTTGTTTTATGACAGGTGCCAGCCAGAACCTACTGTGTAGGTAGTTTGAGACTAGCCGGAACGAATTGTGATGATGACGACGAAGATGATTTCATAAATATTTTCGATCATTCGTATCCACTGATTTATAACAGAAAAAGTAGTGAACGCCTAATAAAACAGAAATCCAATCTATCTCTGATTGAATAAATATGAAATCCAGAAGGGTGGACAATTTTCAGTTTCAACATCCTATATCTAGAAAACTAGCCATAGAGTTGGGGTGATCCCATTGACACTTTTGGTTACTAGTTCGATACAACAACATACCAAGTTTCAGAAAATTTGACCGGTCGCTACCTAACATAAAAAAGTGGGCCCTGGGCCCTTTGCACCATTCGGTTATGATTTCCGTAATTCTAGCAGGTGCCTCATAAACACTTTTGTAAAAGATAACTTGAGTGGTAATTCCACACATTGACCAAGCACAATACTAAGAAACATCTTTTTTGAAAGCACCCGTGCCTATGAATATAATCACAACACTTACGATTAGTACAGTAGGGCCAGTTGCACCGCTTCAACTCAGCAGAGATTCAACTAAGCTCGGCTCAATTGTTAAGGAACAAGGAAGCTGATTGGCAAATCCATAGCAACAAAGCCTGGCTTAGATAAAGCACAATTTAAGAAAAGCGGTGCAACTGGCCCTCAACCCAAAAATACGAAAATATTTATGCCAATAAGTTAGAAGGTCAATTCGTTTTTTATCAGTGACACCAGAGGCAAAATTGAAGACAAGAAAGTGACGACTGAATTGTTATATGTTATAAAGGGATAACAAACATTAATTTTCTTGTGTGGATTGAAGACAAATATTGTAGTAATGAATCCCTACACGAACGGTATAAGCAATAAAAACTCATACATTGTAGTATCGGATGTGAACGTTAATTATTGATTGAAATGTACTGTACAGAACATTTCAAGATATAGTACGTTTCTCTCGATCAAGTAATTATAGGACAGCAGATAATTCATGATCTAATAGAAGAACATTAACCAAAGTTGATATTGATTTATAGAAATATCAGTCACAAGACCTCATACATTTCTGACCAAAACAATATTTAGTCAGTTTTACCTTATACTGTAAAATAATTGAAGGTATTTTGATCAAAACATTTTTAAAATTATCGTAAATTCATATAGGATACCTACATTGATAAACCACCCCTTCGAAAAAATATCTGCAAAGTAATAAGTAGTTTTCTAGACGTAGGACTTATACAAAATCGGACAGAGATCTTTGGGATTGATCGGAATTTTTATTAGTAGTAATTTTCGCTTTGCATATTATTCTCAAATAACTATTATACGTGAATCAAACTCACCATAATATGTGGAACAGCTTCCAGAAACTTTTTGATTTTTGGATTGTTACTATGCTCCACCAACAACTTGCCCCCGTGTCCTTCCCACATAACTTGCTGCAGGTTCGTCAGGTTTCTCTGGTGAATCCATATCCTTATATTCGATTTCTTGAAGTTCAGACCTGTTGGCAGAAGTTCCTTCATAGTGCGCGTTGGTGGTCTAATAGACACTGATGAGTTAAGTGAAATGTTTCCTGGCATTCAACTCCATACAAACAATCCGGCGTGCAGGTAGTCACATGACCGGTTTGCTTTCAATAATTCAGTATTGATATCGATTGTGAAGAGAATATTCCGATGTCCCAGTTATTGTTCAGTTTTGGTAGATATGAAATTTATTACTGTCTGAATTGGTTCGGAATATTATATGTCGCGACACTCTCAATATATTAATCTGTATGCTCAATTTCTCAAAGCAGAAAATGTTAATTGCTCAGAAGAAAACTATGTATCCATTGTAATTATGCATATATGGATTTGAGAGTTTTTTATATATATTATATATATATATATATATATATATATATATATATATTGAGTTGATGGAGTATTTTTTGAGGCAGCTTCTGGTAATTGTTCTGACCGAGTATTTCAATAAGAGAGTAATGCTGATCGTAATTCCGAGCACTGAGATAGACGGGTTGTTTGGAACAACCAGTCCCGATGTGATGGTAGGTGAAGACCTATCATCTCTTTTTCAAAAAGAGATATGCCTGTTTTACCAAACTAAAATTGAAAAGATTGAAGTAACAAGGTTTTTTGCTTACGCTTCCCCTTCACCTGCGTTGACGTGAGTGTTAACGCCTGGTTCGAAATTCGCCTTACTTCACGCTAACGTAGCCAACATGAATTGAACCACAGACCAACTACTGGAACTGACAGCTTAGCGCCTAACGTCGCAAGCAATGCCACATGGCAAATGACGATGAATTTTTCGTTACATCTGAGTCATACTTAACGTTGAACTTCAAGCAAAAGTTACAAAAAATATAATTTCACAGGAAAATTGTTCGGGGACAAATTCTTACGAAGTGAATAGCTTACCTCTACATCCTTTTTAGTGTTTTCCAACTCAGAACAGTCATATTTTGCTCAAAACTTGACAGTGTCCCTTGTTGTGTATAAGTGTAGGTTTCCGCGGCCAGTTTCTATCTGTCTACTCCCCAGGTCTCGTCACGAGTTATCTCTTAGGTCCCAATCTGCCTACTCCTCAGTTTGAAATGTAGGCAGACTCAAAAACACAGTAAACACCAAA